>CM068298.1:64399537-64733433 GCA_034768395.1 Linum lewisii
TTGTGAAATCATTTTTCTGAAAAAAAACCCAAAGGGGTTTCATATAAATATGAATCATCTAAATCCACTTCCAAATCACATATTCCGAACAACCTCTTTATTGTTTTTTACTTTTTCAACTTAACAAATAGCATCATACACTATAAATCACTTTTTTTTTATTTGTTACTTTTCAACCATTTTGCTTTTTGGGTCATTTCATCTCAATTTGTGTCTTCTTATGTTAAATCTAGATGCATTTACACTTCATATCAGCAATACTTCATAGTTTACTGAGTAAGCATTAGGGGAGGTAAATTGGTGAGGAATCGCGAAAAATACTGGTAAAATATGAAGGGTTTTAAACGCCCATTTTATCTCTCGATTTTGTCATATCCAACTATATATATTTATATCCCCAGTTAAAAAACCCTTACTCGACGTAAACACAGATATTATAGTTGAAGTGGTGTGTTGAATGTGCATCAATTAACATTAAGAAGATAAAGTTGGGAAGAAAGGATCAAAAAGGGAAAAGTAGTTGAAGTAAAAAAAGGGTAAAAGAACGATTATTAATACAATAGACTATTGGTTAAATTGACAAAGTAGAGGACAAAAAGCTATTTTCAACAAGTTTACAATTGCACTGATACTTTTTACAGTAAAGAATCTAATAATTTATTAAAATCATGTTGATTATTAGTTTCTTAACAAAAAATTCATGGCGGCAGGATTCGAACCCTGCGCGGGCAAAGCCCACATGATTTCTAGTCATCCCGATAACCACTTCCGGCACAACCACCATTTTCATTATTAGTTGTATACTTGTATATACAATTTTTATCTTTCTTGCAACTCCTTAAATTAAATAGATTTTAGTCAAAATTCATATTAGCCAACTATACTTTTTTTTAGGGTTGTGATTGTTAAACATAATAAAAGTGTATCTCCCAAATTTGTTTGGGCGGAGTAAGGGTAACCCCCGAACCACGAAAATACTCCGTGTCTTTTACGTTTCTGCTTTCGCCATTCATTGCTCAACGTCGTTCTTTCGTCGTCGTCGCTCTTTTCATTTAATCGCCAGTTCCCCCAATTGATGTTAACGGACTGATTCTATTACTCTTCACTCAACAAGCTTAAGTCACCCAGTTGACTAAGCCCAGATAGAAAGACCCATTTTTTCTACTCCATTTAGTGTTCGTCTTGACAAATCGTTATCGATCTCAAATTAGAGAAACGATCACCAATTTCTCTAAACTCAATCCTGTCATTCAATTCTTTCTTCAATCAAAATTTCTTAAAATCTATGGTTTCATACTATCATTTTTTTCATAATGTTACAGTTGATGACCAGTGAGAGCCTTCTTCCTTTTGTCTATATGGTGGGTTTAGTCATTCATTAAAAGCAAATGACAATTTGCTCAAATAAATTAGGCACCCAACTTCCCCTATTTTCACACTTTGACAATTTGATACTATAATGTATAATGTTTAGTTAAATTAAATAAATTGCATGGGGGAATTCCTCCATGCATGAGTCCCACAAAGGACTCTGTCTCTCCTGTATTGTTTATCTATAGGGCTTCCAGCTCACGTGCTTGACCTCCAAGTTTTAGCCTACTTCCCTCGATATCTAAAGAACAAAGAAATAGAGAGAGACAAACAAAGGAAGGTTCGACTTCAACAACCATGACGCTTCAATTGCCATTCATTCTTAACGTGGTGTCTCTACTCTTAGTTCCTAAGCTTAAATAAGTTTCACAAACAGTTAACCAATTGCCCTGAAACATTCACTATACTACAATACTGCTGAAAAACCAACCGCCCTAAGAGCCTAAACACCTAATAAATACAAAATGGATCTCAACAGTGCATATCAGTAGTCAGTAGGACTAACTAAGCTAAGGCTGGCACAGACTTACTGAGACGACAACCTCTTCTTTGAGATATCTTCTAGCAACAACTTTGATTCAGCAGCATAATCAACTGGGTTAACTGCCTTTGCTATTATCCTCTGCCTCTCTCATGTTTGTACTCATACTGTGTTACGCTGATCCTGAACAAGTACTGATTCCATGTTGCTGCTTTCAGCTTTGCTTCGTATGAACTCCCATTATTCTGTGTACAAACCATTAACATCTGTTACAGGCTGCACTTGTTCAATTCTATCATTCAGTGGAGTGTTGTTATTCTTATATACCACTGATTGCATTTTCTCAAGTTCATCAACAGTACAACCCAGAATCTGTTTCTGCTTTTCAGTGAAGGAAGAAATAAATCCTTCACCGCTCATATCACGGACTTTGACCACCAATATGTACCTGCATATGGTACAAAAATGATCAGGTTAACAACATCAAAATCGTAGATGCATGTGGGTTTTCATATCTGGCACTACAAGCTAACCTTAAGATGTATTCGAAATCGTTCCTCTGGCATCCTTCACACCAGTATCCACCACTTGAGCAATCAGTCAATTCTTGTTGCAAGTCTTGCATGCTTGGTACCACATGGTCTGACCTGGGTCGATAAAAATTATACTCGCTCTAATGGTGAAAAATGCAGGCTGCCAAAGCAAGAGAGAAAGGTACAAATTGAGTAATAGTTAGCCTCTCCAAGTTATTCAGAGAAAATGAACGAGAACTTGTGACGATATCGTTACTCAAATTAACGCTATATTGATATACCTTATCGTCACCTAATGATTTGTCCTTAACTATACGAGACAACGGAACTCGGTCAGCATACATGAACCTTACCCCACTCTTTATTGAGGGGCTCATTCCAGAACCAATAGGAGCCATCAAACTGTGTTTGCCATCAGAATCATACCTAATCAAGAAAAGAGTAAATCTCAATAAAGAAGAGCAAGAATGAAAGTGTAGGTAAGCTGGGAAAAGCTATGCAAAGTAGAGTTACCATGATCTTAGTTGTTTTGATTCTGGAATGTCAGGGTTGACTTGCAACATGGTTTTCCCTACGGTGGACAAAGTTACTCCTGAAATTGAGAATACAAGTTAGTGTTCCATCTCACACATAAAGATGCAGCGTGTAATAATAGATTGCCGAATAGTTGCAGCTTGCAAACTCTAGTTACCTTGAAAGTCTCCAACTTTGAGAGCTTTAATAGCAACGACAGTGACTTGTCAGCCATGTCAAGCAATTCCTGGCCAGTAGTAGTAGCAAGCTCATTCCACAACGAGACAATAACAGTCTTCTTGCTGCATTACCAATCGTTTCAGTAACACAATAACAAAAACATACAAAATTAATTACCAGAGTCAGAAGTTAAAGCTCAAATAACTCACCTCTCGTTTTGCAATAACAACATCACGTTTGGAATAGGCTCATTATCACTTTTCCTTCTAATACTCAATGTAGGAGACACACTTTGAACAACTCCAATGACATCTGATAAAATTGAAGTTGCAAAATACTGTCAAAGAAAATCAAACAACCAATAATGTTTTTCCTTAAAATAAAAAATGTAAAGAGATGCTCACCAACAAGTTCTTTGGAATTAACATAGGGACCCAAGTGATCAATCGGGACAAAATTAAACTTCGTCTCAGGGATCTTAAAATGCTTCACTGACTACCTCTTCAACTTCAGAGCTCTCATTCAAAGTCATCTCATAATCATTTTCAACTGTATTATACCGTTTGTTAGCAACTCGAAGAGATCCTCTAGAAATGTAATAAACCTTTCCTAGCTGGAACCCCTCGTAGAATCCTTTGCAGCTTCATTGAACATTGTTGCTTGTATCTGGGTACCCTGCTTAGACAGACAGAACCATTACTTTAATATCTACTTCACAAAACTAAGTATTCATCTGTAAAGAAAAGAAAAGAAAAACACAACTTACATCTTCATCTGTTAACTCCACATTGAAAAGGCATCCTTCACCTCTCATGTTCTTATAATTGCGGATAGTGCCTTTGCTTGTAACCCTAACCTTGATGGTCCAGTTCCCTTGATAAGGATTCAAAGAGACAAGAGGGTGAACCCTGCGAGTCATAGCCATTCGAGCTGTAGGAGCCATACTGCAACAAATATCAGTGGAGTTAAAGATGTTGTACTATTTCAAACTAACTAAACAGGAAAGAAAGAAGCAAAAGAGAACTCACTTTCCCCTTTGTTCATTTACAGTCTGAGAAGCTGACTTTGAAAGAGTATCCTGCTTAGGCTTCAAAACAAACCAGTCGCTTCATTTTCAAGCTTTGGCTTCTGTACAATCCTGCAGGTTGTTGAGGCCCCTTTTTTATCTCAGACTCAAGCGCAGGAGAAACCACTTCACAGCTCGTGACAATCATGTATCTGCATACAGAACCAAAAGCAGTACCCGTATCAAACCCAGAGTAAAAAAAAAAAAACCCTAATCAGAGAATAAAGAGGATGTCCCTATTTCTTACTTCTCAGCCTTGTTTGGAATCTCGTTTATGGTGTAGTCAAGAATCCGGACGAGACCGAGATTCTGAACAGTTCCAGAAATTATCTCAGGGGTCATCCACGAGTTGAAAAGTGACCTCAGCTTCATATTTCCATCATTAGCATCGAAGCTGGAAAAACGAACCCACACAGCAGTCATCCAATAAGCTCAACTGAAACCATTATAGAAAGGTCTGCAGCAGACCTAACCAAAAGTCTAAAACCTAAAAAAACACTTTTGAATCAAGCCCTAAAACATCAAAAAACGATAACCCATATCCAGTATATCTCATTTCAGTAAAAAAAAAAATTCAGGAATGAGAGTAAGAAACTGAGAGATGTACCCGTAAGCTTTGCCTTTAGGCTGGAGATTGGTGACCTGAACAACGATCTCAGGGAGATCAGAAGGGGAATCGGGCTTCGGAATAGAAAGAAGAGTGGAAATGGCATCTGGGTAGCTGATTTTGCCATGCTTTTCTTTAGGGGTGGCAGTTCGGTTCCGTATGTATGGGTTTTTAGACATTTCCATGCTCTGATACCAAACGAATACGTACAAAATTCTTATTCTGACAAAAGCCTTATTCCTTGTTTGTTTGAGTAGTTTTAACTTCATTTTTATCAATTCTAATTACCTTTGTTCTAGGGATTCTAATTGCCTACTTTTGAAGGCATCTAAAGTTTATTACCTATTTTAAAGGGAATTGATCTTTATTATTGTTATACATAAGGCTATTGTTAAATATGTTATTATTGTTGTGTTTACTGTTTTTATATCATGATCTCCATAAATCATATCTTTGCTAAGATCTATTTTATGGATTTGGTTCTTAACCCTTTTCTTATTTTTCCTTTGATCTCGTTTTATTTTCCTAACACTACGATATGGTCTTCTACTCATTCTTTTATTCTAATGGGTTTTCGCTATATAGTCCTATAGCATTTTTCTCGATTAATTCGATCAGATCTATCATCAATTGATCTTCTCGAATATATTGAATTTTTGTTTCTGGCATCTCTCTTAATTCTCTGTTTTCATTATTCATGTAATCTTTGTATTCTATAAGCTCTTTCTTAATATCTTTCCAAGATTCTGGGTTTCTGCTAATTCTTGCGTCTATTTTAATTATGAGTCTATCAAAGTAATAAATTATTTTATTTAAATCTTCATTCATTTTTATATTTTATTACTTAAATCAGTAATCATTTGTTTTAGTTTTTCTATTTCACTATTATCCTGATTCTGATGAATTATCGTAATATTTCTTATATCTTCTTCCTGATCCTGATCGTCTAATTCTTTTGATTTAAATCTTTCTGATTGGGTTAATCTTCCGACTTGGTTTATCTTTCTAGGATCTTGTTGAATGGATCTTCTACTAGGTTCTATTTTTATTATTTTTAATGGTGCTTCTAAATGGATTATTGGCTTAAATAAGTCTTCTATGGTGATAACTTCCTTATCCTTAAATGTTAAACTATGGTGACTGTTTGTCAAAGCGTAATTTATTTGGTATGTTACTGAAAATGGTTTACTATTTTCTTTCATAAGATCGTTTCTTTTTAATTCATATTTTATAATTATTGATGAATCCAGATTCTCATCTGTTAGACTTAATCCTTGTTGTAGGTTTATGTCGAATTTTATTATCCCATAGCTTAAATTTCCCGATCCTTTAGCGATTATACTTTCTTCTTGATTTATAATCCTGTCATCCCTAATTTCTAATTCTATTGGAGCATTAATTCCTAGTTTCATGGTAGATTTTATTATGATTTGGATTGTACTTATATGTATATATGCTATCTTAGTTCGTTCTTCCATTTTTAATTTACTTAGCCTTTTCTTAATTTGTTCTTTGTTAATTATTTGTACTAAGAAATTTCCATTTGCTTGATTAAATGGGATTGCTACTTCTCCTATCATCTTACCGTATTTTATTATATTATCTCTGTTAAAAACTTTGATAAGAAAGATTTTGTTACAAAGTTTTGTGTTTCTGATAATGTGAAATTTGTTCTTTCTTTTATTTTCTTAACATCTATTAACCATCTAGAAAATAATTATCTTCTTCTTGTCTTTGAATATAATCAAACATATTATCACTATTTTCTGTCATTAGAAGATAGAGTAAAATCTTTTATACCTGAATGGACCTCCTGGTGATTGACTTGAGGTTGCCTCTTTGCTTGATAGTGCAGATCGTCGTAGCTTCTTTGATGGTTGGTTGTACGGGTTTGATTGTATATTTTTTGGTGGTTTTTTAGTATTTGTAAGACTCCAGGAACCTGGGTTCCAATCTTACTTGGCCTCCAGAACAAATGTTCAAGCCAACGAGAGGAGACGAGAGAATTCTTTTCTCAGTTAACTCACTCTGATCTTTTATTTATGAAAACATCCCCCTTATATAGGTGGGAGAAGGGCGCCTAAGGCGTCATCCCTTACATCATTTCAGAGAAAAAGAAATAAAACGACAAAAGATAAAAGCTGAAAGATACATGCACGACTTTTATGGCGGGAGTCGGCCAACCCGTCTCTTTCCTTCCTATTCCATTTTTAATAATGGAGTTGCATAATGGAGTTCTCCATTATTTGCCCTCTAGTGATGAAGATGATGATGATGCTTTTTCTTTTGCTGTTGCCGACAACTTGATTGTCTTGTTTCTTTTCCTCATTGTCTTCTTCTGTTTCACCACACCATTCACAAAAATGGTCGTCGTAGTTAATTAGTAGTCTGCACAACTGTTTCTTAATTGGTGTTGGTAATCCTTCAAGGGTTCCGCTTATTTCAGTGAAATCCTTGGTCATTCTGTTGATGCTTCCATTTCTTCAGCGATTAATTTCTTCGTTGATCTGCTGATAATAATGATATCCAGGCTACTATAATTCACCTTTGTTTGACTGTTTGGTTCAATATTTGTTAATGCTCTGCAGACTGCAAATAATCCTTTTGCTAGATGGTCTGGTCGTCGTTCATAATTCTTAAGATTATCTCTGGACGGATAATCATTATTTGATACTCCCATTAGAATAACTGCTTTTGTTCCTAATAGCAGTTCTTCTCTCTCGTTGAATATTGGGTACTGCTGGTATACTTAAGGAAGATTTCTCTTCCCTTAGCAAATAATTCTGAGTACCTTTGTATTATTTCTTCATTTTTTGGGGAAAATATTTGAATATTCCCGTAGTTGTTGTCGTGTAGATGGTATCTATCAGACCATACTGGTGTAGGTCGAATAGTAATTCTGGTGAGGCTTCCTCTGTTACCACCGCTTTTGGTCCTCCTTATTGACGGGATAAAATCCCAGTGTTGTATTTTGTTCCAGCTTTTCTCATAATTTTTATCATACTCCAGTATTTCATGAAGCCTTGGAAATTGGCTTCCTTGCTTCTCCTTTTCCTGAGTGGTTGGTATGTTTCTGATACTGGGTATCTTCATTACCATTTTTTGCTGCATTGGTTGTTGTCCTGATGGTTCTCTCAGAGCCATCACTTTATATGCTTGTTGCAAGGCCTTTTCTGCTCTTCCTTTGTTTTGTAAGATTGGTGCTGGACCGGTTTTCCATGATGTGTTGAGATGCGATTGCCCAATTGTTGTATAGTCCTCTGAATGGTCCGTTAAAGATAACGTACCATTTACTGTTTTTCCTTTCGTCCTCTTCATAATTTTCTTTTCTTTCTTTTTCTTTTTCCTCCATTTCCACCATGTCTGCCCATCTGGTTGACATGCTGGTAGATGCTTGTTGACTGCTTTTCTGGGTGTTGTTGCCAGGCTGCTTTTGTTCTTCTGTGGATTTATTTTGTTGTTGTTGTTTCTGTAGGATGCTAATGGTGTTTTCGAGTTCCTCTTCCTCCCCCCTGCAGAGAAGTACTTGTGTTTCAAGAGCTTGGAGACGCTCTCGTTTTTGCATCAACTGATTCATTAGTGCCTTGATTACTCCTTCCATTCCCTTGTCAGAGTGTCTGTGAAAGGATTGTTGCTTGACTTGATGTACTTCAAATATGGATTGTAATAATGAAGTTGTTGCTGCCACCGGATCAACCGTCCTTTGTTGAAGTCCGCTTGTAGCTTGTATCTCCAAAAACCTGTTACATACTTAGAATCGGTTTGAAGCTCAAACCTTGTTGATAATAATTCTAGTTTCCATTTTTTCAATGTTCTGAGACAAGCTAGTGTCTCTAATTCATGTATTGGATAATTCTGTTCAGTAGAGGTAAATGTTCCAGAAATATATTTGCATAATTTCTTAGAATATTTATCACTATTGAACGGAATTGATGATACTCGAGAATCCGAAGATTCAATAATTCTGTCCGAAGACTGATAATCTTTAGGCTTTTCGCCAGAGATAATAACCTCATTTTGCTTCATGATATTACCAAAATTATCCATTTGTAATAATTCTTTGCCATTTTGAATGGCTAGCATACATCCGGCCCATGTATCTTTTGATGCATCGGTCTGGATTATTAAAAAGTCTTTTTCACATGGATTATATAATTTTGGTAAATGCTGGCATTTTTCTTTCATTAGTAAAACTATTTTTGTATCGTGATCATTCCATGACCAAGGTGTTTTTTCAGAAATCTTTTTCTGCAAATACTTTCTTTCTTTTGCAAGGTTCTTCAAAAATCCTTGTTCACTTATATAATTTAAACATCCAAGAAATCGTTGAATTTGTTTCCTGTTTTCAAGTTGATTAGGAAATTTATTAATTTTTTCTTTAGTATTGGGTGATAATTCAATTTCACCAAAATTGTTTATTTTCATACCAAGATACTCAATTTCTTTCTGAATGAGTTTCGATTTCTTTTTAGAAATAATTAATCCCTTTTTCTTTTATTCGATTTAAAACGATTAAAAGTTTTCACCGTGATCTTCCTTAGTTTGATTAGTAAAAACAATTATATCATCAATATAAGCAAGACAAAAGTCTTGTAATCCCTCTAAATTATGATCCATAAAACGTTGATAAATAGCTGGTGCTTGTTTTAATCCGAAAGGTAAAACATTCCATTCGTAATGTTTTTGTGGTGGACATGAAAAAGCTGTTAATGGTTTTGTATTTTCATGTAATCTTAGCTGCCAATATCCTGATTTAGCATCTAAACTACTAAACCATATTTGTCCTTTAAGTCTTTCTAATATGTAATCTTTTCGTGGTAACTTATAACTGTCTCCTATGGTATTTTCATTTAGTTTTTTGTAATTAATTACCATTCGTCTCTTCCCCCTTTTTATTTCATTATTATTTTCGACATAGAATGCAGGTGCACTATGTGGACTGATACTTTCTCTAATGATCCCTTTATCTAGGAGTTCTCTACATTCCTTCTGAAATTCTTCTACATCTCTTTGAGTATATTGAATTTTTTTGGTACATTGACTTCTATTGTTGGGTGTTTTAATTTTATCTCTATTAATTCGACATTCTTATTTTTCTTCAGATCTAAAGGATGTTCACTACATATTTCATCCAAGGTTTCTTCAATTATGCCATGACTTATCTGTATATATTCAAGTCTATTTTTTATATTTTGTAAAACAATTTTTAAGGCTTCATTTTTTGTTATTATTTTTGTTGTAACCATTCTAGATTCTTGATTTTTCATTCTTGGGGCTTTTAAACTAATACTTTTTATTCTTTGAATAAAGGGTTGATATAATTTAAGGAAATTATTTCCTATTATTAGATCTAATCCAGAGTCATGTTGATATATGGTTTTTGCAGTGAAAGTGTATTGTTCTATAATAATTGGGACATAAGTTTTTGCATACCATACTTCATGTATAGATTTATCCGCAACTATGATTTTTAAAGGTTTTTCTAATTTCTCCCAATTTTTAATAGTTGTTCTTTTAGCAAAACAGAGGGTTGCCCCTGTATCTATATAAGCTAAATAATTCCTATCTTCAATTGTTATTTTTATAAATGTTGCATTTGGATTTCCCTTAGCTAAAGTTCTATTCGGACTCATTTGATGATGATTCTGAATAAAACTCGACTATTTCGATATCCGATAATTCACAATCTGAATCTTCTATTGGTTCAAAACCATAATCATAGGCTAACCTTAATACTTCTTGTTTTTTATCATTTTTATTTCTCTTTGGACATTTATTAGCATAATGCCCTTCTTCGTTACATAACCAACATCGACAGTTGGTTTTCCCCTTTGGGCAATAATCTGTTTGCTTATTCTTTTGCTTATATTGTCTTCTATTTCTAAAATATCTATTTGGATTTTTATATTGGTTTTTTTATATTCTTTATAAGGTACCTTCCTAATTTTCCTATACTTTTTGTGCTTCTTTCCATAGTATTTTTTATCTTTGCAACCATATTTTCCTATTTTGTCTATGCTTTGTTCACAACATAATTCTATTTTAGCTTGCTTTTTAAGTTTTTCTTTATTACAGGCTTGTTTATGCCATGCTTGAAGGACTAGAATTCTTCCACCTAACGTGTTAGGAATACTTTCCTTCTTTAATTCTTCTTCGAAAGTTGCTTCTACTTTGGATGCTACTATTGGTGGTAATTTCGTATATATTAGTTTATCTAAATCTTTCCTAGCGGATTCTATTACCTGATAATAATATTTTCTAAATTCACATATGAAGGATTCTAAATAACACATGTTGCATATTCTTAGGTTAGTTAGATGCCAAATGGCTTGTTGACTAAGTGTCGTATTTTGTTTTGTTTCTTGGGGATATCTTCCTAGAAATTCTTGGGTTATAATTTGTATGATTTTTTCAAATGTTTGTAGGGCGTTATCTCCGTATAATAAGGTTTTTCCAGGTATATCCATAGTACTTAAATAATGATAAACTATTCGGTTGTCTTATAAATTACGAAGTTGAATATTTCTGCTGGTGCTAGATTTTTTAAATCTTCGTTGGTTTGAATTAATATTCCTATCCTGTTTTTCCAATCTTCCATTTCTCTTAATGGATCTGTACTACAATCTAAATCTAATACGTCAGGGCTGATGGTGTTTGAATACTTTGGTATGTATGATTGGGGTATTTTATTCCATCCTCCATCTTGACGAGGAGTATACGAGTTTTTATATAAATATTCATCAAAAGAGATTTGTCCATCTGAATAATTATTAAAATTACGTTTTCTAGAGCTTTCTGGTTTTTCAGTTTTTACATAATTTGTATAGGGATTTTCATCACTACTATAGTCTAAAACTATTTTATCATTTTCGATATTATCTTCTGGTTCTGACTCAATAGAAATGGCTGCTAATAAATCGTTTAATTTATTGATTTGCTCGTCTATATTTGTCATGTTAACCTATAGGGCGCTCTTATTGTTAGTCTTTTTGTATTACTTATTCTATGGTTTTCCAGATCTTCGATAGTAATACATCTCTTCTTTTCTATTTTAACTATTATTTCCTGAAGTTTGGTTATTATTTCTTCAATCCTGATTTCTTCTTCAGCCTCTTCTTTATTTTTTCCATTTCTATTCTTAGTTTTAACAACCTTACTTATTATGGTTCTTGCTATTTCCAATTCAGTATATAACTCTGCTGGTCTTTCATTATTTTGATAATTTAATATATTTTTCAGAATTTTATTATTTTCTTCTAATACATTTGCCATTCCTTGATGAAGGTCATCTAATTGTTTCTCTAAATTTTCGACTCTATTTGTTAGGGTTCCTTCTGTCATGGATTAGTTTGTAAAGTAAAATAAGTTGAATTCTTTAAAGAAGGAACCCTAACAAATAGAGTCGAAAATTTAGAGAAACAATTAGATGACCTTCATCAAGGAATGGCAAATGTATTAGAAGAAAATAATAAAATTCTGAAAAATATATTAAATTATCAAAATAATGAAAGACCAGCAGAGTTATATACTGAATTGGAAATAGCAAGAACCATAATAAGTAAGGTTGTTAAAACTAAGAATAGAAATGGAAAAAATAAAGAAGAGGCTGAAGAAGAAATCAGGATTGAAGAAATAATAACCAAACTTCAGGAAATAATAGTTAAAATAGAAAAGAAGAGATGTATTACTATCGAAGATCTGGAAAACCATAGAATAAGTAATACAAAAAGACTAACAATAAGAGCGCCCTATAGGTTAACATGACTGTAACATCCCAGTTCTGATTAATCGGGTTGATCTGAATAGTTGGTCGGTTCCTTGTTGATTAAAGCTAGGTAGAATTTAAGTCGAATTAAATTATTTAGTTTCTCTAATTTATTTTACCCCAATTAATGAGAATCAGACCTTTCGAGTTAGGTAGTTTCGAGTTAACCGTCAAGTCGGGGTCCCGAACCAATTGGTCGAACCAATTTGATCCGACCCAAGCTTGGGTCAGCTGCCCATTAAATTGGCCAAGTGGGAGAGATGGGCTCAGCCCGTTTCTTGCTGTAAATGGGAGAAAGAGGGCTGGTCGGGTTAATCAAATGGGAAGGGAATTTGGGTTTCGGCTTGGTTATTAAGGAAGAAAGGGAAAGGGCTTCGAGCCCGTTCAGCAATTGGAAGAAGGGTTTGGCTGGGAAAAAAAATAGAAAGGGGAGAGAGGGGGGCGGTTATGTTTTTGGCTGCACGAGAATTGAGGATGAACGGGAGAAGGTTTGGCGGCTTGAGTCGGGGAACTGAAGAAGGAGCTTGGCTCCGATGCGGACGTTGGAGAAAGGGGGGATCATCGGCGGCGGCACTCAAGCTTGGACGTCGAGGTGTTGACGAGAGTCGGAAGCGCAGCTCCGGCCGGCGATCTGGAAGACGAGAGAGAGAAAAGGCGTCGGCGGTGGTTCTAATAAGAAACCGGAGTGGCGATGATGACAGCGTTAGTTCTTGGGTTTGGGGGCTCGGATCTCTGGTTGCGATGGCGGCGGGATTAGAAGGCGGCGGCGGCTAAATCTGAAGGTGGCGGCGACGTTTTCACAGATTCCAAGGTAGAGGGAGCGGCGGCGACGGTGGCCGGAGTCTTCACCGGCGGCGAATGGTTCGTCGGAGAAGAAGCGTGACCAAAGGTCAACCCTGAACAAGTTCAGGGATTAAAGAGCATTTACTGAAAGATAAGTGGCTGTTTGGTGATTTCTGTTAACCTGTGGTCCTTTTGGAAGTTTGACACTAAGGGTCCGTTTGGCAGATCAGCTTTTGGAACGAGTTGGCAGTCCAGAGTTTTGGGCGTAACTCCTTCGTTAGAGCTCCGATTGACGAACCGTCAGGACCAGTGGAATCAGGACAGCGAGACGAACGTTCTAGGACAGAAGTCAGGGGCTGTATTTAGGCTAAGGTGAGGGCTTAGCGTTGTGTAAGTAGTTTGGGCAGCGTGAGGAGTTTCAATTGGACCTAGAACAAAACCTAGGTTATGCATGAAAATTATGAGCGAAAAAGGGGATAAACTGTTCTGTGAATGTGCTTGATTGCTATTGTTGATTGCCGTGATTGATTGTTGTTGTTGATTGATATGATTTGTGGTTGGGTGTGAACTGAAGTGAATTAAGTAATGGATTGACTTAGGAATGAGAATTAGGATGGTGGGGAAATGAGTGCGGGTGCTATGATATTATGTATTGTCGGTTGTGGATGCAGGAGAGTTGCCCTGCCAATGTGGGGTCGCTCTGAATAAGAGGAACAGGTGGGTGACCCCTAGACTCATGACATGGCCTCCCCTGTACTTGCAGGTGGGGGTGGCCGGTGAGCTAGCCGGTTACCTTTGTTGATTGTGGTTGAGATGTGACAGGGGCGTGGATTGGATGGAATACGTGTGCGTGGTAAATGGTGTTGTAATGTGAACGGTTGTGTGGTTGTGGTTGTGGTTGTGGATGGATTGTGATGGGTTGGAAGTTCTATGTTAAAACTTGTATGTGAAAGTAGAACCTGAAGGAGCCCACACTGCCCCACCCGAAATACCGATGGTTTGAGTCTGATTCACTGGGGTGAATCCCTTGGTTGGGTATCAAGGATGGTTGTCGTTCTCCTTAGTGGAAGGATCCCTTGAGGATGCGTCGGATGTCGTTCTCCTTCGTGGAAGGATCCCTAGTGGATGCGTCTGGTTGTGTGATGGCCGGCGGTGGTGGTGTGGATAACTCCTTGGCGCCTAATAACTCACCTAGATAATATGAATGTGTATGTTCGTGTACTTGTGGTCGTGGTAGTGGCTTGATTGATGGATGTGATGTGATGATGCTGTGTGTGCTGTGGATTGATGTATTACTTCGGTGTGATTCTATCGTTATGAATTGTGCTTGAGAACGAGAACTGACCAACGTGATCACCTAGACTGCTTTTAGGGAATTAAAATATGGAAAGGGGGGTGGGATGGTTCCATTGTTGAATGTCTTGTGCGGAGTTGGGACCGCTCCATAGAGTAGGACAACGTGTAGGTAGGCCCAGTGGGTTCACTCAGTTTCATTAGGAAACTGATCCCCTCTTAGTCTCTCTTTTCAGTTGGAAGTAGGAGTTGAGCTTGGAGCAGCAGTTGTTGGGTTGTTAGCAGTTGGAGCTTGGAGTGAGCTAGAAGACTGAAGGATGGTGACCGAGGACTTGGACGGTGTTTTTGGTGTTTTAATCAGTTGACGTTTTGGGGATTTTGGAACCATTTATGTTGAGAAATGAGTTTGAAATTGTATTCTGGTTTTGGTTTTGGTTTTGAACTATGGAAGCTTCCACTTAGCGTTGTTTTATTTTATTTTATTGTGATTTAATGAGATTCTTATAGATTTGATTTTGTACTTTAACCCGTGACACCTTATTCCCGGTCTAACCAATGGGTTCGACCCGGGCGATTCGGGTTGGGGTGTTACAATGACAAATATAGACGAGCAAATCAATAAATTAAACGATTTATTAGCAGCCATTTCTATTGAGTCAGAACCAGAAGATAATATCGAAAATGATAAAATAGTTTTAGACTATAGTAGTGATGAAAATCCCTATACAAATTATGTAAAAACTGAAAAACCAGAAAGCTCTAGAAAACGTAATTTTAATAATTATTCAGATGGACAAATCTCTTTTGATGAATATTTATATAAAAACTCGTATACTCCTCGTCAAGATGGAGGATGGAATAAAATACCCCAATCATACATACCAAAGTATTCAAACACCATCAGCCCTGACGTATTAGATTTAGATTGTAGTACAGATCCATTAAGAGAAATGGAAGATTGGAAAAACAGGATAGGAATATTAATTCAAACCAACGAAGATTTAAAAAATCTAGCACCAGCAGAAATATTCAACTTCGTAATTTATAAGACAACCGGAATAGTTTATCATTATTTAAGTACTATGGATATACCTGGAAAAACCTTATTATACGGAGATAACGCCCTACAAACATTTGAAAAAATCATACAAATTATAACCCAAGAATTTCTAGGAAGATATCCCCAAGAAACAAAACAAAATACGACACTTAGTCAACAAGCCATTTGGCATCTAACTAACCTAAGAATATGCAACATGTGTTATTTAGAATCCTTCATATGTGAATTTAGAAAATATTATTATCAGGTAATAGAATCCGCTAGGAAAGATTTAGATAAACTAATATATACGAAATTACCACCAATAGTAGCATCCAAAGTAGAAGCAACTTTCGAAGAAGAATTAAAGAAGGAAAGTATTCCTAACACGTTAGGTGGAAGAATTCTAGTCCTTCAAGCATGGCATAAACAAGCCTGTAATAAAGAAAAACTTAAAAAGCAAGCTAAAATAGAATTATGTTGTGAACAAAGCATAGACAAAATAGGAAAATATGGTTGCAAAGATAAAAAATACTATGGAAAGAAGCACAAAAAGTATAGGAAAATTAGGAAGGTACCTTATAAAGAATATAAAAAAAACCAATATAAAAATCCAAATAGATATTTTAGAAATAGAAGACAATATAAGCAAAAGAATAAGCAAACAGATTATTGCCCAAAGGGGAAAACCAACTGTCGATGTTGGTTATGTAACGAAGAAGGGCATTATGCTAATAAATGTCCAAAGAGAAATAAAAATGATAAAAAACAAGAAGTATTAAGGTTAGCCTATGATTATGGTTTTGAACCAATAGAAGATTCAGATTGTGAATTATCGGATATCGAAATAGTCGAGTTTTATTCAGAATCATCATCAAATGAGTCCGAATAGAACTTTAGCTAAGGGAAATCCAAATGCAACATTTATAAAAATAACAATTGAAGATAGGAATTATTTAGCTTATATAGATACAGGGGCAACCCTCTGTTTTGCTAAAAGAACAACTATTAAAAATTGGGAGAAATTAGAAAAACCTTTAAAAATCATAGTTGCGGATAAATCTATACATGAAGTATGGTATGCAAAAACTTATGTCCAATTATTATAGAACAATACACTTTCACTGCAAAAACCATATATCAACATGACTCTGGATTAGATCTAATAATAGGAAATAATTTCCTTAAATTATATCAACCCTTTATTCAAAGAATAAAAAGTATTAGTTTAAAAGCCCCAAGAATGAAAAATCAAGAATCTAGAATGGTTACAACAAAAATAATAACAAAAAATGAAGCCTTAAAAATTGTTTTACAAAATATAAAAAATAGACTTGAATATATACAGATAAGTCATGGCATAATTGAAGAAACCTTGGATGAAATATGTAGTGAACATCCTTTAGATCTGAAGAAAAATAAGAATGTCGAATTAATAGAGATAAAATTAAAACACCAACAATAGAAGTCAATGTACCAAATAAAATTCAATATACTCAAAGAGATGTAGAAGAATTTCAGAAGGAATGTAGAGAACTCCTAGATAAAGGGATCATTAGAGAAAGTATCAGTCCACATAGTGCACCTGCATTCTATGTCGAAAATAATAATGAAATAAAAAGGGGGAAGAGAGAATGGTAATTAATTACAAAAAACTAAATGAAAATACCATAGGAGACAGTTATAAGTTACCACGAAAAGATTACATATTAGAAAGACTTAAAGGACAAATATGGTTTAGTAGTTTAGATGCTAAATCGGGATATTGGCAGCTAAGATTACATGAAAATACAAAACCATTAACAGCTTTTTCATGTCCACCACAAAAACATTACGAATGGAATGTTTTACCTTTCGGATTAAAACAAGCACCAGCTATTTATCAACGTTTTATGGATCATAATTTAGAGGGATTACAAGACTTTTGTCTTGCTTATATTGATGATATAATTGTTTTTACTAATCAAACTAAGGAAGATCACGGTGAGAAACTTTTAATCGTTTTAAACCGAATAAAAGAAAAAGGGTTAATTATTTCTAAAAAGAAATCGAAACTCATTCAGAAAGAAATTGAGTATCTTGGTATGAAAATAAACAATTTTGGTGAAATTGAATTATCACCCAATACTAAAGAAAAAATTAATAAATTTCCTAATCAACTTGAAAACAGGAAACAAATTCAACGATTTCTTGGATGTTTAAATTATATAAGTGAACAAGGATTTTTGAAGAACCTTGCAAAAGAAAGAAAGTATTTGCAGAAAAAGATTTCTGAAAAAACACCTTGGTCATGGAATGATCACGATACAAAAATAGTTTTACTAATGAAAGAAAAATGCCAGCATTTACCAAAATTATATAATCCATGTGAAAAAGACTTTTTAATAATCCAGACCGATGCATCAAAAGATACATGGGCCGGATGTATGCTAGCCATTCAAAATGGCAAAGAATTATTACAAATGGATAATTTTGGTAATATCATGAAGCAAAATGAGGTTATTATCTCTGGCGAAAAGCCTAAAGATTATCAGTCTTCGGACAGAATTATTGAATCTTCGGATTCTCGAGTATCATCAATTCCGTTCAATAGTGATAAATATTCTAAGAAATTATGCAAATATATTTCTGGAACATTTACCTCTACTGAACAGAATTATCCAATACATGAATTAGAGACACTAGCTTGTCTCAGAACATTGAAAAAATGGAAACTAGAATTATTATCAACAAGGTTTGAGCTTCAAACCGATTCTAAGTATGTAACAGGTTTTTGGAGATACAAGCTACAAGCGGACTTCAACAAAGGACGGTTGATCCGGTGGCAGCAACAACTTCATTATTACAATCCATATTTGAAGTACATCAAGTCAAGCAACAATCCTTTCACAGACACTCTGACAAGGGAATGGAAGGAGTAATCAAGGCACTAATGAATCAGTTGATGCAAAAACGAGAGCGTCTCCAAGCTCTTGAAACACAAGTACTTCTCTGCAGGGGGGAGGAAGAGGAACTCGAAAACACCATTAGCATCCTACAGAAACAACAACAACAAAATAAATCCACAGAAGAACAAAAGCAGCCTGGCAACAACACCCAGAAAAGCAGTCAACAAGCATCTACCAGCATGTCAACCAGATGGGCAGACATGGTGGAAATGGAGGAAAAAGAAAAAGAAAGAAAAGAAAATTATGAAGAGGACGAAAGGAAAAACAGTAAATGGTACGTTATCTTTAACGGACCATTCAGAGGACTATACAACAATTGGGCAATCGCATCTCAACACATCATGGGAAAACCGGTCCAGCACCAATCTTACAAAACCAAGGAAGAAGCAGAGAAGGCCTTGCAACAAGCATATAAAGTGATGGCTCTGAGAGAACCATCAGGACAACAACCAATGCAGCAAAAAATGGTAATGAAGATACCCAGTATCAGAAACATACCAACCACTCAGGAAAAGGAAGAAGCAAGGAAGCCAATGTTCCAAGGCTTCATGAAATACTGGAGTATGATAACAAATTATGAAGAAAAGCTGGAGCAAAATACAACACTGGGATTTTATCCCGTCAATAGAGGAGGACCAAAAGCGGTGGTAACAGAAGAAGCCTCACCAGAATTACTATTCGATCTTACATCAGTACGGTCTGATAGATACCATCTACACGACAACAACTACGGGAATATTCAAATATTTCCCCAAAAAATGAAGAACATAATACAAAGGTACTCAGAATTATTTGCTAAGGGAAGAGAAATCTTCCTTAAGTATACCAGCAGTCACCCAATATTTAACGAGAAAGAAGAACTGCTATTAGGAACAAAAGCAGTTATTCTAATGGGAGTATCAAATAATGATTATCCGTCCAGAGATAATCTTAAAAATTATGAACGACGACCAGACTATCTAGCAAAAGGATTATTTGCAGTCTGCAGAGCATTAACAAATATTGAACCAAACAGTCAAACAAAGGTGAATTATAGCAGCCTGGATATCATTATTATCAGCAGATCAACGAAGAAATTAATCGCGAAGAAATGGAAGCTATCAACAGAATGACCAAGGATTTCACTGAAATAAGCGGAACCCTTGAAGGATTACCAACACCAATTAAGAAACAGTTGTGCAGACTACTAATTAACTACGACGACCATTTTTGTGAATGGTGTGGTGAAACAGAAGAAGACAATGAAGAAAAAACAAGACAACCAAGTTGTCGGCAACAGCAAAAGAAAAAGCATCATCATCATCTTCATCACTAGAAGGCAAAATAATGGAGAACTCCATTATGCAGCTCCATTATTAAAAATGAAATAGGAAGAAAGAGACGGGTTGGCCGACTCCCGCCATAAAAGTCGTGCATGTATCTTTCAGCTTTTATCTTTTGTCGTTTTATTTCTTTTTCTCTGAAATGATGTAAGGGATGACGCCTTAGGCGCCCTTCTCCCACCTATATAAGGGGGATGTTTTCATAAATAAAAGATCAGAGTGAGTTAACTGAGAAAAGAATTCTCTCGTCTCCTCTCGTTGGCTTGAACATTTGTTCTGGAGGCCAAGTAAGATTGGAACCCAGGTTCCTGGAGTCTTACAAATACTAAAAAACCACCAAAAAATATACAATCAAACCCGTACAACCAACCATCAAAGAAGCTACGACGATCTGCACTATCAAGCAAAGAGGCAACCTCAAGTCAATCACCAGGAGGTCCATTCAGGTATAAAAGATTTTACTCTATCTTCTAATGACAGAAAATAGTGATAATATGTTTGATTATATTCAAAGACAAGAAGAAGATAATTATTTTCTAGATGGTTTAATAGATGTTAAGAAAATAAAAGAAAGAACAAATTTCACATTATCAGAAACACAAAACTTTGTAACAAAATCTTTCTTATCAAAGTTTTTTAACAGAGATAATATAATAAAATACGGTAAGATGATAGGAGAAGTAGCAATCCCATTTAATCAAGCAAATGGAAATTTCTTAGTACAAATAATTAACAAAGAACAAATTAAGAAAAGGCTAAGTAAATTAAAATGGAAGAACGAACTAAGATAGCATATATACATATAAGTACAATCCAAATCATAATAAAATCTACCATGAAACTAGGAATTAATGCTCCAATAGAATTAGAAATTAGGGATGACAGGATTATAAATCAAGAAGAAAGTATAATCGCTAAAGGATCGGGAAATTTAAGCTATGGGATAATAAAATTCGACATAAACCTACAACAAGGATTAAGTCTAACAGATGAGAATCTGGATTCATCAATAATTATAAAATATGAATTAAAAAGAAACGATCTTATGAAAGAAAATAGTAAACCATTTTCAGTAACATACCAAATAAATTACGCTTTGACAAACAGTCACCATAGTTTAACATTTAAGGATAAGGAAGTTATCACCATAGAAGACTTATTTAAGCCAATAATCCATTTAGAAGCACCATTAAAAATAATAAAAATAGAACCTAGTAGAAGATCCATTCAACAAGATCCTAGAAAGATAAACCAAGTCGGAAGATTAACCCAATCAGAAAGATTTAAATCAAAAGAATTAGACGATCAGGATCAGGAAGAAGATATAAGAAATATTACGATAATTCATCAGAATCAGGATAATAGTGAAATAGAAAAACTAAAACAAATGATTACTGATTTAAGTAATAAAATATAAAAATGAATGAAGATTTAAATAAAATAATTTATTACTTTGATAGACTCATAATTAAAATAGACGCAAGAATTAGCAGAAACCCAGAATCTTGGAAAGATATTAAGAAAGAGCTTATAGAATACAAAGATTACATGAATAATGAAAACAGAGAATTAAGAGAGATGCCAGAAACAAAAATTCAATATATTCGAGAAGATCAATTGATGATAGATCTGATCGAATTAATCGAGAAAAATGCTATAGGACTATATAGCGAAAACCCATTAGAATAAAAGAATGAGTAGAAGACCATATCGTAGTGTTAGGAAAATAAAACGAGATCAAAGGAAAAAATAAGAAAAGGGTTAAGAACCAAATCCATAAAATAGATCTTAGCAAGGATATGATTTATGGAGATCATGATATAAAAACAGTAAACACAACAATAATAATATATTTAACAATAGCCTTATGTATAACAATAATAAAGATCAATTCCCTTTAAAATAGGTAATAAACTTTAGATGCCTTCAAAAGTAGGCAATTAGAATCCCTAGAACAAAGGTAATTAGAATTGATAAAAATGAAGTTAAAACTACTCAAACAAACAAGGAATAAGGCTTTTGTCAGAATAAGAATTTTGTACGTATTCGTTTGGTATCAGAGCATGGAAATGTCTAAAAACCCATACATACGGAACCGAACTGCCACCCCTACTTTTCTTCAGTTTGGCTTCCGATGTAGGAGAAAGTTGAGGAAGAAGGAGAAGATGGTGTAGTGAGGAAGGAAAGCAGAGAGACGGAGGGAAACGCCCTTTTTTATTAGTTCAAAAAATCAAAATTAGGGATTTTGGCGCCAGATTGGAAGTAGCGGGAGAGTACGGCTTATGTGGGCTTTCAGCGGTAAAATGCAAAAATGAGGGTTATTTGCTTACTTGGGCTTTTTATTCTTTTCATCAATTTTGATCAAAAGAGAGTTTGTCAAGTTTGCTTAAAATTATATGATTGGGAGTTCTATGACTTGTTCCAATTTATGTCATGTGTTGCGAGGTATGACTCTCTTCTCCATTAGAAAGAGATTAGGAGAAGTGCTTCATGTGGGTAATACCTCTCAAATTATGATTATGGCATCCAACACCACCATGATGTTGGGGTTGGCAAGGACAAGATCAATATGGCAAAGATAGTTCCAGTAAAGTCTTATGTGTGTAGCTATTTATTCAAATTTGAGAGTAGGAAAGACCCAATCGTGTGACGATCTGATCGAGGAGGTACCCGTTTCACATGAAAAAGGAAAACTTGATATTTGACCAATTTTACAAGGATGGTCAATCCAAGCTCTACAAGGGACATAACCTCTAAGCACATGACAAACATGTCTAGTTTACTAATTTGTGTTTTTTTTTTTTTTGAAATGTTTTATAGGATGTCATCGTGAAGAGATGTATCAAGTTCCATAAGCTAAGGAAAGATTCCATGATGACGGATAATTATCCTTTACACACCATAATTGGTGTCAACATTATCAACCATGACTTCTCCAAAGTTGAGATGTCATGTTTCAAGTTGGACATAACACCGCCTCAGGAGGTTGTTGTCAAGTCTAGACCACCCCAACTTCACTCTTGATTAGGAGGAGAAGAATCGTGTGCCCCATTGTAATATGAGCCTCAACTTCAACGCGAGACGAGGTCGAATAAGACAGTTATCATATGTTTGGATGATATAAGTAGTAAAATATAGCGGATGGTATCAAGAATAACCAAAATCTAAGGGTAAATAAACGTGTTAAACCATTATGAGTTAACTGAAATGTAAACCTTTGACTTTTTTCACTTCAATCCAAGAATTTGACATCACAGATTCTTTGCACCATACAGGACTTATGTGCTGAAGCCATCTTTGCCAAAAGAGGAAATTGAGAGTGAAAGATTGGTGACCACCAAAGTATGAGCTGCTATGCATTAATTTATATAGTCATAAAGCCAAGACTCAATTGATCACGATTAAAAGCAATGCACTCTAGGCGCTGCATGCGCTCCAGTTGTTACATCAAATCCCAGAATACAGGGGGCCTTATGGATGCAATGAACCTGGCTGGCTAAGCTTATAATTTGCTACTTGTTTTGGGTAGAAATCAGTCTCCATTGAAACATCGTTTAATGGGTTGCATGGGCAGCTACTAATGGAATTAACACATGTGGATATATCCTTCTTTGCCCACTTTCTAATTCATTTTTATCTTCTTCTTATTTATCTACTTATTTGGATATCCACATGGTACACGGTACATATTAGTAAACACTATAAGATTCATGGTTCTTGACATGATATCAGAGTCTTTGATGATCGAAAGGTCTTAGCATCGAATCTCGGTAGCCTCCAATATAACAATTTATCTTGCATAAGGCTTGGTGGACCTTTGCAAACTTTAATCCCCTTTCATGATCTTTCATTTGGGGGACGTGTTAGTAAACACTATAAGATTCATTCAAAACCCTCTCCCAATAAACATCAACTCGATTTATTGGGATGTAATGGTTCTTGACAATATACCACTATTGGTTGGTATATATGTGACAAGTTTAGATAAACATGATGCATTGAATTTGAATCTCGTCAATGTCATCTTAACGCTAATGAACAGATTTTTCTTTTGCTATAAAGTATTCCCAAGAAAATCTAATAGGAATTATTAGGTGTTTCGTCTAGCTAGGTTGGTTTGTCCAATGGTTAACATTTTAAGATAGATTAGGTTGTGTTGTAGGCTGAGAGCCTTCTCTCCTTACTCGCCCCAGAGTCTCTTTGAGTAATTTCTTACAAATTGTATAGACACAAGGAGCAAGAGTTCGCATAAGTGAGGGGATAAGACGTTTTAGAATATGAGAGACTGAGAAATGCCAGCAGATACTCGTAGGCGTATAACTCGTAAGCTTGAGTTCCGAAGACATGTAGGTACATGGTATCAGGGGATTGGAATTTTGTAGCACAATTTTAAAAAATATGTACCGTCAGTAGCCAAATGCGTAAAAAAGTCCAGAAATAGCACAATCTGACTGGCAGCCAGCTACGCGCCAGCCAGGTACCGCTGCGCCATACAGCTAGCGATGCGCCACCCAGCGCAGCGCAGCGCTGGCTGCCTTCAGAAACTGTTACCGTCAAATGCTCCGTTAGGGTTTCCTCAATCCCAGCCAGCTATGCGCTGGCTAGGTGGCGCATCGCTGCCTGGGACTGAAGAAACCCTAAGGCCCTCAATTTTTAGTATAAATACCCCCTCTATGATGCAATTTTGCACCACACACCTCCCTTGAAGCCCTAAACTTAGAATTTGAAGTAGGCAGCCGTCACCAAGCTTAGAATATGTCGTTCTTCAACTATGGCTCTAGGTCTCGCAAGAGTAAGCATAAGTGAAATTCGTTTGGGTGCTTTGTACTTATCTCATTTATGCTTTTAACGAATTAATCTTGTGTACTAATTACTGTTGTTCTCTAGTGACAGATACTGAGAGGGTAATGCACAAGTTGAAGAAGTCGGTGGAGGAGGACTTGTTCGTTTATGAGGCAAGTGTGGTTAACTGCTGGTGTGACTTAAGGGCGACTAGATCCGTTCGACCGAGTGATCTGGAACGCTATTTTGGCTGCCCTCGTGAGAGAGAGGTAAAAAAAGGGGTTCAATTTAATTTTTTTCATTTTCCTAGTTCTCAAAACCCTCTACGTTTATTTTCTGATATGTAGGAGAAGGGGTGTGGTTATTATGAAAAACTGGAGGTGCGGGAGGCCGTGGATGCTGCGATTAAGGAGAAGGACCAAATCATTCGGGCGAAGGACGAACAACTTGTTCGAGCCAATAGGGAGAAGGATGACATCGTTGAGGCGAAGGACAACATTATTCGAGACCTGAGGGAAGAAATTTCATGGTTGCACGTTTCAATCAATAGGTTGCTCAGGGAAGGGCCTCCCTCTCCACCACCCGGACTTCGTCCGTTCAATTGACATCCATGTTCGGCCTAGTGTGTTTGTTTTTTTCTGTTTTTTTTTTGTTATTGTTGTTGTTGTTGTTGGTGGTGTTGTTGTTGTTGTTGTTGTTGTAACTGTTGTCGTTGTTGTCGTCATTGTCGAAGTTAATAAAATGACTGGTCTGTAGTTGCAGCCTTTCTTCATTGTGTTGTCAAATTTCATTAGTTTTTATGACATAATTGCAGTCTTTTTCAGTGTGCGGCCAATAAATGTACAACATTTCTGAAGTGTATGGTCAATTATGAAGGATGGACTAATAAAAGTAACTTCATAGTACAACTAGAAACCAAACATTACATAGAAAATTAAACATGAAATTGACAACCAAACATTTAAAATACAGATTACCAAACACAGACTACCAAATACATAATACTAAACATTTCATAGTGCAATTAACCGTTCCTTGTAGGGTTTGGATTTCTGCTGCTTCGCCTCGCACGTGGGCACGTCCTCCTATTGTGCCCTTCTTGCTGGCAGTAACTGCAGTGAGGCTCAATATCTTCAACCCAGTCCATCTCGTTGTGTATGCGAGAATGTCGTGGTCGCCCCATCTCCCTTACCCTTCCTGGGTCAGGCATCAACTTAGGCCCTCCATGAGGCTCCCAGTCCTCTTTCGAGCCGATAGGGAGGAAACTCCGTCCGTATATCTATCTTACTCTTTCCAGCCTGTAATGGGTGTTGGCGTAGTATAAGGGATCTTGATTGGTGGCGTTACATGCGGCCACGACATGTGAACAAGGCATCTTCCACTGTTGGAACTTGCCGCACGAGCAATGACCGTCCCCCTCCTCGTAGTCCAAGCGGACTTCTTGCCTATTGTTTCCCTTCCCGTTGCTGCGATTTATCGCCGTCTGTATTTTGAATATGCCAGCATCATAATCGAATTGCCTCACGGTGTGGGAAGTGGCCTTATTCACTCTTTTCTGCAGGCGGAGAAAGACACTTCTTCGTCCAGATTGCACCGGCCGATTGTTCTTCTCGAACCCTCTTCCGTCGATCTTCGAAATACGTTTGCATCCTGTAGAAAGTGGATTCCACCAACGCTGCAACTGGGAGAGCCCGGATTGACTTGATTGCCCCATTCACGCTCTCCGCCATGTTTGATGTCAATTGGTTCCATCGTGCCCCGTCGTGTTGATCGTCTACGGCTCTTGACCAATACAATTGATCTTCAAGCACCCACTTCTTATTTGCGGGGTCGTCCCTTGCGAATCTTGCTGCCCCCCTTCTGAACTTTCTCAAGGACCGCCGTTTAGCTTCACGTAAGGGAGAATGGATTACAATGATGTACGCTGAAATTGTTAAGTAATTGGCGGAGTGTCATGATACTTACCTAAATTCATAAGTCGATTTTTGAGTTTTGGGTTCTTGGCGCTTTTGTTGTAATTGCTTACATAGTGTCGGGCGCACCACCGCCAAAGCCGTCCAAATCTGATTTTCTCCATTGCACTCACGATGCCTGCATGTCGGTCGGATATGACACATACTCCCCGTCTTTGTGTCACTAGCCATTGTATGCAATCAAAGAACCATTCCCAAGTTTCCTGGCTCTCAACGTCCACAATTGCGAAAGCCACAGTGAAGATGTTCTTATTACCATCGAACGAACTAGCCATGAGTAATGTGTGCTTGTATTTTCCTGTCATGAAGGTACCGTCGACCACGAGCACAGGAGGACAATGTTTGAAACCTTCGATGGACGGGGTTGAAACTCCAAAATACACGTCAAATTGTGTGACTGTATCTCCATCATCCGTTGTGATTTCTTTTGTGACGAATTCAACTTGCGTCCCATAGTTCCGATCTTGTATTGCCTTCATTAGGGTAGGTAACTCGTTGTATGATTCCTCCCAATTACCATATATCCGCTCCATGGCGCGCTGTTTGCCGTTCCATGCCTTCTTGTATGAAATTTGTCGTCCGTACATAGTATGTATTTCTGTCTGAAGAAGTTTGATCCGAACATGGGGGCATGCTTGGACAAAGGGCGTGACTGCATCAGCTATGACATTGACGTCCAGCTGGCTCGGACTGATGTTGTTCTGGCTGCCCAAACACAGATGGGCCGGATTGAATTATTTTACCGTCCACACATCGCTCTCATCTGTAGTGAGTCTCTCACGGGCATCCATTGCTTCGGTATCCATGGCATCGTTGCTCAAGCAACCATTTGCTAGACCGTGTCGTGCATAACATGCGGTTATTCCTGAGTGCATATTGCTTCAGACTAGTTTGAGCCACAAGTTTGCTTTCAAATTGTTGGCCAACCGCTAACCCTGGCCCGTCAATGTGCCACTATGGAACGTTATGAACGCCGTACTCGTTGTTGCTTGTAGTCATCAGGGCACCGATATCTTCTGGTAAATGTGTGAAATGGCTCGGGGGGGTGTAGTCTCTCGGAGGTTGCGCATTCACAAAGGGTTGCGTTTCAATGTCCGGCTCAGATACATTTGCTTCGTCCTGCTCCGAGTTGACGTCGCTTTCTGATGAGTCTCCTTCTATCTCATTTCCCAAGTGTGCTACCGTACTTTCTTGCCTGCTATCGCCACGCAATTGTCCCAGATGTGTTTGATTGCTCTGACTGCTCTGACCACTATAACAGGCACTCGCTCCGTCGCCCATGAATATAGATTATCTCTGGACCGGCATCCCACGTTGGTCGAACTCAAAGTATAGCTCTGCCACTCGGTAATCCGACTGGGTTGCCATGATGTTGTAGATAACCTCCAACCCAGTAACGTCATTAAGAATGAGTGGGTAGTGTGCCACAATTTGGTCATTCGCAAAGACTGGACATCGATACATGACAGTTCTCAGAACCGCCGAAGATCCTACCTCGATCTTTCTCAAGAAAACTGGACATGCCTGTTGTAGTGAAGGTTGCCTCGTCATTTTGAGGCGACAT
The DNA here is from genome assembly GCA_034768395.1 of Linum lewisii. Classification (NCBI taxonomy): domain Eukaryota; kingdom Viridiplantae; phylum Streptophyta; class Magnoliopsida; order Malpighiales; family Linaceae; genus Linum; species Linum lewisii. The sequence goes on from CM068298.1 coordinate 64,427,758, forward strand.
AATTTCCCCCGCTATAGCACACCCCACCGTGTTGTCCGTGTACTATTTCGCCATCCCATCGGAGCCAAAACGCGAAATTCATTTTCTCTGGTTAGAAGATATTGAGAATTGTAGTAGGTTTCAAGTAGTTTGGAAGAGTTAGTATGGTGGTTGTGGACTCACGCCTCTAAATAATGTAAGGAAGACAGTAGTCAATTATTGGTTGTCTTTATGAAGAGCTGCAGATTTTTCCATGTGGGTGAATTAGTGGATGCCACAATTGCAGAACACCAACTTTTTTCACGTGTGATCTCCATTATACGGTACATGACTTACATCATTGTGTGGACAATAATTGGTTGACTTAATGAGGAGCTGCAGCTTTTATCACGTGTGTTGTCAATTATATCTTGCAAAAATTATACCTATCTATGTGAACAGATGCAGCTTTTTTGAAGTGTGTGATCAATTATATGTTGCATTTCTAGGGTGTTGTGAACTCATAAGATACAATGAATTATAACGTCGAATACCATGAAACAAACGTCTACTATGAATTACTCTGAAGTACGAAATACAATGAAATAAATAAGCACTACCATAACTACTCACGACCCCTCCCATCACGACCCCTCCCCTCCCGACCCCTACCCTCTCGGCCCTACGCCGACTCTGTCCCCTCCAATGTGCCCCCAGCTCATGGCCTCCAGTAGCGCACATCCTCTGCGTAGGCTCTCGCCTCAGTCCATATCGATGCTGCCCGTCGCCGGCGGGAGCATCATCATCATCGAACGCTGCCTCAAATGTCACTACGGGTGGTGTGACATACTAAGACCCGGATGGAGCTGCGTAAGATGTGGATGGACCCCACTGAGACCCGGATGGAGCGGCGTAAGATGTATATGCGCCAGTGGGGACTATAGGAGTGGTGTATGGTGGGTCGGGCTCGAAGGCTGCGTGTAATCATGATGCTGTGTGTAGTCCTCCGACTGGGTGTAGTCCTAACTCCCCATATAATCGAAAGTCGCGTCTCTTGTAGTGTCGAAAGAATAGTGCTCGGAGTATCGGGCCTGCTGCTGCTGTGGATCCCACTGCGGCAATGATGGCTCCCACAACCGCGGGACAGGGGGGACATCTACATGCTGTCGGACCCAACGAACAGAAGGAACCCTGGCAGCTGGAGGATCAGGTACTGGGTAGTCAGCATGTCGTAAATGGGTGGCCTGCCTGGGTGCCCTCCTAGACTCAGTCGTCCTATGGATCCCGCCTGAAGCATGCATCATGGACCGCAATGTAGCATGCATCTCCTGCTGCTCCTGAGGCGTGATATGTGACTGGCCAGTAGTCACGTATAGCCGCTCCATGCCATCAAGCTACAACACATAATAAGAATGGTTAAACATGTAACTAGAATTAGTTGTAATAATGATGACAAAGCGTACGTACCAAAGACTGGTCCACGACGCCTCGGTGAGAAACTGTACGTCTAGTGATGCCATGGTACCACTGGTTGATCTCGTCGTGGAAGTGATAGGACTCCCTGTCCTCGCTCTGCAGCCACGGGCCTGAGGCGATGTGGTCAAGACGACTAGACCAAAGCTCCCGATATCCAGCAAATCTAGCTACCACATCACTACGATGCCATCCACGCTGTGTCACCTCCAGGTTACTGATGACCTCACCTACTGGCTGATCGTACGTAGGGACAGGCTGATCCATCCCAAACTGAGCGCAGCACTCTATCAGGTCTATGCCACATAGCGCTGAAGAAGCAGATGAGAGGTGCGATGACGCGATGGTTGGGGAAAGTCCCTAGACTATAATGCTCACGGTCCGCGAGTATGGACACCACTATATGAAACAAATTTTACACTTAGCCAACTACGAAACCTAAAATGTAAGGGAAATTGACATCGACTTTGTAAGAATACAATACCACGAATGGAGTCCCATCGTCAAACAGCTGTCGGTACCCCCCAACAAGGATGTATCTGGTCTTCTCGTGATACCAATCTTTCCAGCTAAAAAATTGCGAAAAGAACCACGTCATTCATACAACTTGATCAGATGGACTGAATTATGAAAATGAAAGAAAAAGTCGAAGCCCGAACCTAGTCATACGTGGAATGGGGGAGTGCGTCGGTGCAATCTGTCGACTCCTGTGGACTCGACGCGCAATGGACGTAAATCTCTCAAGGGCCATCCAACCCCAATGTCACCTACGTGGTCGCGGGATGGGTTGCTCTCTATGCGGAAAAGCACACCGGCCAAGCTCCCTATATAGCCATGACAGTGCGGCAGCCCCCCAAGCGTATTCGCCTATCTGGCTCATGTCCTCGAGCAGTGGAAGGAAGAAGAGTGAGGCGTGGGATCCTGACCGATCAGCAAAGATGCAGCTGCCAAAGAAGTCCAGCATGTTTGCGCGACAGTGCTGCTCGATAGTCTCTTGATCAGCGTCTCCCCTGATGGTGCCAAAGTGGTTACGCAACCACGTCATCTTCACTCTGCCAGCAGAAAGGTCAGCAGTAGAGGGTTTCTTCCCAAGAAGCTCCTCAACGTAAGTCTGCAGATCAGAATCCACAGTCGGAAGGCGCTTCTGCGACTCCACAAGCTCACCATCGACGCTCAGACCAGTGAGAAAGTGCACGTCCGCTAGTGTTATGGTTGCCTCACCGTGGTACAAGTGAAAAGTACTGGTCTCGGGACGCCATCTCTCGACCAATGCGGTGATCAGCTCAGGATCAGGGGTAAAATCCAGGCAGTCACGCAACTTATCTAGACCAATGGGGGCAAGGTATGTCTCGAACCTAGGATCGTACTTCACGATCTTCTTAGAGAAACGACAATTAAGCGTCATATGTGGGTCCAAATAGTTGGGGGAAGAAGATGTAACAAAATTAATAACTAGTACTCAATTTTTGAGTGAACCCTAAACATTTAAATATAATTAACATTCAAACATAATTAACATTCAAATATAATTAACATGCCAATATAATTAACATTCAAATATAATTAACATTCAAATATAACTAACATTTACATATAACAAACATTTATATATAACTAACATTTCAAATATAAGTAATATTTCAATAATTACTATATACTAATATCAATTAGGACTTACATTATTTGTAATTATATCAATTAGTCTTATAATATAAGTCACATTTAAATTTAATTAGTAATCACTATTAGTAGTCAATATGTAATCTTTTAAGTTACTAATATTTACTACTTATAATCCCCATTAGTAGTCAATTAGTTTTAGTGATTAAAATCTAAGTTTCTAATTTACTAATATTCGGTACTACTAATTATCATTAGTAGTCAATTAGTATTACTAATTACTATGTAATTTTTTAGATAAGTAATATTCGTTACTAATAACTATTATTAGTAAATTTTTAATGTACCTAATGTTCGCTACTAATTAATATTAGTAGTCAATTAGTAGTTAATTTATGGTCCGAATATTGGCTACTACTATTAATATTCAAATTTGATCCTAAGATTACAATATAAGTAATTAAAATATGAATATTATTAAAATAAATGCAACATTCAAACATAAATACATTTTAAAAATAAATAACATGTAAAATATAAATAACATTAAATTATAAATAACATTTCAAATGTACTAACCTGAGCTTCGAAAATTCCCGACGCTCGATGTCGGTCAGCATCACCCCATAAAATCGAAGGGTCCTCGAGACTACCACTTCGTACCCCAACCGGCACCTCTCCAAACATGTAATCCATCTACAATTTAATATCCACAAGCAATGTTAAGTACATATAAAATGGTAAAAGACAATTCATTTGGATATAATTTATAGCATGATACCTTTTGAGGGAGGGTTTAGGACTTCTTCAAACGAAATTTCCTCGACGGACAATTGCTACGAACCTACAAATAAAAGACGTCATTAGCGTACAATAATCATAACTAGAAACTTATGACGAACAGAAACTATCAAAAATACCTTAGAGACAATTGAATTTGAGAGAGTATGAGAGGAGGTGTGAAGATGGTATGGGGGGTAGGGGGTATTTATACAAGTTGTAAAAAACGGTAACTTTGATCCCAAGTATTAGAAACTATGGAATCAATTATTAAATAAAGCAACCTTTAAAGCATTGCAATGGACATTGTAAAAAATTTATTAAGACACTGTTCAGATTACTATGACTATTATAATTTTAATTTTAACTTTTCAAATTTGTACTAACTGACTTTTAAAATTCCGACGCTCGATGTCGGTCAGCATCACCCCATAAAATCGAAGGGTCCTCGAGACTACCACTTCGTACCCCAACCGGCACCTCTCCAAACATGTAATCCATCTACAATTTAATATCCACAAGCAATGTTAAGTACATTATAAAATGGTAAAAGACAATTCATTTGGATATAATTTATAGCATGATACCTTTTGAGGGAGGGTTTTGGACTTCTTCAAACGAAATTTCCTGAGGACAATTGCTACGAACCTACAAAAAAGACGTCATTAGCGTACAATAATCATAACTAGAAACTTATGACGAACAGAAACTATCAAAAATACCTTAGAGACAATTGAATTTGAGAGAGTATGAGAGGAGGTGTGAAGATGGTATGGGGGGTAGGGGGTATTTATACAAGTTGTAAAAACGGTAACTTTGATCCCAGGCAGCGATGCGTCAGCCAGCCAGCGCAGCGCTGCCTGGAATCAAAGTTACCGTTAAGTAACAGATCCTTTTGTAACGGCTCTGTTGCCAGCTGGCGCAGCGCTGCAACGACACAATTCTGATTAGGCAGCCAGCGATGCGCTGGCTGGGTGGCGCAGCGCTACCTGGCTGGCGCGTAGCTGGCTGCCAGTCAGATTGTGCTATTTCTGGACTTTTTTACGCATTTGGCTACTGACGGTACATATTTTTTAAAATTGTGCTACAAAATTCCAATTCCCCATGGTATCATACGCCATGTCCTATTAATAATGTTGTCACCCTGCAATTTATAACTTATGAGAATTCGAGTTGGATCACCATGTATCATCAACTAGTTGATGAGATGACCCTCTCATATCCTGTAATCTTGGCCGTTAACAGGACGAAGGATCCGGATGATGGGTATTTTGATAGGCTAGCAAAATGGGTGAACCCTACAAAGAAAACGAAGTGTACTTAATAGTATGATGAAGACTAATTATTTCCATAAGATAAGACTAACAATCTCATCACAAAATCTGCATCATTCATGTACATGATTTTCCCATTTCAAGCTTCATTGGTATATACCAAATCTTTAAGAAAGTTAGAATTAGACTTGCTGACCTATGTTATTCTGCCATTTGTTATTCAGTGGTTCACAAAGAAATCTAGTAGTCGCCCACAAAAGCACAAAGAATAATAAATAGAAAATTACGTTTTTAAATAAAAAATAACAAAACTCAATGATACGAAAAAAATTAATTGTAAATTTCTTCTTACTCATTTTAGAAAAAGAAATTGTTGACATTTATTTTATATATATGATCTTTTTAAAATTTTAATTATTTTTTATCTAGCACTTATCTATACGAAAATAATATAAAATATAAAAGTTATTTATCTCTACAAATTTTAATCATACAACTTATAGAGGAAGATAAATTATGTGCCTCTAAGAAAGCTAATCATACAACATATAAATGCAATTCTAAATCATACATCTAATTTTTTTATTAGTGCAACCTAAATTATTTTTCTCTAAAATAATTATTGGTATAACTTATAAGTCAATTATAAATTAGTTGCGTCTAAAATATTTAATTGTGCAATTTATAAATTATCTGCCTCCAAAATTACTATTAAAATAAATTAATATTTCATATGTAGAGGGAACTACTTATATATATAGATGTACATTAAAGTTTTTTTTTTCTCTAAATTTACATTTAGAAGTAAATATCATATTTGCGTAAATGATTTTAACTCTATAACTAGTTTTTTTTTTTTTTGCAGCGCAAGGTTAAAAAAATAATCATGCACAACACAAAAAAATAACACTTTGATGTTATCTATTTATTTTTATAAGCTGAAATATCAGGTTGATTCCGAAGGTGATGCGGAACTGGCTCTTCCTTTCTCGGGATGGGGGCTCCCTCGTAGCGGATATTTGCAACTTACTCGACGCTCTTCCTCAGATCAGGCTTCTTGCAGTTCCTCAGAAGGCTTTCATGACTGCCCATTATGTGGCTCGTCATGCGCTTCGTAGCCTCCCAAGCTGGGGAGTGGTTAACCTTACGGGTTGGGTGTGCTCTTAATTTTTCGAATTCTTGGATATCTCCGGTGCTCCTACGGGAGTTATCTAAGAAAAAATATATATATACATGTTTATAATGTCTTTTTCGTGAATATTATTTGTGAGGAATTTCCTTATATAGGTATACAACTTGTACACTATTTATGTATCTTTAATAACGTGCTTTCACATCATTTTAAAACAGACTTTTAAACTGCATGTGTACACCAATCCGTTTCAACCCATAAAGTAATTTCAATAATTGTAGTATATTTTTTTTCTAATAAAATTTCAATTTACTCACCAATCTTCAAGAATTAACTTTTATAATCTCAATGACTGAAAGTATATTCCCAACTATATTAATTTTCTTACCATTAATGAGATGTGAATTTCAACATTTAACCTTCTATGTGAAACTGTAATCACTTTACTAGTAGAATACAAGGTATGCTACAAGATGAAGCGATGTGGCCCCGAAGGGGATACGTCCTCAGTCATCTCATCGGTTGCGAATCTTGACGTCCTCTCCTCTCGGGGTGGAATCATTGTTGATGACATCTTGTCCTTCTTGAGCTCTCTATTTATCCGACTACTAACTGTTCCTTTCATTGTATGATTAACAGAGTTGTCCATTGTGTAGTAAGTCAAGCTTTTCGATGTCTTCCAAGTTAGAGACTATCAAATCTTACAGTTTGGATGGATACCTAGGATGAATAGATGATTATCTTCCGGTCTTCTACAAGAGTTACCTCAGTCAAAAAGAAGAAGAAAAAACAATACAAGGTCGGCTACAAAAACGATATTGATATGATCCTCATCCAACTTTTTTTTCTTCATCTTTAATTTCTTCCAATAATGTCTTTTGACTACAGAATAATACTGATGGTATGTACACACACCATACTTTTCTAAAAAAAATCGATTTTCATTCTCACAAACAAAATAAAAGGAAGGAAATGAAAAAAAAAACAAAAAAAAACACTATATTTAATTAACCCAATTTTTTGGGATGAATATTAACCCAAACTTTATATTTCATTACCCATATGCACAAGAATTTCTACTTGCTACAAACTTGTCCCTTTTAGGGTTAGTTCAATTTTTCCTTTCCCAAACCCTAGCTAGCATACATTTCAATCTGAAATGTCGAATTTTTAGCCTTGAAATTGCAAGTGATTGCTCAAAAGTAGCTGCTGGTTCAAGACAGCTTGGTAATTGAGGAAGCCATGATCATTCATATGATCATCAACATCATGGCTTCTCCTTGTGGTTGTAGCTTTCTTCGATTGATTCACCATCGACGACAAATCTTCATTGCCAATTGATCTTTCGCGCTTGGGTCGGTTTGGTGTCATCATCTCCACATTTGGTGGCGCCACAATAGAGCCACCAGGTTGAAGGTTGGGTAACTTGTGGTACAAGTAACCATCATTACTTGTATTGTTGACCCCGTATGAAGTTGAGTCGTTTGGGAATGATTCGAGACCGGCGGAATTGAAATTGAACTGTGGATCAGAGAAGAAGTTGTTGAGTAGGGAGTAGTCCATTGCATCGAGTATGTTGGAGAAAGAGGATGACTTCTGTGGAATCAATTGGTTATTAACCATGGGACTTTTCGAGCTTGGAAATGAGAAGAGGTTTTGTTGGTTTGCAACTTGTTCTTGATGATGATCCTGAACTACCTCCTCCTGATCATGATCACTGCTGGAAACCGTTGTTGTTGTCGACGATTGAGGATGATTATGAGATGAATTTGAATGAGACTTCTTGTATATCCGGCACAACACCCAATCATCCAGCTGAAACAACATAATTTTTTTAATGAACAATATCTATTTCGATAACGAGAGAAAGTCAACACGTTCTAGTAGTCGTCATGATTCATGTGTGTGTATAAATAGTGTAACATATTTTTCAAAAATCCAGCTCACAATTGTAAAGCAGCCATAGAAAACAAGTTGATTGGTTTCCTAAATTGGTAAGTGACCCTTGGTAGCATCACTATCTATTTATAGGACCATATCGATTGGTGGGGGATGTATTTGCACACATCACTGATTTTTAATTTGAATGCAATGTATCGAATATTAGATAATATCTAATTTCCATTTCACAATAGTCAAAATTGTAACCATTTAACCGCGTTTCGATAATCAATTTAACCTGATTCTATCATATTTACAAGTGATTGAATCACATACCCGCATGGAAGAGTCTTTAGCTTTAATCGGCTTGTTGGAGTAGTTGCTAGGTGGATCCGAGAGGCGATATTCATGCATGATCCAATTCGTTTTAACCCCTTTAGGAGGTTTTCCCTTGTAGAAGACTAAAGCCTTCTTAACACCAATGTTGCTACGGTTGTCTTGCTGCCCGCCAAAGGCCGAGATGAGCTTATCGGTACCTGTCGCCTTCCAGTACCCAGAAGCCGCAGCTCTATTAGGCCTCGCCCCGTTGGGATACTTTCGATCCCTCGGGCTGAAGAAGTACCACTCTTTCTCCCCAAACGTAGCCTTGGCTGCGAATACAAATCAAAACAAAACAAAACAGTTTAATTTCAATCGTTGATTGTTGACCTCAAAGCTCGAACCTTTATCTCGAAAAAAGGGGGTAAATTAAACGAACCGGGTAATTCCCAAGGATCGAACTTGTAGATATCAACATCGGCGATGATGGAGACGGGGAAAGGTATGGAAGAGAGCTTCTTGTGGAGGTAGTGAAGGATGAGCTCCTCGTCTGTTGGATGGAACCTGAACCCTGGTGGCAAGGTGGATCCTGGGCTCCTAGTCCTCTTCATCATGGCCGTTGATTAGCTAGACAAATGAACTACCTGAAATTGGATGGTGTGGATTTTCTTAAGTTGTATCAAGATTGGATCTTTCTAGCATGAGAGGAAGAGAGAGAGAGAGGAGGATGAGAAGAGAGAAGAGGAGATAGAATTTCTTGGGAGAAGAGCTTGGGGGCTCCCATTTTATGGTTGTGGGGATTTGTCTTCTTCTGCGAAGTTGGGGATTAGGGAGCCCACCAAAGAAATATGGAAAAAAAGAAAAAAAAATCTGAATATTAATTTTTAATTTTTTTTTTAGGCAATCTGAATATTAAATGGACAAGGCAAATTAGGTAATTAACATATAATAATAACATCAAGATTGGAGTAGACTAGATAATTAGTTGCCGACTTTTGAATCGTGGGAGTGCAAGTGGGACCCATGGACAAGTGTGGGTTTTGGGCCAGCTGGAATTATGCTGATTTATTGTAATTATTTTACTCGGGTAAAATGAATATATCTCGAAAATTATACGATAAGTTGGTGATATAATCTGAAATTGTACTTAAAATATTATGAACACTAAAAATAAAGAATGATCATATGTGACTTGGTTGTCTTTTTTTAGATGTGATCATCTTCGTTCATTCAGTTTTAATATAACAACTCATATGTATGACAATTCTGAAGAGTGTTGGTGTCTGAATATCATTCTCCAACAAGAGTTAAACTGTAGAGTATCACAAGAGTCGAACTGCACTTGTACACGCACTTATCCTCTACCTCAAGCCAACCAGAATTCTCTCAAAACACCTCTCGACTCAGTATGCACGATTGACTAGATTTCAGAATTAATATCATGCATCATTGATCATCCATTAGTTCCATGGTCTAGATAACCTTTCTTTCCTACTTTCTATCGTTTCACCCCTCATCCACCCTTGCATGCCTGCCAACCCTCATGTTTGGTGCCCACCTGTTCATCCTGAAGGTAAATGTTGACGCTGTTGTTTCCAACCCAATTGGTAGAGTGACAAGATTGGTTGCTTGAGACTCCACAGGCTCCCTAATTCTGGCAACAGGTAAACATTACTAACCTCTTTGTCCTAGAACTGTTAGCTTTTAGTGACGCGTGTGTTTTGTGCTTCAATCAGGGATGACCAAAGGTGGATATTGAAGGCGATGCAAATCTAGTTTTGGAGAAAGTCCGAAACTGAGAATCCTTCCAGTGGGATAACGGTCCGATTATCTTGGTCATCTATCGGTTCCTCAACTCCTTTCTAGAGCAACTAAAAATAGATAAACCTCGCGATTTGTGTAAACACATCATTGTGACTGTATTCCTATCTTATTTTCTCCCGTAGAAGTTAGCTCGAAACTCACCTTCACCGTAAGAAATAGCCTACTAGCCTAGGCAACAACATCATCTGCCCAGATTAAATTATATTCTTCGATAAACCAATACTAAGATGGCGGCTGTTGGGAGGATGGGAAAGGTTTGTTTGTTCCAGGTGACATCATCATTAGACTAAATTATGGGGTTTGGGAGTTCAGATAAGACAGTCGACACGTGTCCTCTGCCAGAAACTTCTTCCCCTTTGAGGTTATTTTAGCATTTTGTCGTTTTATAAAATTACAAGAAACGGCGATGTGGCATGGCATGGCATGGTGTGTACCAGTGGCCATAAGTAAACTCTTTCGTTATATTTTGTTAATGGGAAAATAGCACTTTGACACCCTCTACTTTGTCAACTTAACAAATAACCCCCTATACTATAAATCACTCATTTTAATTATCCCTCCTACTTCGACTACTTTACCGTTTTGGTCATTTCGTTTCAACTTTCGTCTTCTTAACATCAAATCTAGACACATCCACACACCAACAAAGAGAGATATCAGAGGTAGGAGATGAAGAGTTGGTTAGTGAGATAAATTTGGGAGGTATCACGAAGACTAGTTTGGTGAAATACCAAGGGTTTTAAAATCACACATTTTATTCGCCGATCTCAACCTATCTAATTAAATATACTTATATCACCAATTAAAACACGCTTAGTAAGCTAATACATGACTATTGGAGCTAATGTGGTGTACTGAATGTGCATCAATTAAAGTCACGGAGATGAAAGTCAGAACGGAAGGACCCAAATGACAAAGTGGTCGAAGTAGGAGGGGTAAAAAGAGCGATTTATAGTATAGGGGGCTATCTGTTAAGTTGGCAAAGTAGAGGGGGCAGAATGCTATTTTCCATTTGTTAATTTATGAAAATTTGGTATTAAAAATAATATCAAACAGTCCACGTCATCTGTAATATGCCGTATGTATACGTATCTTTCTACTATTGACTTTTCTTTTGCGTGTGCTTTGCTATTTATTTATATTTCTTCTTCTACTTTGATTAAAAAAAATTCCCTTAGATAACACCCATGGAAAAAAAAAGTCTGGATATTTTAGTTATTTACATTAATGGTGTATTGTAAGGAGGCTTGTGATGCTTTGTGGTAGATGAGTTTTGTTATGAAATTTACGGGTAATTAAGAGAAACGAAATAGATTCACTACAAAAAAATTGACTTTTAACTACTGTAAAATTACAACGACATGAAAATACAGTTGCAAATAGTTAGTATTTGCTACGACAATCACTATTTCATGTAGTAATTTGCAGTAGCAAATACTATTTGCCACACCACTATTTGCGACGGGATGCTGGGTGTAGCAAATAGTGGTGTGACAAATAGTATTTGCTACTGCAAATTACTACATGAAATAGTTATTGCCGTAGCAAATACTAACTATTTGCTACTGCATTTTCATGCCGTTGTAATTTTGCAGTAGCTAAATGTCAAATTTTTTGTAGTGATTGAGATAAATGATATTTTATATATATATGGTGCACACTTCGGTGCCCGTGGGTATCGGTACCCTAGCTAGCATAAAAATTCTCATTTATATACTTTAAAACTCAAATAATGAGTCTTAAACCTATTGCAATAAACCCTGAGCGCTACTTAATAATGCTAACTCCCTAAACACTAAATCTTAACCCTCAAACACTACATTATAGACTCAAAACTCTAAATCATATTACAAACTCTAACATTTGACGATAAGTTCAAATTAAAAGATCATAAACCCAAAAAATAAACTCGAAACTCCTAACACTGTATCCTAACCCCTCAATACTATACCAAATCCCTCAAACTCCAAAGTTAAAACACCAATATGGCAGTATTTTAGTGTGATAGGGTACCGAAGTGTTACCATATATATATATATATATATATGGTGGCAACTACAGCGCTCCCGGAGCACCACATGCTCCCCTCTGTTTGAACCACTCAAGGAGAATCTCATTCGTTCATTTTGGAAGATCTAATATGAGCCATCCATACATAAATTAATTTTATAATTTAACTAAATAGTAATTAGAATAACTAAAAGGTCACTCAACATATTTCATATAAATAAATAATCAAACTCTTTATTTTTATGTTCAAATTAGTTTTATCCACGCGAAATTAAATTATGATCATCATAATAACATTAAATACATAGCCAATATGAAATTTCGAGGAGAGAATGCACCTGAAATTCGAGATAATCCACGACCTGTATGAAATTTCCCTCTTCGTTGACATGGCCCAGTACTCTCTTCGCTTTCTCTCACTCGTTGCTCTGCCAGAAAGCTTCCCTTGGCTGAACCTTCCTCCCAAACTGCATCTCTCTCTATTTCTTTCGAGAAAACCTTCAGCTTGGGAGGTTGACTCCCTCCTCCCATTCCCCACCTATTCTCTGCTCGGCCGGCCGGCCCAATCTTGACCGCAGCGACGACAAGCATCAACAGAGAGGGGAGTTTCCACAAACGCCAGCGGATGAGGTTTAGATGTGAAAAAATTTGGGAGAGTGAGGAGAAGAAAGGATAATGACCTGAGAGTGTCGAAGAAAATCGAATTTTAGGGTTCTTGAGAGTTTTGAATAGTGCCCTTATCTCGTTTTTCGAGTTGCATGAACGATAGGATTGGGTGAGTTGGTTCGAGTTTGTTTGCAGATAAAATCAAATACTCAAGTGAGATGGGTGAGTTTGGATGGGTGAGTTTGTTTCCGTTAGATTATGGATGGATGTTTAGAAAGAGTGAAGTGATTCAATTTAAGCCTATAAAGTTACAAAATAATTGTATTTACTATGTATTTAATGTTATTATGATGATCAAAAAAATTTGGCTTCGATAGAACTTAATTTGAACACAAAATAAAGAGTTATGATTAATTATTCATATGAAAAATGTTGAGTGACCTTTTAGTTATTTTAATTACTATTTATTTAAATTATAAAATTAATTTATGTATGGATTGCTCAGATTAGATCTTCCAAAATGAACGAATGAGATTTTCCTTGAATGGTTCAAACAAGAGGGAGCATGTGGTGCTCCAGGAGCACTGTAGTCGTTTCCATATATAATATATATATATATATGATTTTACGTAAAAAATAAATAATAAACACACAACGGCGATAAATAGTAGATCTCTACTATGATAAGAGAGTTGAAATTTATAGGGGGGTTTACAATAACTAAATGGTAATACATATTGTCTAAACCGACTTGATTGACTTGGTTATTGACATAAGAGAATCGAATAACCAAACTTCAACTAATAATCTAATGAAAAACACAATAGCCTTGTTGATTATTTTCTGAAAGATTTAAGGAGAAAAAATTGTACGAAATTGAGTACAAGTTAAGGAAATGAGGATAACGACATCCAATTCCAAGCACTGCACTATAAAAATATTTACCTTTAGCTACTCTAAATTACAACGGCATGAAAATACAATATCAAATAGTGAATGTTATGTAACGGCAATTACTATTTTATATGTAATAATTTACAGTAACAAATACTATTTGCAACACTTAACATCCCGCTGAATACGACCAATAGTATGCTAACTTCAAAGGGACTATTTATAGGAAAAGGTATCTAGAAGTCCATAATTTGATTCCACTAAATTGTAGGCATGCTAATTTCAACTAATTATGAAGAAGAATGTTCATGAAAAAGGGAGTAATTACTAATTAATACAGTTATCAGCAAAGTGAAGTAATTATAGATAATAATTACTTGAAAGTTTCAAAATCACTAAATAATGTTAATCTTGACTTAATTAAGGAGATTATAACACTTTGCACACGAATTAACGTGGCTTGTGTTGGTATGGTGGGTCGTCTCTATCAATTTCTTTTTCTAATAAAAACGACCCTACTAGCTACTTGCCTAATACATGCATCCATTATCAAAGCTTCATAACTAAACTGATGACCACCATGGAATTCTTTTACTTGCTATTGTTTTGGCAAAATAACATTTGCCCACCTCTACTTTAGCAATTTAACAGATAACACCCTAATACTATAAATCGCTCTGTTTACCCATTTCTACTTCAGCTACTTTGTTTTTAGGTTCCTTCCATTTCAACTATCATTTTCTTGACATGAAATCTGGGCACATTCACACACTGACAAAGAGAGATATCAGAGGTTCGAGATGAAGAACTAATCAAGAAGGTAAACTGGGGAGGTATTAGAAAGAATATGATGAAATATACGGAGGATTTTAATATCACACATTTTATTCGTCGATTTCATCCTATCTAATTATATGGGTAAAGCTCTGGTGCCCCCACTAAAAGTGGGAGTACCGGTTAACCCCCACTGACGTTTCGATGGATAAACGTTGTAGAAGGAAACCTGAGAACATTGAGTGTAATCTTATATTATGATGACTAAAACTTTCAACCAAACTTAATTTAGACTTATTAAGATTAAACATATTTATTTAAAAGTTTGGTTCAATGAAACTACCACTCTAGATAGCACAAAATGTCAGTAGAGGTAACCGGTACCTCACTTTAAGTGGAGCACCGAGCGTTCGCCCTAATTATATATATTTATTTCCCGATAAAAAAATGTTTAATAAGCTAATACATGAAGACGAAAGTTGGAACGGAAGAACCCAAACAAGAAAGTGATCAAAGCAGGAGGAGATAAAAAAAAAGTAATTTATAATGTAGATGACTATCTATTAAGTTTGCAAAGTAGAGGGAGCAAAACACTATTTTCCCAATTATTATTTTTGGTTAGCTCTCCCAAACAATTCCCTAATTAAGTTTGAGTGGCCATGAAGAAGACACTTCGCAGCTTTGACCCACAAAGCTTTTTCTAAGGAAAACAACCTTCACAAATCACAATACGATCAAATCACACATCTATTTTTTTCTCAAATTTTTTATATTATCTTATCCCCCATCTTCAAGCTTCTATTATTCCTTGTTTTTTTTTTTCTATATTATATATTTATTTATATGTCACTTTCAGTCTTCATTCTTCTAAAGAAAGCACAACAATTTGATTACGTGTATTTGAATTGTTAATAATATGCTTAATTCTTCTGAGAAATGCTTGGCTGCAATAACAAAGTTAGCTCTGTTTTTCCACCGTCATTTTAAGCAAGTTGGCTTATGAGTTGTTTGGTATCAGATAGGTAAGAAATACAATGTGTATATACATATTAAACAAACATTTGGTTGTAAAGATGAGGGGCAGATCCAGGGCTCTAATTGAATACTGGACCTCATTACGCTCAGGGTTCATCAAAAATTTTACATTTTGATCATTTTGCTGTTTTTTTTATAATGAATTCCATTGGACAGAAATTCTGAGTACGCCACTGTTAAAAATTATTTAGGTTGGTTTGTGTTGATCTATTGTAAAATATTTGGTCCTTAACAAAATGATTGTTAAAGACCATATGTGAGAGTTGTCGTTATCTGCGTGGATGTAATGGGTAAGAGAGTGCACTTTTAATAGTTATAGGAGTGAATCTGTGTATATAAGTTATACGAGATATTTTTAGAGGTAGATAATTTATAACTGTCTTTATAATAAGTTATACGAAAAAGATTTACGGGCAAATAATTTAGAACTGCCTTTATAAGTTATATGAAAAACTCTTTTAGAGGCAGATAATTTAGAACTGCCTCTATATGTGGTATTGTTACAATTTTTAGAGGCAGATAATTTACAATAGCCTCTATAGGTTGTATGATTAGCTTTGAGGCGGATAATTTATCTATCTCTATATGTTCAATGATTAAAATATGTAAATGTAGATAACTTGTAAACTCTGTACTATTTTGTATAGATAAATGTTCGATAATATGTAATAAATGCTAGCGATTTTCTTTTCTAATGACGAGTAAGAAAAATTTTGCGTTTTTTCAATTTTGATTTATTTTTCTTGGTATAGTTTCTCCATATTAGTGAGTTTTATAATTCATATTTAAAAACTACGTAAAAAACGTGAATAAGTACTCATGAACCAAGTGGTGAGAATTAACAACTTAGCACATTTTCTTCAACCACCCGGGTTCAAACCCTATAGATAGCAAAAGAGTAGAAAATGATGTATGTAAATAGTGAAAGAGTCCACTACAGGTAAATACCTTTGTTAGAAATAAATTATTTTTAAAAGCATATATATGTGCTGCCTCTAAAAGATGGCTAAGATGACAAAACATTAGCCCACTAATTCTTTCAGTAGTGACAAATAATATTGTGTCACTGTATTTGGCTCTAAAGACCTTTAACAACAACAGTGTAACCAAATTATGATGTAGTTACTGGTATGACGAAGTTTTTTCCTCGTAATAGTGATTTTCGAATTTCTTCGTTTAAAAGGGATGCAAACCTCATGTTCTTGCAAGAAAATCCCATCTCATTACTTCACCCATCGGCCATCACCGAGCTGGTTATCTAATCGTTTAGCAAACTTTTGAACGATTTGACATAATTGGTTAATAACATGAGCTTATACTAAACAAAACTCATTAATAAATACCAGAAGAATACGTGGATGCGTATTTGTTTAATCGGCAAAGACTTAGATTTTGGGCGGTGGGATTTATTGAATAATTAGTTTTCAAATTCCAACTGTGTTCTGATTTGATGTCCGCTTATCTCTAAACTAAACAGAGGTTTATCGTGTAGTTAAGTTTTCAAACACAACACAACCCATGTCTGCAAATTTGTCAAGGGGAACTATGTCTTAATAAGACTTAAATAAGAGATGATTAATTATGAAAAGAGTGATTAAATTTACAAAGTCAATGGATAAACAGGTGTAAATAATAATTTTTCTTAGCCGCACGTGCAAATGCAGACGACATGGATTACGTACTTTGGTATTTGTTGCTTTTTGTGTTGGTGGGATATGATTTTTATTCTTAACAACAACCACCCACCAAACAAGAATTCAATTGAGTGCTAATATAGTAAAGGGAAAATAGCATTTTGGTCTCTCTACTTTGCCAACTTAACAGATAACTCCCTATACTATAAATTGCTCATTTTACTTCCTCTTCGACTACTTTGCCGCTTGAGTCCTTCCTTTTTTACTATCGTCTTCTTAACATTAAATCCAGACACATCCGCACACTGGCAAATACTGATATTGGAGGTAGGAGTTGAATGGTTGGTCAATGAGGTAAATTGGGGAGGTAGCGTGAAGAGTATGGTGAAATACGAACACTACAAAAATTTTTGTGTTTAGCTACTCCAAATTACAACAACATGAAAATGCAGTAGCAAATAGTTATCATTTGCAACGGCAATCACTATTTCATATAATGATTTGCTGTAGCAACTACTATTTGCGACACTCAGCATCCTCGTTGTAAATAGTGGTGTCGCAAATAGTATTTGCTACAACAAATCACTACATAAAATAGTGACTGCCGTCGCAAAATATCACAATTTGCTACTGCATTTTCAAGCTATTGTAATTTTGCAGTAGCAAAATGAAATTTTTTTTGTAGGGGATGGGTTTTAAAATCAGATGTTTTATTCGTCAATTTAATCCAATATAATTTGATATATTTGTATTATCAATTTTAAAAAATGCTTAGTAAGCTAATACATGACTAGTGAAGCTAACATGATGTGCTGAATGCGCATCAATTAGCGTCACGAAGATGATAGTCGGAACAGAATAACCCAAACGACAAAGTGGTAGAAGTAGAAGGGGTAAAACAAAAAATTTATAATGTAGGGGGCTATACGTTAAATTGTAAAAGTATAAGGGGATAAAATGCTATTTTTCTTGAAGTAAATAATAGATAGTGGTACTAATTTATTTATGAGTTCAAAAAGTCATGCCGCAAAATCAGCGAGGGTCATAACTACTTTGGAGTCTCTTGATCCCCAGCCAAGAAAACGAGGAGCCAAGTTTGGTCATTGGTGTTGTATATTATTGGGAAAATATCACTTTGCCCCCTATACTTTGTCAAGTTAACAATTAGTCCCCTATACTATAAATTTCTATTTTTACCCACTCCTACTTTAACCACTTTGCCATTTGGGTCATTCCGCTCCAACATTCATCTTGATAACGTTAATCGATGTGCTAGCTTACTAAGAATCTTTTAATTGAGAATATAAATATATATAGTTAGATATGATGAAATCGACGAATAAAATGTGTGGTTTCAAAATCCTTCATATTTCACGATACTCTTCGCTGATATCTCCCCAATTTACCTCATTAGACAACTATTCATCTTCTACTTCTGATATCAACTCTCCATCGGTATGCGGATGTTTCAAGATTTGATGTTAAGAAGATGATAATTGGAATGGAAGGACTGAAAAGGCAAAATGGCCGAAGTAAGAGGGTTAAAAAGAGTAATTTATAGTATTGGGAGGCTATTTGTTAAGTTGTCAAAGTAGAGGGGGCAAAGTGCTATTTTCCCTATATTATTATTAATCTAATCACAGTCTGAACGTTTTGAATACATATCCTATGGAATGGTGGACGACATGACTGTATCTCCCAATCTCAAAGAAGAAAATAATGAAAGAATAGAATTAAAAAATATATAATAGGTTCAATGGCGAGAATTGATCAATTTGGACCCAATCAGTTTTGATCGATCTGATTTGATTTGTTTTA
The DNA here is from genome assembly GCA_034768395.1 of Linum lewisii. NCBI lineage: Eukaryota > Viridiplantae > Streptophyta > Magnoliopsida > Malpighiales > Linaceae > Linum > Linum lewisii. Next base: position 64,446,789 of record CM068298.1, read on the forward strand.
GATGTTTTCAAAATCATACCGGTTGTTATGGAACTAGGGGAACCTTGACTTTCCTCTCTAGATATCGGTGTAAAAATCATATATTTCAGAATTTGATTTCGATATATTTGAAGTTGGGCACCCTCACTTCTTTATTTTGGTGAAATGTTTCTCAAATTTAACTTAATTATCACTCATAATTACAATATTTTATCCTGAATTATCCGAATTTGAAGAATATTTTTTGCTGGTTGCACATTTAATTTTCCCCCGCTAATTAACAAACAATCAAAGTTTATGTTGGGTATTTTTACTTAGTTTTAGGTTCATGGAGGTCTTTTACAACATTTGTAACCGTTTCAATTTAGAATCTAACTCCCCCCGTGTACCAATCCTAGTTACGTCATTGCGTACTTGTTGGGGTATGGGGTGAAAAATTGCGATCACCGACATGATTAATAAATACATTAGAAAACATATTCAACAAATGGTAGAAGCAATTTAATACACGGATACTTATTTAGTATTGAATCAAATACTTAAAGTATTCTAAAATGTTGGACCGGATTATGAAGTGATTCCGAATCTTTAAAATATTGTGAATTTGGTTCCAGAACTTTGAAATCAGTTTGTAATCATCGCCAACGACATATTCTGACCATTTTGTCACGTCATCACTGACATACCATCCCAAATATAATAAAATATTATGTATTTTATGACATGACAAAATGGTTAGAATATGTTATCGCCGACGACCGCAGTCGTATCACATATTAGTTTACATCATGCAACCACAGGCAAGTTCAAATTTTAATTTCCGAAATAAAAAAACAAACAAAAACCCAACTACACTTAAAACACACAGCCACCCCATTGATAATCAATCTAAGCTTTTTTTTTTTGTTTGATTCGTTTACTGGATAAGTTTCCTTGTTTGGAAGCATATGAACAACTGAAGATAACAGACAACTTGTAAACCCAGAAAACCATTTTTAAAATGATTGATTATCCACTTACAACTTACTAGTTCATCTGACTACAATTTGATACTTATCCAATAATTCAAAGGATACATATCCATATAGCAATTTGATTGCATGGGCTTACAGTTACATTACATGTCTTGTTTGTTTATGTCATGCATGCCAATACTATCATTTTTTACTTTAATTATTATTATTATGTCACCTCTCATGTATTAAATTAAAACTATATATTAAAACTATTAGTTACTAAGTAAATCAGATTTTTTTTCTTCTTTTTCCACTATGGGTTTGGTTCTTCTCCCCTTTATAGATAACTTGTACATCCTAAATTCCATATACCCAACGTGCCAATAACAAAATTGCAATTTTTATAATAAATAAATAAAGTATATTGAAAACGAGATTTCAAATATTTCTGTAATCCTATGCTGTACCTTGACAAATTGGCCAATTTTATATATTTTTGTATTCATTTCTAACTCTGTATGATCGTTTCTAATCTGGTTTTGAATGACTATATTATTTCGTATGATTTTTTTTTTTTAAACATGACTTGAAAAGTAGTACTTGAAAGTAAAGAAGTTAGGAATATGCTGTTTAGAAAATTCAGCTGAGTTTTGTGCTTTTTATGAACAATGGACTACTTAGTCGATGAACTGAAGTGAAAAACAGAATGCTTGAAGGATAAATTGGATCTGGTTTGTTAAACATAGCTACTATATTGTAGCTAATACAACATCGTTTCATACCGAGTACTCATTGGGTTGGTATGAGGTGGATACCTTCAAACCCGTCACCACCCGTTACCCGGCTGCTCTAACTGGGTATCAGGCTTGCCCATACCCGTTCAACAAGGTAATTCCCGCCAAAATCAACCGAATTTTGGGTGGGTACCCGGTTTCCAGTTACGAATTGTCAAGCCTAAAATTAGCAAGGGAAAGACTGGCATTTCGTCTAATGAGGTTGAAGTCACACGAAAATTTTGAAACATATAGTTATTCATCACATATGCATAATTATAAAACAACCATTTTGAAAAATAAAAATAGTTATGCTTTTAATTCACAACTTGCAAAAATATATTCATCAATCCACACAAAAACAAAACTAAAAGAAATCTAGAATTCAGCACTAAGTTAAGAAAAAGGTGATTGTGAAATGAACTCCTGATTTTACATGCACAAAAGAAAACTAGAATGCACTCTAGAGATAGATCATTAGCCAAAAGTTGATAGTGAAAGTGTGAGTTTCTTTAATTTTCTTCTGCAGATAACAGAGCATCTCTTAAGGTTGATGCTGATACCAAAAAGCCATTAGCATTTAGCAATAGCAATAGCAATAAGCAATATAGCATTGCTTACTTTGAGGTTGGACTTGTGCTCTTATTAGCTTCATCATTTTGGTTGTTAACATCAGGATGTTAGCTGGATTTGTAAGCAAACATATTCCGCCATGATAGAACAAGAAAAGACACAAATGATTACATCTTTGACTGGTCAACAATTATTTGTACATGCATTAATATAGGTATATATCAACCTACCAATTATACCATAAGAGGTTAGTTTAGATGATTAAGACATTTGACTTATGAGAATAAAAATAATGTCACAATCAACTTTTCAATGTATACTCGACCCTGTTGTGATGGAGTTTCTTACTTTTTGAGATGAATATGTTGGTGTCCTTTGTCTAGTGTTTTGTAGGTTGAGATGGCATGAGACGTTGAGTTGTTACTTTTCAAGAGAGATGAAGATTCCTGCTCTTTCATGGTCGTTTCCATACGGTTCGTCATTCAGGTAACGATGCCGCCCATTACGTGGCTCGTATGACCCTGTCTAACCTCCCAGGAGTCATGGAGGCAGACATGACTTCCTGGATTGGGACTTGATGTTCATTCCAATATATGGTCACTATCTTTTTATCTACCAACAAGGGTCATGGAGGCAGACATTGAAGTCTTAATCCTACATGATAACATGAACTGCTTGTATTCCATAAAATTCACAAAAGGTTCGTTGATCCTTACACGATAATATTCAATCATGTAATTAATTCTCAGTTGCCTCAGCAACCATCAACAACCACCATCTCGAAGAATACAATACTCACCATTAGCGTTTCGTCCTGAATCCTCCTATTCACACAAGTTTATCGAGTAATCATGGACGGCTTAAGTCTTGTTTTGCACAAGTCAAAAATAAAAACTAATAAAGTTAAAACCTGATTTTCCATATTGAAGGAGAAAAGGGGTAAGTCCTAGATTGCGACTCCCAGTAGTTTTCCACGTGAGGTTCACCTAATCTAGATGAATAGCTATCCGAATATGCATGAGTTAGGCCAAACCTGGGAATTGGATGCTAATTATTTCCACGGCTTCTACAGTTGTACCCTCTTCCATGCAGCTGTGAAATGGAACTTCAAGAAAGACTGCTCATTTCATTTTTCTATTTTCCTGCCGTCCATATATTTTATAATCCATGAACTGATGTTTTAATGTGATTAGACTTGACAGCATAAGGTTCGAAAGCTTACCGTTTGCTGTCTTATATTATTTTGTCCATTAGCGCTGCTCGCTGAGATCTTTACATGGCCTAGCTACAGGTTCCGGGTAGCACAAGGCTTTTGAATTCCCAGTCTACTAAGCAGTAATGATACAAACAGATCAATACATGGTTCCCCTACTTATCAATTGATTCTCCCAGAAAAAAGGTTAAGCTTAACCATTTGATTACAGATCATGCTTCAAATAGAACTGAACAAAGCTTAAGCAACACTTGTATATGCACAGGTACAATGACGCTTCATTCGTTCATGTCTGTATCTTCATTATAGAAAGTTGTTGCTAGTTTTCGATGAATGAAATACAAGTAGGAGAGATATAAGTGAAATGGCCTACTCTCATCCACAGTTTTCACGACATGATCAATAGCTACAGAAAGAATGTCTTGCCTTTCCAGTAGCTACATGATCAGTAACTCAAGTCTGCAATTCCCACTTCACATCCTGAAGAAGAGCATCATCACTCAGCTCCACATGTCTATAGTCATCATAATCGTAACCACCATCATCGATTTCATTATCACTATGCCACTGGGAGGTTTCTCCCAATGGCCTTGCAAAGTCCGATCGGAAAAAAACGTATCGGTTCAACATTATACGAACAGGGTCAGGTGCTTAATTCTAGCACAATTCACTCATACAGGACCATAGAATGGAGCAGAAACTGGTTAAGAAAATGAGCTTAGCGACAGAAACTACAAGCCAGATGACGAGAAAATGAAAGCGAAATTCATTGAATTGAATCAAAATTCTGAGAATGGGTAAAATATAAAAATCATGATGTTCTACAACTTACTAGTTACAGATAACAATGGAGCTCTGCAACCCAATCAACAGAATCCAATACTCTTTGCCTTTTTCTTCTTCATCTTCTCCTCCTAATCCCTATCTCCCCAATTATTTATTCCCAAAAACATTATACCCAAACAATACATTCTCATCTCTTCCATTTTCCTTTACTTTCAATCACAAGCCCCCACCTGCTGCTTGGAGAAAAAAATGCTTTATGTTTTCAATCACAAGAACCCAACTCAAATCTTTACTTACCCTTTTCGTCGACGACAAATCAAAATCATAACGCTGAGACGGCCTCTATGGCGCTACCTAATGGCCATGCCGCTTCAACAAGGGAGTTCCCGTATTTAACCTTCTTCACCAGTGTGATGTCTTGCCAGGGACTCAGACCTGTAATAGCAGCAACGGCAGGGCAGTGAGACACTGGAATCTGTCATTATCTAAGTACCTTAAGTTGCCACTACTGAATTTTGTGGAGCTTACCAAATCCATCAACCAGCAATGTGTATTGGTAGACAAGATCCATGCAAAGATATGGCAGATTACCCTCTTCCACTCCTGGATAAGTTGACTTCCCAGAATCAAGCTTAGTTTCGCAAGCGCGTCGAGCTGCTTCCTCAAAATCAGAAGGACGGACTTTCGCAACAGGTAATTTGGGGTTGATGAAACCTGCCTGTAATGTACAAAATGATTTGCTCATTAAATACAGAAGCTGCATGCATCTGTGATAACATGAAATAAGGAATAATACCTCAGCAGCTCTGTCAAAGAAAAATGAAGCGACAAATAAGTTCTTTTGGCCATCTCCACCACCACCGTTCCATATTCCGCCGAAGGTGCATTTCATATGTTCACATGTTGTCTCGTTAATTCTCAGTGCCCTAGTAGCTACCCTTCTGCACTCCTCCAAGTTGGAACCTTTTGGAAGTGCAGATGCCTTGAATTTCTGTCCACCATACTTGTAAGTACCTTCAACAATAAGCAGATAATAAGAACCCAGTGAGCAATACGCAGATGTTTTTGTTAAAAAAAAATGTAAAGGGGTTGAAGTCAATTTGTAACTACTGATTCCCACAACTTCCATCTTTCCGTACCATTACATTACATTAGAAAGCACGAATATTTACGTGCAAAGTAACTAACTGTGGTAGTTTAATTACATATCTTCTTAAGACATGAAAAATAAAGAGGGAAAAGATGGTTTCTGATTGGAAAAACATTGAACATTTAACCATACCATCATAACCAGCCAAAATGCATGGATTTGAAGAGCCTTCAGAAACCTTCAAAATCTCTGCTCTAGCAGCCAATAACCCATAATGCAAATAGCTGTATGTGCCATATGCCAAAGAATATCAGAGCAGAAACCAATAATCTAATGACATTAAGTTGAGATTTGTAGGTTAAGTTGAGAAGACCTGTGAACATAGAGGTAATATGTTACTCCCTTGAGTAACATCTTGTGCACATAGGTATCCTCTCCATCAGTCACCTTTGGAGCTTTCGCTGCATCTGCCTCAGATATGGCATATGCCATTTGAACAGATCCACCACCAAGATCAACTACCCCAACAGTACTAGCATATGACCTCCCTAACTTACCTAAGAGATAGTTTATTGTCACCTGAAACCAAATTGTGGAAAGGATATGAACCACATGATACGATAAACCTTCCATCAAATCACCTTCTAAACCAAACAAGGTTTGATTAAGTTAAGTTCTATGAAATTTACCCTAGCTTCAAACAGTGGGGAAAACATCACCATTACAAAAATTAAGTTCCATGTTGTGGTCATTGCAGTAACGTGATCCCTAATTATTCATTAATTTCTTCCAAATAGGTTTTCATTGGTCCTATATGATATAGCCTGTTTTCATCGTTTCCGGGCAGAGTACAGTCAAAATTCAATGCTCATCTGCACATCCCTCACTTTAACACTCAAGAGGAAGATGAGCAAGTAAATGACAACCAATGAGTGCTGACATACCACAAGATAGACCTATACAACCTCATTAGCGATAAAAGAATATTGTCGCTTTTTGACCAACGAGTTGGAAGTTTCTAACCACAAATTTGTGATAGTTTATGCAACCGATCAGGTTCAACCTAAGAAAACTAGCCCTTGCTACACAGATGGAAACTTCAACAAGGCAGAATACGGCTGGCATACAGAAGTAATCAGAAGTGAGGTACTTGGTTACTTTATATATAGTTTATACAGCTCATACAGCATCATTAACCAAACTGAACTTCTAACATTCTTGTGGTCTCCAGTAAGAGGACAGTATTAGACAGTGAACAAACGAACTGAAGAACAAAGTGATGTCATATAGATTACTATAAAGAGGTCAAAGCAACATACCCACTGATAAGAACCTTCTTGAGAACCATCCAAGACAGTGACCGAATTCGCATCAGATTTGAAGGTACTTCGATCTTTCAGAAGATCCCTAACCTTGAATACAGATGTCAAAATGAGCACAGTTAAGATTGCAGCCATGAATGCAGAAACCAAATCCCTGGAAATCGTAAAAGCGAAAACATCATTACCGCTTGCAATATCTGATCAGATGCATCTCCTTCCAATGTTCTCAAGCCTGCAGTTGCCTACAGAAACGCATTTCAACATCCAACACAGGACATCATTCATCATTTCTTTGATGTTCATATACAATGGTACTGAAACATAATAAAAAAACGATGGATGATAACTCACCCCAACTCTAACTGGAGTATTCGGCTGAAATTGCTTCGGCACAGCAGCTTCTGCCTTATCCAGTAGAGAAGTGAGGGACTCCGCTGCCGCCCGCGGGTCCTTCGCATAGAAGCTCAACCCAGGCTTAAGCTATAAACAAAAATCCATGACGTTTAAAGAAAATTCCAACCGGAAGACCTGCTACATTGTAATCGAATTGTCATTCTGAAAGCCAATTGATGAATAAAAACGTACAATACCTGTTCAAAAAGCTCTAGATCTTTGCCAATCGGAACGAGATCCATCCTAGAGTCGAAACAGAACACATGGACTCTACTCCCGGAACTCCCAGCATCGAAAATAACAGCGTAATTGTTAGTACCTTTCAAACTCGGGGAAACCTTCCGATTACTGATCGCGTAATCTTCCCGAGCAGGCATCACAAACAATACAAAACCGATCAAGAGCAGCGGGATCGAGATCACCAACAGAACGCTCCGGTAGCGGTGGATCTTATCAGAGAAACTCTCGTGGCGGAGGCCGCCGCGCTTGTTCATCTTGTCGGCGGGATATTGGTCGGAATGAGTCGGGGAAGTGGCTCCGGACTCTAGGAGCTCGGCGGAGGAAGGCGTACGGTAGCGGATCTGGCCGTTAGTAGTAGCGGCAGTGGCAGCGGCCGGCAAGGACTGCGCTGGTTCCTGAGACGGATCCAGCTCTGCTCTCGCTCTGTTTATAGCCCGAGGGGGTCGGTTTTGAAGAAGAAAGAAAGAAGAGAAAAACAACGTCGTCGATCAAATCAGTCAGTGATCACGATCTGGAAATGTGAGATCTACGGAGCAACGTGAGGACACTTTAACCAAGTTGGAGAGTTGTGACTGGATTGCTTTCCCGGGAAACAAACAGAAAAAATGGAAGAGAAGAAACGGAGATTGTGTGTGTGTGTGCCTGCTCTATCTGAGATGAAATGTTCGCGTGACTAGTGCTCTTCGTGTCCGAGTAACGACTTTGATGAAGTCCCGATTTAATTAGGACCGTGGAAAACGTCGTCAGCTGTAGCGATTCTCGAAATTGCAATGGTGGGTGGCGACCAGATTACTAGCAATTTCAGGTGGCGACTTGTTGTATTAGAATTAGAATAGAAGTTGCGGGTTCAGTGGGCGATTTCGGGTTCGTCATCTAGGCTGCCGTACTGTATTCTTTTAAAAAAAATAAGCGAGAATGTATATATGAAATAGCCGCGAAATTTGAGCACGAAGTTTTCCTATATTATATTGTATTTCCCATTTGTTGTGTAAAGTTTAATCCACCGTGTACCTATTTGTGAGTTCTTAATTTTTATTTTTTATCAACTCAAAGGTGTTCGACCTTTAAGCAAATGAGGGGATACTTTTTTTTTTTGGCATAAAGGTGTAGGTTGATCAACACGATTCTAGAGTCAGATTCCGATTCAAAAGATCAATTTACTTTTACTTTTTTTTTGGAAATACGGCGCAAAGCGCTTAGATATTACTTAATGCAGATGGAGGGTTAGAGATCCCCATAGAGTCATACATTGGCAACTGGTTTAAACCAGGGTGAGAAGGAAATAACATGAATTGCAAACGGAAACTTGTGACCAAGGTTGGCAAGGAAATCAACACCACAGTTTCCTTCACGAAATACATGGGCAATAGAGACTGTCCAGTCTTGCTGTAACAACTCGTGAAACAGTTGGAATATTGATTCAGATCCATGCTGAAGGATTCCGACAGCGTGCCTTAGCGGTGGTGGAGTTCCTCTTACGGCAGCGAATGCGACCACCGTGGCGGAGACGATAGAGATGAAGGAGGGAGTTTGGACGGAGATGGGGAGGAGGTGATGATTGGTTGGATTTGTGAATTTTGGGTTTGGTTGGTTTAGATTATGTTAGGTTGAGTTGGTGTTGAGTCTAGGTACAATTAGGTGACATGGAAAGGGGTGAAGTGGAAAAAAGTGATGATGTGGCTTGCTGATATAAGCACTTAACGGAATTTTTTGATGGACATTTGATGGAACGACCAAAACGTTGTAAGTGTTATAGGTTAATGACAATTATGTTGCAAATTAAAGGTTAATGATCACTATGTTACAAACCCTATACGTTAATGACCAACATGGATAATAAGTAAGGATATCTTAGATCATACCTTGTCTGAAAAGCCACAATATCACTAGACAGGTTATGTACCACCATACCCATGCCCATGCCCTCCCCTTCAAATAAACCCACGTCGTAATTACGTTGAAATTTGCTCAAAGGATATGCATGCCACTGAGGACAGACCTCGTGAATAGGTTGATATCAGAAGTTGTGGTCCACGGTTGTCGACGGTTCATATCAGAAGTTGTGGTGGTGGTGGAAAGGTTAGTCTAATCCAAGCTAGGTTTGGTGAGAGGTAGTCGTTCAGTGTTTGGGAATTGAGGACAAAAAAGAGAGGAGAGTCAAAATAAAATAAGTGAACTATTTTCTATTTTATTTGGTCTAACCAGTCAAACCAAACATACGGTATATTTTTTAAAACAAAAATAATAAATAAAAAAATTAGTTGAATCATGAATAATACAATTATCTTTCAAATTTTTTGGGTTAAATCACGAGGGACTAAAAAGTATAAAAATAAAAGGTCCCCTACCAATTCTATATAAGTGACTAAAAAGTAAAAATAAAAAAGTTTCCTGCCAATTCTATTTAGGCCTAATACTCTTATGCGTCATTTACTATTGGCTTATTACGAATCTATACATAACCTTTTCCGAATTCCAATTATGTCACGACCTACTGAACACTTTTACGAAAATGACATGCCGTCTATTTTCGGGGAAATTTGTGACACCTGGCCTAACGCCGTGTGCTGACTGGGCTTACTGCCCATGTGGCATTGGCTTATGTTCAGGTAAGCCGGTGACTGTACATTTATCTCTCTCTCTTATCCTTTATTTTTTTTGAAAATGGCACGAAACCCAACACCTTTCCACAGATATTTGTTCTCTCTCTCTCTCTTATCCCAGCCTTCTCCTCCATTCATCTTTTTCCCAAAGCTTCTGTTCTTCTGCCTCCAGCCGCCGATCGAAGTCAAAAGCCCAAGGATTCTGCACAATGGTTTCGAATGCTGCAAGCTCGAATTCCACAGGAGCCTCGAAGATTGCTCATGGGATGAGGTGCAGACATCATTGTGAAGCCGTCCTGAATGTTGCCGGGACACCAAAAACAGAGGTCGTGTCTTCTATCGATGCCCGTTCTGGAGAGATGGGAGAGCAGACTGTGGTTTCTTCAAATGGGTTGATCAAATGCCGAAGGAAAAGGAAAGGATGGTGGTTGGAGATACTACTATGGAGGATTCCAACGACGTTGCGGGATATTTGCAAAGGAATGACGATGCAAGAGCTACCGCCGGTGAGAGGATGTTAGAAGAAATTAGGGTTATCAAACAAACTGTTCTTGTACTGGAAACTAGGGTTCGATACGTAATTGTATGCCTGTGTTTGTTGGTTGTATTCCTTGGGTTAGTGTTGAACAAAATGGAATAAGAGAGCACGTGTTTTCTGCATCCGATGCCGTAATGTAAGATTGAAAACAAGTACCATAGCTGGTTTTGAGTTCCTTAGATAGTAACAAGGTTCTTAACAAGTTCAAACTTAACCTTAAAACGCCATGACCATATCAGTTTTGGCTTACAAGCTTACAACCCCAAAATGCAGTATCCCAATACTGAACCAAAATACCCTCATCAGGGATACAAGTTTCACAATCACCATAGCTGGTTTCAAGTTCCTTACATAGAGGACTACAAACCCAAAATAACATCACTACCATCCTAATGCCGGTTCCCGCATGCTGCTTCCTATCATGGTCACTGTGTTGGCTGTGTTGCTGGAGGCTGAGATCCTCCATTAACGTCTGTTTCAACTCTTGGCTCTAACCCACCCGGTGGCACCTAACATTTGACAGACATTGACATAAGCAACATACAGAATACCACTAATACAACAGAATACGACTGACAAACTCACCCTGTAATACATATTCCCGGTGGTCGGATTAGTGTACACTCCTACACCCTGCATAGCAGTCCTTAGCTCGTTATTGAGCTGAGTGCGATTGGTATTAGGATCCACCACACCCTACGAATAGAACAACAACGTAATTAGAAACCTTCTATCAATGAAATGTGGTTAATTTAGAACACTTACTTGAACTCCACGATGACGGAGGCAGCTCCTTGCATTGTGTCCAACCTCCCCACAGGAACCGCAAGTTGGGGCCTTCCTCCTTCTTGGCACAGGTGTTGAAGTACCCTCTTGAGGGACGCGCCTTCGTCGAGTGGTACGCACCCTTGGTTGTTCCACGCCAGCTGGGACACTGTCCTTGTTGGGACATTTTCGTGCATTGTGCCCCTTCCCCTTACAAGCCCTGCAGTGCATGACTATACCCCTCTTACTCATAACAGTCCCTACCCAAATTCCCCCAAGAAACACTCACAAACAAGTTCCAGAGTTTGTCTAATAATGCAGTGTCTGCCAACTATTTTCCCCTTTCCTAACTTAGCAGCTATCCTAGGACATATAGTTTGATCTTTGTTTTTCCGGAACATATGAACCTTATCAAGAATCCTTTGCATGACATATCCTCTAATTCCCTCTAACATGTTTATGATTCTAAGGCTCCTCCATTTAACAATACACCCGTTGAAAGTCTCACAAATGTTTGATTCAATGGAGTCACACTTAGGTACCCTAGAGACAAATGCCCTACAGAAAGTGGTTGGGTCTTGAGCTAAGAAATCAGTATGACAGCTAGGATCCACACCTGATTCATCGAGTCGTTTGAGCTCTGCCAGATGCAGGTTGTACTCGTGTTCATTAGATGCGTACACAGCAGCCCAACATGCCGTCCTCGATGCACTTGCCTTATGCTTAATTTTCCAGTTAGCTGCAACGTGTCTTGCACACTTGCGATGTTCAGCAAGAGGCAAAACATCCCTCAATGAATCCACAAGTCCCTGCATATGAAGATGAAAAGAGTTGAGATATCATGATAAAGTTCAGAGGTAGTGAAGGAGTTTATTTGTTTGCAGAAGGCGATGCAAGAGCTCAGCACCGGCGAGATGAAGAAGACGAAATGTGGGTTTTTAGGGAAACGTAAAATGGGGAAAGTACACTGACAGTGGGTATTTGGGGAAACGTCAAATGGGGAAACGTGTGGGCATAATAATTGGGAAGCGGAACGGATTATATCCGATGGAAAATCGGAACGAGCCACCTAGGCATGACCGTGTGTTTCCACCTAAGCACGCTATCTGCCACGTCGTCGAAAAAGCCACGTAGACCTAACGATTCTAGACGGAACCAGACGGCATGTCATTTTCGTAAAAGTGTTCGGTAGGTCGTGACATAATTGGAATTCGGAAAAGGTTATGTATAGATTCGTAATAAGCCAATAGTTTATGACGCATAAGAGTATTAGGCCTTCTATTTAAACATGAAATAAGCAGTATATGCGGTAACAGGGTCGCCTATTACGTGGCACGTATGGCCCTGATTAACCTCCCAAGAGTCATGGAGGTAGACATGACTTCTTGGGTTGGGACTTGATTTTCCTTCCTATGTGTGTTTGCTATCTTATGTCTCCTTCAGAGTTATCTATGTTAAAAAAAAAACCGTATATGTGGTAATTTTTTCGAGAAGTGTTGGGTTCAGCTCGACAGCTTTAACTGATTGGATGGCGGCCGGCTGAGGCGGGATAGTTTACCATAAATTTTTATTGGTCTCTCTATACTAATCTGAATAGTGCTGCCACGTGAGGTGTTATTCGGGATGATTGTGGCAGATTCGTCTCTCCTTTCACCGCTAACCTTGGCACTTGCTCGATTATGAGAGCCGAACTGAGAAGCATTGTGAAAGAAATGAAACTGGCTTGGGAGAAAGGACATTCGTAAACTTAGAATCCAATCGGATTCTAGAGCCGCCGTCGAGATGTTGACCAAGCCTCACTGTGGTACCAATCATCACGCTAGTCTCATTGGGCTGTTTGCCGAGCTAGCGTCTCGTGAGTGGCAGACTTCAGTCCATCATATTTACCGCGAAGCAAACTTTGCAGCGAATTACCTTGCTAATTTTTGTTATTCTTTTGTTTTTTAGGATTATTTTTTTGACTTTCCTGATGTTACTTTTCAGTACGGGCTAAGATTTATTAATTTACTTGGTGCTAATACCCCTTGTTTAATTTTTAATAATCGGTAAGGTCTACCTTACTTTTCAAAAAAACAAAAAATTATCCTATATTGAGAATTATAATTTCGGAGCACCCGAATTAAAATTTCAGAATAGCTTCGTCTGGGAAAATTGGAAAAAATCCCGCTATTCAAACGTCACGGCTTACACATATATATTTAGCGGGGACAGCTCGGGAGCGCAATGGGTGACAAAGGAGATATTTTGTATCGTATACAAAGTTTAAGGAGAGCCGTAGGATCTCCTTCATTTAGATCTAAGGGCCGGAATAACTAGTATTTAAGGGGGGTATTTTTTTTTTACTTTTAACCAACCCACTATCTAGGGTAATTACCCTACCGCCGCCTCCCCCATTCCTCTGAAATCCGAAATCGGTGTTCCCGTGAACTCCGCCGGCGCGCTATCTCCGGACATCGAACGCTCCGGTGCGGCGACTATCTCCGGAGTTTTGGCTTCGTCCGATTTCTTGGAGCGGGTCAAGGATTTGTTTGGGGCGCGAAGGAAATCGACGATTCCACCCTCCCGACGTCCTCCACGTCGACAGCCGTCCTTAGCTTCCTCTTCGAGATCGATTTGCAAGCCAGAGACTCCTTCGTCTCCCTGTCCGTGCAGAGGTAGGTGATTCCGAACTCGCCGCGGCCCAGCTCCCTGCCGAGGATGTACTTGTCGCCGATCCGGGGAACGGTGCGGGCCGACGTGGTGGTCCTTCAGGACGCGGATCAGAGTTGGGGAACGGTTCGGGTCTTCCGAGAACAGATTTGGCTTTTTTGCCTTGCCGGCCGGCGGCAGCTTCTTCTTTGGCGGCTTTTGATGCTTGGAGTCCCTCGGCGGGGAATCCGGCCTCACGCAGGCGTTACAGTTCCCCATAGGAAGAGAATAAGAAGAAGTTTCCACCATCTGCGGGGCTCCGATTCTGAGTTCCCTCGCCGCCGGTAAGCCAAGATTCACTTCATTTTTGATTTTCTACCTTGCATGGTGGTTTAACTCGATGACAGCCTCTATCTCTGATTTCAGCGATTAATAAACACCCTCAACCAAGCTCCGATTCAAGCAACGAAGAAGAAACTCGAGCCGATAGAGGGATTTCTGATTACATAGGACTGTTCTTGCTTTTGGTTTTGCAATCCAGGTCAGTCTTTGTTGTTTTTCAATGATTGTGGTGTTTTTTTTAGTTCAATCATGTTTTAGGATGCCCGAATAGCAAGTCGAATACATGTAGATGTACCATACTAGTATGCTCGATGTACTAGTATGTTTGACCACCTCTGTCTCTGATTTCGCAGATTTAAAAACAGCCAGACCCAAGCTCTGATTCAAGCAACGAAGAAGGGACTCGAGCCGATACAGTATTGCATACTAGTATGTACCATACTAGTATTGCATACATACTAGTACTTCATGCATACTAGTACTTCGTGCATAATGACCAGCCGCATCAATCTCAAATGAATATAATCTTAATTCAACAACTGAAACTCACAGACTCACAAACTGAACAACATAAAACGAAACTCACAAACTGAACAGTGAAAAGAATTGTGGTTTGATTTGATAGAAAAATGAAGAAGAAGATTATGATTATGATTATATACAATTGTTAATGATTAGGGACTGATTTGTTAAAAAAAAAGATAGAGAAGTTCCTTTTTAATGGCGTTAGCCTATGAAGAAGAAGAAGAAAGATTATGATTATACAATTGTTAAGAGAATATCTGCAAGCTAATTTTAAGGAAAAGATAAATCAAAAATAAATATAATAATGGAGGGAAATCCCAAAGTGGGCGGTTATGGAAACAGCCGAATTTTTTTTATTTCAATTAATGGAATTATTTAAATAACATTATTAAATTCATTTAAACAATTAATTAAAAAGTGGATAGGAGATCAAGGGCCAGGATTAAACTTTGTATAGGTGACAAAGTTTAGACTTTGTCACCGAAAAAACTCCCGGGACAGCTCCACTGTCCAAGTTAGAATTTAGAAATGAGGAATGCAAATACACTTTGGCATCTACACCATCGCACCACAAAATCCACCTATTTCAACGAACCCACCCACCATAACTTGGATGATCACCAAGCAAGGGAAAGGAGGAGTCTCTTAATCACTGATCTGGAACTCAATGGGTTGGAGAGGAGTTCTGGGTTTTGACTACGGGATTGTTCAAGCACCACTGGGCCCCGACATCTCTGGCCCGGAGCTAGTCGCCGCCGTCGCCAATGCCGGCGGTCTTGGCCTCCTCAGAGCTCCTGACTGGGTAACTAATTCTCATTTCCTCTGCGATGATTGATTGATCAAGTGACTGTGAGTATCAGCTGTCTAGGTTTATGAATTGATAAAAATTGAAATTAGGGATTGATGGGGGGATTTACAGGAGGATCCGGATTACGTGAGGGAGATGATAAAG
Organism: Linum lewisii; assembly: GCA_034768395.1. Classification (NCBI taxonomy): domain Eukaryota; kingdom Viridiplantae; phylum Streptophyta; class Magnoliopsida; order Malpighiales; family Linaceae; genus Linum; species Linum lewisii. Next base: position 64,462,467 of record CM068298.1, read on the forward strand.
AAGACTAGGAGCTTGACTAATAAGCCGTTCGGGATAGGAGTGGTGCTAGCTTTCCCACACGAAGAGAATGTAAAGGCGATACTTGAAGAGAAAGTGAGGGTTCTGCAAGTTTATTGGGGGGAATGTTCTAAGGAGCTTGTGGATAGAGCTCATGCTGCTGGAGTGATGGTAGTTCCTCAGGTTGGTACTGTTGAAGGTGCAAAGAAAGCTGCTGAATCTGGCGTTGATGCAATCATTGTCCAGGGTCGCGAAGCTGGAGGTCATGTCATTGGCCAGGTACGTTTGTTGTTTGTTGTTTGTTGGTTGGTGATCAAATTTCATGAATCTAGAGAGTTAAGCTTAGGTGTAAATTGATTAGATCCATTGGGTTGTTTTATGTCACTAGTTCATGTACACTTCTTGTATGTTACATGAGATAAGTGAAGGTTTCTGAATCCCTGTGATTGTAAGTTGTAACTCTCCCTGTGAAGCTATGCTGTGATCATGTTTGTGGAGAATCGTTGCAATCCTGATAACTCGAGTTGTTGGGGAGGTTTAGAACTAGTTTATTTATATGATAAAAGGGAATTGAAGTCTGCATTCTATCGGGACTAACAAGATTTGATGCCAGAACGTCTCAATCAAAGGCTCTGATGCCATGGAGAGAACCGTTGCAATTTCAATAACTCACACATGATTTTATACTCAGAATGATATTTCTACTAGCTTGTTCTTATTCAATTTTGTTATTTCGTTGCTTCTCCTTTTATAACATCAATAACTATAATCAAACATTCCATCCGTGAACATAGCTGATGAGTAATGTGATTGTGAACAGGAAGGGTTAATGTCCCTGGTGCCAAGGGTGGTAGATGCTGTCAAGAACCAAGCGATACCAGTAATCGCAGCTGGAGGAATCGTGGATGCTCGTGGCTATGTGGCTGCTCTGGCTCTTGGGGCTCAAGCTGTCTGCTTAGGCACCAGGTTTGTTGCTACAGAGGAAAGCAATGCTCATCCCATTTACAAAAGGAAGCTTGTGGAGCTTGACGAAACCCAGTACACAGACGTGTTTGGTAGAGCTCGGTGGCCGAATGCTCCCCAACGTGCGTTGCTAACCCCGTTTTTCAACCACCATGGCAAGTCACTGTCTCCTCATCTCACTGAACTCGATCATCCTATCATCGGCCATACTGTCATTCACGGTCAGGTACGTATATGTACAAAGTCTGTATTTGAATCTTGTTTTAACTGCAAAATGGGATTTGATTAGTAGCTTAAATAGATCCTCTGTTTCACTTGTTAGGTGAAAGAGATACGCGAGTTTGGCGGGGCAGTACCGAACGCAAGAGCAACCGGTGAGATTGAGAGAATGGCCATGTATGCAGGTCAAGGAGTTGGTATGATCAAAGAAATTCCTGCTGCTTCTCAAGTTGTTCATAGTCTTGTTCATGGTGCTCAGCAACTCATTCTCTTACAGTTTTCTGCTTGAGTTTTGGCTGTTCCAGTAAGCTAAGGGGTGTGTTTCATAAATAAAGGGTTTGTTTTCCGGCATGGATTTGAGAGGCGGAATTATGCATTTCCGAATTCCTTGTTTTCTGTTTCTAATTGTTCCTCCAATATATCTGGAATTGAATTGCTCTCTCAACCCAAATCCAGTTTCAACAGAATGAAACGAAAGTGCTAATTTTCTTTCGATTCCAGATCGTCACTAGACAAAATTTTGATTTTGGAGGAATTGCCAATTCTTTGATCAATAAAATTACATTAGATTTATCAATCTTCTCGGTAATCTATTTCTACGTGGAAAATGACGTCTTTACTACAGACTCGAGATCTAATTGTTTGGTCATCTAATGACTGCTCTGTTACACCCAAGTAAGTTAACTATGAGCACAATCTGTTGGCTTAAGCGACACCTTCTCCTGCGGAATATCGAAGCCTATAAGGAAGTCTTCCTGAGCCATGTTGCCATAGAACGACAATTCCTTGTCAGTACTCCCACGAAAAGCCAAACACGTCACCGTATCACTAACCTGGACAAACACATTGGACGGAGGAAGCTCCACGTCAGCACCTTCAAATATGAAAGTGACTCGAGGAGCTTTCAGGCTCGCAACTTTGGACTCGTAACATAGGCTGAACAACCCATCCGGGTCAGCTGCTTTCTTCGCTCCGACGACTTGAGTCTCCACAACGTTGGAAAACTCGGAGAAGAATCCGGCATGGAGCGCGGTGATCGTGGTCCTAGAGTCGATAGCGATCTCGTTGTTCCCATTATAGCCTTTGAACGGCACTCTAACTGTTCCCACGGTGACTGCTTCAAGTTTAACGAAGTAGTAACTCGGATACGAAACATTGTAAATCAAGGGAGTCGAAACTACGCTGTCTCCTGAAACGAAACTGATCGTACTAGTGAGCTTATCCCCGTCGTGCCTGGGCAGCCAGTTGGAGAATATCAAACCAATGGTGGGCCCGATCTTGGTCACAAAAGAACCCAGCCCGACACCAAGCCCTGGCTAGTTGATGAAAAGAAATTAGAGGATAAATTCAACTTATAGGCAGCGATGGAATTTTGTGTACATTTTTTTTTTGGGATAATTAAAGTTTAAGACTTTAATGTTTTTTATATTAGTTGAAAGCTTACGCATCAGTATATGATTTTCATTTTTGCTAAGGATATCATTATGAGGTATAAATGGACACTTCCGAATATCGATCCATTATTGATCATGGAATCATAGAAATCTTTTCTTTTTTTATGAATGATAGTAATAATATTAATAAAAAAAAGATAGTAATAATATTAATATATATCTAGCAAGCATAAGCCGAATACAAGTGTCGAAAACTCCGACGAGGATCAAAATCGGGGACAAAGCAAACCCCAAGGCCTTTAGCTACAAAAACTATCTACAACTCCTTGCTCCCAAAAAACAAAGTCATCCTATACCCAATCCAAAACTGTACACATGACCCAGATAATATCCTCCTAATTAAAAGGTGAAAACCTCAACCCGAATCATGATACCTACTCCACAAAACCATACAGTTACGGAACTCATCATGTGAGATGGATCTCGCCGCTAAGAGCCACCGACCAATGGCAAGCACCACCTTCCATACAATGTGCCGAGATGACCGCTCTCTATAAAATCCTATATAAATCTTTATTATTAAGACTTGTGATCCGTAAAATATTGTTCCATCAATACAACATGTAGGGATCTACTACCGTTAGGACACCTATTAGTGTCCTCATATAAGGCAAGATGGAGCCGCTAGCGTCATCATCTTCTTCTTGTTGTTGGAGCCACCGTCGTTGTTGGAGACACCGACGTCATCGCATTCGGAGATCCGGCTGTTCTAGCCAATTTCGTTGCCAAACGCCGTTGGTCGCCTTCTCTGGTGAGATCCGCCGCTTCCATGTCGAGCACTTTGTCCAACTATGAGAGGATGAAGGAGGAAGGCGATCACGGTACGAATAGCCTAATCCTCCTCGCTCACAGCCTCCACGGCAGCCACGTCACGGAAGCAGCCACATCCGATCCTTTTTTCTTTTAATAAATTGGGGCCATCCATATCCAGATCTCTGTCTTTTTCTTCACCTTCTTTTTTTTTTTTTTTTTTTCCTTTTTTCTATTTTCTAATTCTTTCAACTTTTTACCAATTTTTTTAATATGAATCAAGATAAGAGATTTGACTAACTGTTGGTTTTCTATGGGTTCCAAATTTGTAATTTGGTACCATGTTGTGTATTCTTTAGCATCACTATTTTCTTCTTCTTTGTTCCGATTTATTATATACAAATATGTTCATTTTCTTTATTTTGGAACAATCAACAATTAGTGACATGTTCCTTTTTATTTATTTTGAAACCACCAACAAACAGGAACATGATTCATTTTATTTATTTTGGAACCAACAATAGATATAAGAGTGATTCCTTTTATTTTTCCCATCAACAATGTTATGGACATCCCCAATCACGATCCCGAAAAATAAAAAAGGAATGGTTCCAGAAAAATAAAAAAGGAACCGTTCCAGAAAAACAAAAAAGGAACTGTTCCGAAACAATAGAAGTGGAACTATTCTAAAATCAATTTTCAACACGTTCCATTACTTTTGAAATGGAACACTGTTCCGAAACAATAAAAGACGAACTGTTCCGAAATGATAAAAGAGGAACTAATCCACCGCCCACCGCCGACCGGAGTTAACAATGCTGCCGCCTGGAAAAACAACTGTTGCCGCCGTTTGAAAGAAAAAACACCGCCCACAGTCGACCGGAAAAACAACACCGCCGCCTGGAAAAACAACGCAGCCGCCGTCGATTATATAAAACAATCGGAGATCGGGAGCAACCGCCGATGATAGAGAAGAAGATGAAGAAGAGACTAAAAAATGGTAATTAATTTAATCAAAAAATAAATGGAGCAAAAAAAGGAATAAAAAATCGGCACATTAACTGCAAAATCCGAAAAAAAAACCATAACTATCAAAAAATATATATTTAAAAAAAAATCTGCAATAAATAAAACCTTGAAATTACCCTTATATCCATTTAATGTTGGCCATCAGATCTAGACAATTAAATCCTATGGTTCTAAGAGATGTCCTCATATGATGACACTTTTGGGTGTCCTAATGGTAGATTTTGCCCAACATGTAGGCTCCTCGGGTAATTCCAGCTATGGGTTGAAATCAATTGTTCCATAAATACAATTATGGATAGATTGTTAAAACTAAGATATTTCAAATTCGTCGAAAATAGTTGATTTTAATTATTAGAATCGTTATTCTAATCAGAAAAAATGATTATTCTCGTTAATTTATTAATGATTTTGTCATTAATTCCGATTAGTAACAGAAAAAAATATCAACAATTTTGTCTTTAATTTATAGGATTAAAAATCATAATCCTAACTAAATGTGAATATTTGATTTGAGATCCTCCAATTTCTCCACTAATCTTAAAATGAGGGCATCTCCAACTATAAATAGTGGAACTATCTAACCCTAGAAAAAACACAAAAATTGAGCAAACCGAGTTAGAGAGTGTTTTCATAGATCTTCGCTTTTCGAACGCATCGGAGAATTTGGAGTCAAATTTTTTATCCTGGAGGAAACCGGTTGATAGTTTGGTATGCACAATACGAGGTAGTGCTACGTCTTAAAGAGAGCGACCTAGTCAGTGACTCAACCAGATCGGTAACCTTGTTCCTTTCATTGTTTGATTTCTAACAACAACTCATCCTCCAACCGTTTTCTGCTTGATTTTGGTATGTCCTAGTAAGCTAAGGGGTGTGTTTCATAAATAAAGGTGTCATTTGAAAGAAAAACAAAGAAATTAATTTTGGAGGAATTCTCAATTCTCCCATCAATTAAATTCTATTGAATTTATTAATTCCCTTGGTAATTTATTTCTACGTGGAAAATGACCCCTTTGTTACCGACTTGATATTAAATTATTTGGTCATCTAATGAATGCTCTATTACTCCCAAGTAAGTTAACTATGAGCACAATCGGTTAGCTTAAACGACACCCGAAGATCGTACCCTATAAGGAAGTCTTCCTGAGCCACATTGCCATAGAACGAGTCGCCATCACTCCCACGAAATGCCAAACACATCAACGTATCGCTGACTTGGACAAACACATTGGACACAGAAAGCTCCACGTCAGCACCTTCAAAATGGACAGTAATCCGAGGAGCATTAAGGATCGCAATGTTGGACTCGTAACAAAGGCTAAAGAACCCTTCCGGGTCGACTGCTTTCTTCGCTCCAACAACCTGACTCTCCACAACGGTGGAAAACTCGTTGAAGAATCCGGTAGGGAACACGGTGAACGTGGTCCCGGAGTCGATGACGATGTTGTTGTTCCCATTAGAGCCTCGGAACACCATTCTAACTGTTCCGATAGTGACTGCTTCAAGTCTAAGGTAGTAGTAATACGGACGTGCCGCATCGTGAATCAAGGGAGTCGAAACGACACCGTTCCCCGAAACGACGCCGTTTTCGCCGAAACTCATCGTACTGGTGAGCTTATCCCCATCGCGTCTGGGCAAGCAGTAGGAGAACTTCCAACCTATGGTGGGCCCGATCTGGTTCACAAGAGAAGTGGGCCCGCCACCAAGTCCAACGATTCCGGAACCGTCCGTTGTGATCGACAAGGTGTTGTCGTGGCCGCATCCAATGATAGTATCAGGAAACGAAACAGTTCGTCCCTCCGTTGACTGAAAAGTCAAAGTTTCGAGTGCCAGGTCACCAGATGTGGTGGACCCGTCCACGTATTGAATTCGGTACTTACAAACGTCGTCGTTTTGAGCAGTGCATGAGGGGCAAGCGCGTGACGAACACGGCAGCGTTTTGTAGGTGGTGGAGGATGCAGGGTCGAAGGTGGGACCCTTCTGAGTGTAGCAGTTGGTGCATGGCTTGCACTGCGTCCACGTGATGTCGCTTCCCGTGTCGGCGATGGCCAGGATTTCGAACGGCGGCGTGCCGATGAAGATGGTTATAAGGTACTCGCCGTGGTTGGCGATCAGTTCGGATTGGGCGGCCAACGTGGTGTTGACTTGTGTTGGTGACGTGGAACGGCGGTGGTTGATGGATCGTTTGACGGCGTTTCTGAGTCGTTGATACGGCGTTAGTTGAGGGTTGTGGAAGGGGGAAGAAGGGGAGTCACGGTGGAACAAGTTGACGGTGAATCCGCCGCCGCCGTCGACGGAGTTTGTTATGAAGAAGAAGCAGAATATGATGGTTATGATGGCTAATGATGAGTGATTGAGAGGAGCCATGTCTAGTGATTATGAATTTATTATAGATTCATGCATATCTTATAGCGATTAATGTTCTTTTATATTAGTTGAAATCTTACGCATAATTTTGTACTCAATAGTCAATATATAATATAATTATCGTTTTGTTAAGAATTTCCATTCATAATGTGGTATAAAAGGACAGTTTCGAATATGGATGCATTATTCATGGAATCATATCATACCTCAATGGGAAAAAAACTATAACTAGCGTAATTTATAATAGGAAGAATAGATGATCTAATAACGGAACTGAGGATCTCCTAAGTATCCTTATATAGTGACACTAATCTAATTTTTTTTACTAGAAGGAGGTATATTAACATTTTAATTCTCCATAAAGGGTTAAATTGTAGTCAATTCCCAAAGAAGGGCTAATATTGCCACCTCATTGAAAAATCGCCACTAGCATAAGCGATTTACTTTATTGTTTTTTTCCCACTAATATTGAGTTTTAGTTTGTTGTGAAATGGACAAATTTTGGTTTTAAGTATTGTTACTTACATTTAGGCTATTTATTATATATGCATAGGAGGTTTATATATTATTAGGTTTATGAATGTTTTGATTAGTGTTTTCAAAATCGTACTGATACGTCTAATTAATGAGTGTAACAGTATGTGATTTAATCGCTAAAATTATTATAAATTATAGTAGATTTAACATGTTGGACCGTTTTGAAACCGACCGAAAATTAAGAGCTGAGTTTGGTATTTTCACACCCAAAACCAAAATGACACGAAAACCCAACTTTTTTGGGTGGTTAGGACTGGGTTTGGGGTCAACCCGTTAATTATCAAATATAGTGACATTCGACTCAAATGACTTGACCAAAATAATTCACAAGTTAGTTTTCAACCTGTTGCGAATTATTTCGATCGGGTCAGCCTAGTCACGGGTCAATATTTGAAACTAATATGACCCAAACCAACCCAAATTTTTTTGGGTGGGTTAGGATCGAGTTGAAAATGTACTTGCGAACTATTTCTGTCGGGTCATCCGATTCGTCACTATTTTAAAAATTAACAAGTTGACTATAAACACGATCCTAACCCACCCAACAAAAAGTTGAGTTTTCAGGTTGGAGTAATTTTGGTTTCGGGTGTCAAAATAGCAAAAAAGAGGTTGAGACGGGGTGGGGTGGGGGGTGGGGGGCTGACTACATTTATGTTAAAGGATGAACCTAAAGTTTTGGCTAAACCCTTAATTTTCATTTTGGACAGCAAAACAAGTTAGATAATACATAAAGAACCTATAAGTTTTGACGTTAAAGTATGGTCCTATACCCTTAGGCTAGACCCTTAAATTTCATTTTGGACCGCAAAGCGAGTTAGATTATGCATAAAGAAATCATGCTGCATAAAATTAATGCCCCTGTCAACGGGTGAGATTTAGTAGGATAAAAAACTCAACTATGTACCTGACATCACCTTCTATTATTAATAAATTCGGTGATTTGAAGTTTTAAATTAAAGACATAAAATTTAAGAAGACGGAAATTTAATAAGCAATTAATGTGATGGTCAAGGAAAAAATTAATAATCAAGAGGTAGTCAATTAATCAATTAGGCAATTTGAAAAAGGAAACGATTTAGTAAAGGTAGCCAATTAATCAATTGGCTGCGGCTTGCTGTCAAATAAATTGGATTTCCTTGATGGTATCAAGGACCAATCTCAACTATTGATTCATTTTTAAATATAATGGTTTAAATTAAAAGGTTATAAGTGTCATTTCCTAATTTAATTTAATTTTTTTTAATTTAAGTATTTATGTTGCTTGAAAATCTACGGCAACCAGAGCTCCGGTGACCGGAACTCCGACGACCAGAACTCCTGCGACCTGAGCTCCGGTGACTGGAACCCGGCGATCGGAGCTTCGATGACTTTTCCGACGACCGGAGCTCCGATTTCAAAAAAAATTTCGTCCACCGGACCACCGTCGTCGGGCCTATTTTCTGGAATTTTTTTCGGTGACGCTTCGTACTCATTTTTAATATGTGTACACGTTTTTGTATATGTGTACGTGCACATTTCTGTACATAAATTGTGTAAACGTTTTCATACATGTGTTCACATATATAAAACATGTACACAGTTTATGTACCTACATTTTTGTACACGTGTACATAATGTGTACACATGTACACAATGCGTACACGTGCAATACTCTTTTGTACACGTGTACGAATATTTATATACGTGCTCATACTCATCGTACACGTGTATACAATATCTTACATTTCTTATGTATATGTGTACACTCATTTTATACACGTGTACACCTATTCGTACACGTGCACACTTATTTTTTACACTGGTGTACACATACTTCGTACTCATGTGCATATTTTTTGTATAAATCACGTATACACGTACACGTTTTGTATACGTTCTATACTCACACGTTTATGTACTTACATTTTTACACACGCGTACACTTATCTTGTACACATGTACACAATGTGTACACGTTCTCAAATTCTTTGTACATGTGCACACACTCTATACATGTGTAAACATCTTTATATACGTAGACGTACACTTTATTTTGTACACTAACATACACATATTTTATACTCGTGTGGACATATTTTATATAAATCATGTGCAAATTACTTATAAAATAATGTGTGTACACCTATTCGTACACGTGCACACCCTTTTTTTTATATATTAGTGTACACATACTTCATACGCACATATTATATACAAACCATGTATATGCTACTTTATTACAATATTTTATTGTTATATAATCCCATAATACCTAGTGGCATAGTGGTAGGAGTTTAGACTTTTCATAAGGAGGTCAAGGTTCAAATCCCCTCACCAATGAATTTTTAAAATAATTACAGGGAGGGAGGCGGCGATCGGCGGCGAAGGGAGGAGGCGGCGGTTGCCGACGATTGGCGGCAGATGGAGGCGGCGGCTAGCGGCTACCAGCGGCAGGGGAGACGGCGGCGACCAATTACTGGAGGGAGGGCAGCCGCGAATGCAGGTGAGGAGTGGCGCTCGCGACGCGGGGGGCGGATGCGACAGCGGCGAACGACAGCGGAGGGAGGTGGCGGCTGCCGGCGACCGGCGGCGGAGGGCGGAGGCGACAGCCGGCAACGACGCGGAGGAGGTGCGGTACCGGCGACCGGCGGAGGAGGGGCGGCTGCCGGCGACTGCGGAGACGGCAGGCGGCGTTGCCGGGACGGGCGCGGCTAGCGGCGGCGGCCACTGGAGGGAGGCGCGTGCGGCGATCAGCGGGAGGGAGGAGGGTGGCTGCCGGCGACCGGCGGCAGGGGAGGCTGCGGCCGGCGAGGGTTGACGGATATTTGGATGAATTTTCAAAATGCCCAAAATACCCTTCTATTTTGTACCGTTGGATTAATGAAATTTAATCAACGGCTGTGATTGTTCCTTGATGGGGTCAAAGAAACCTTTTATTTGATGCCAAGCCGAACTCTAATCAATTAAGGAATTTGAAAAAGGAAACGATTTAGTAAAAAATGATTTAGTAACGGAAGGAGAACCAACTTAATTTGTATTACGGGAAAATGATACTTTGCCTCTCTCTACTTTGCCAAGTTAACAAACAGCCCCTTATACTATGAAATGATTAATTTACCCCCTCCTACTATGCCAACCTAACAAACAACCCCTTCCATCCAAAATTCCGTTAAGTGATGACTCACCAGTATGACTCATCCACAATTAATGATAGTATATTGCCACATCATCGACTTTCATTCATATTTTTTAGTGACTCAACTAAATTTAAAAATTTAAAAAAAAATAAAAAAAGTAATTTTAAATTTATAATTAAAAATATTTATTTACTTTTTATTTTCCTGGATTTTTATTTTTAAAAAATTTCAATTAATTTTAATAAATATTTTGTATTTAAAAAGTTCAAAGTTATTTTTAGAAAAAAATCTATATTTATTTGAGAAAAAATTATATTATATTTTTTAATGTTAAAATCCATAAATGAAATATTTAATATTTTATTCATGAATTAAATTTAATTCATTTTATAATTTTTGTTTTTCTCTTTTTAGTTTAGTTGAGATGGATGAAAGTCGATGATGTGGTAATTTATTGTCATTAATTGTGGATGAGTCATATTGGTGAGTCATCACATAACAGAATTTTGGATGAAAATTTGGATGGAAGGGGCTGTTTGTTAGGTTGGCATAGTAGGAGGGGGTAAATTGATCCTTTCATAGTATAGGGGGCTGTTTGTTAACTTGGCAAAGTAGAGGGGGCAAAATACCATTTTCCCTTGTATTACAATTACAAGTTAATTTGTTCTTAACTTGGAAAAAATTAGAGCAATTAATTGACCAATTAAATAAAAAAGAAAGAAATAACGTAATTCAAGGGTTGATATGGCCATTCATTGGAAATTAAAATTCAATGTATCATAAAACAAAAACCATAAAAAAAAGTCATTAATACTGCAATGCAAAAATATTAAGGAAAATGGTTGATTACAATTGTCTGTGTACAACCTGCACCATTTAAGTCAAAATGATAAATTATGCTAATTAGAGATTTCATAGATTGATTTTCGTAATTCAAGCAAAAAATCCGAAAAACAGTATCAAGAACTCCACTCTTCACCGGTGAAGCTATCCTGTCGGAGCTAGCATCAACGAAAGACGATGTTACAATGAGCGAAACAAAGAAAAAGGACCTCTTTAAATTTTCAAATCATCTGATTCAACACTTATGAATGATATTGTTTAATATTTTTTAAGAATCAAACAACAATGAACTTATACACCCCACTTGGGAGGGACCGAACGGACAACATCCTGATTACCAGAATAGGTTGGAACCATGGCAACCACCGCCATTCCATTGAAGCTTCTGGCCGGTACTAATTTGGAAAAGCATTCCTTGTTGAGCTGGATCTAAAGAACTCGCTCAAAGTGAATAGAGTCGTGTTATAGGAAATTGAAAAATTCACCCACATAGTGGTATTAACTGAATAGGAATCCAGATTATTCGATATAAGTCGAAAACCTAACCGTAATCAGATACATATGAATAGCACAAGATACTATTTGCGAACTACTTCTCCAAAGAGGAGGAAAATAGGGAGGAGATGCAGAGAGATTTAGAGCTTACAATTTGATTCAATAGAAAGCTGGCTTCTATCTCTAATTCTCTATCGACATTTCACTATTTCTGTATTTCACACATACCAACCTTTGCAATGTCGATTCGCCGGCAGAGGAATTGGTTGTCTCTGCGTTATCTTGAAGTGTTGGTTTTGAGATACACAAGCGGCCTAATGTGCAGGTGTTTAGGAGTTTGATTGTTAGCTGGTTTGAATTGTGAGGGAGCACTTTCTATTCTTTGCAGATTCTAAGTCTAGGCTGAGTGTGCTATGATGGCGGCTGTTCCACTGTTTGGTTGGCTGATTTGTGTGTTGATGAGCAGAGTTGGATTGATTTCATTGCTGAGCAGATAGATTATGATGCTGGTGGGTGTTTTTGTGGTTATTTGACTAATGGTGTTTTGGGTGGTTGGTTAGCTTGGATTCTAGTTCATGATTGGATTAGTGGTGTGATTGTGCCATTGTGGTCATTTTATTGTTTGATTTTGGGTGTTAAGTGGCATATTTGGTGGGGAGGAGCATGATTAAAAGTTGGGTTGATTAGATTTGTTTCTGCCCATTGTTTATTTTGTTGGAGTGTGGTTTGGTGTCATGGTTGGAGTGGATTTTTGTCGGCTTCGTAGGATTTGTTTGGGGCGTGATTTATGTTTGTGTGCCTTTGACTTGATCTTAGGTTTGTTCTCACCTTGATTGTGGCTGTTTGACTCGAACCTCCTCTCCTTGCTTCGCATGTCATTTTGTAGATTCTGAATTCGGGGATCGAATTCCTTCCTTTGTGTGAGGAGGGGTGTGGTTGATCACCACTCGTTGGTTTATTTTTGTATAACTCTTGCATTGTGTGGACTCATGCTTTTATGTTATTGATCCGTGATGCATGTCTATTGCTTAGTGTGGTTTTAAATGATCTTCGCTAGCATAGGTTGTTGCACTTGACTTTGATAAATGATATTGCCATGTTGATGTGATCGTTGAGCTTTGGATGCTAAACTGTTTGATCTTTGCTCCCATTTTACATGATTTGGATTGATGTATATATGCTTAGTATTTGTTTTGATAGCCATTAGCTCGTTTCTGAATCAAGTGTTGTTTCTCTCGCAGGATGCCACCTAAGGGAAAAGGAAAGGCTTCAGCCTCTACTTCCGCACCAAAGAAGCGAAAGGGATTGGTTGGTGAAGCCTCGGTTGAGCTTCAGGACCCTCCACCTATGCGGAGCATGGACATCCCCGCTGAAATTAGAGAGAAGATTTTTGACTTCGACCCTCCGAGCAAGGCTTATCAGAGATTTCAGGTTGTGGAGCATTGGACTCCAACGAGGTTCGGACGGCTTGATATTCTAGGTTCGCAGCAGCATGAGGGGTGGTATGATCACCTCAAGGATTATGCTGATGGAGCTGGACTTTGGCCACTTTTGGAGGTGAGTGAGCGGACGTATGAATGAGCGACTAAGGAATTCATGTGCACGCTTGAGGTTGTCCCTCACAGGACTACGACGGGTAAATGCGTGCAGTTCCGTCTAGGTGGATTCCTTAGAGTGTGCTCCGATGACGAGTTCGGCTACCGTCTCGGTTTCTATGCATTGCCCGCCCACAAGGTCGGAAAGTCATAGAAACCAAGACGGTAACCGAACTCGTCAATGGAGCACACTTTAAGGAATCCACTTAGATGGAACTACACACACTTATCCTTGTAGTCCTGTGAGGGGCAACCTCAAGCGTGCACATGAATTCCTTAGTCGCCCATTCATACGTCCGCTCACTCACCTCCAAAAGTGGCCAAAGTCCAGCTCCATCAGCATAATCCTTGAGGTGATCATACCACCCCTCATGTTGCTGCGAACCTAGAATATCAAGCCGTCCGAACCTCGTTGGAGCCCAATGCTCCACAACCTGAAATCTCTGATAAGCCTTGCTCGCAGGGTCGAAGTCAAAAATCTTCTCTCTAATTTCAGCGGGGATGTCCATGCTCCGCATAGGTGGAGGGTCCTGAAGCTCAACCGAGGGCTCACCAACCGGTCCCTTTCACTTCTTTGGCGCGGAAGAGGAGGCTGAAGCCTTTCCTTTTCCCTTAGGTGGCATCCTGCGAGAGAAACAACACTTGATTCAAAAAACGAGCTAATGGCTATCAAAACAAATACTAAGGATATATACATCAATCCAAATCATGTAAAATGGGAGCAAAGATCAAACAGTTTAGCATCCAAAGCTCAAGGATCACATCAATCATGACAATATCACTTAGCACGAATCACGATCATCAAAGTCAAGTGCAACAACCTATGCTAGCGAAGATCATTTCATTAAAACCACACTAAGCAATAGGCATGCATCACGGATCAATAACATATAAGCATGAGTTCACACAACGCAAGGGGTATACAAAAATAAACCAATGAGTGGTGATCAACTATTCAATGATCGGGGCAAAGGCTCAGGAATTATGAGATACACTGCACCACAAAACTGACCAATCACTGTCATGAACCAAACAAATGAAGAATCAAACAAGCTGCACCTCACTATCAACCAAAATCTGATTATCAATGAAAACTCTGTTCATCAAGTCACTCAACGAAAAATCACCATGAATTATGAAAAATCACAAAGGAAGTTTCAACACACTAATTATAAACTTCCCTCCATCAAACAGCTAACAATCCTATGCAAAGTGATTCACAACAAACTAAGCCACTTAGCCATATGCCAAACTCTCATCAACAAGCCACAATCAACCTGCCCACAATTAACCATGGAACAATACACGCAAGCCAACAATTTCAAAATTCAAAATCCTCACTGCACAAATTCACAAACTCAAAGCCAAAGAACTACCACTATGAACAACCATCAAACAGCACCCACTGCTAATCCATTTCAAATGACCACACACCAATCATGAACAAGCGATTAACACACAATCAAATGAACCAACCTAGAATCAAGCTTAACCATCTGTCAACAGAAATCGCAGCAATAAACCAACCTACAAGATCTGGCAGGGGAACGAGATAAAACCTGGCTGCTGGAATTGGAAGGCTGGAGTTGGGCTGGGAAAGAGGGAGCTGGGCAGTTGGGGTTGGCGGGCAGAGAGTCGGCGGGAGGAAGGCAAGCAGGAGTGGCGGCGGATCGGCAGTGGAAGTCGGGGCGAAGTGGGTGAAGGGAATATGGAGTGGCGGCGGTGGAGAAAGAGAGGGAGTCGGCGGGATGGGAGATGGCGGCCGGAGGGAGAGAGGAGTCACCGGAGGCGGGTGGTTCGGCGGCAGTAGGTCGGCGGCTGGAGGGTGCTGGGTTGGGGGAGTCGAAGAGGATAAGGGGTGGGGGGCTGGGTGGTTTGTAGGGCTGGAAGTTGCCCCGCCGGGTAGTGGGTACCCGCGAGCCCGGCCCGTTTCTTAATGGGTAATGGGTACCCATTATTCGAATAGGTTCGGGCTACGGGATGGGTTTCGAGACTAATGGGTACCCACTACCCGAATGGGTAATACCCGTGGGTACCCATTAAGCCCGATTAGTCCGAACTATTAAATTTATTATTATTATAAAAAAATAAAATCTCTAACTAATAAACTAAATACATTAATTTTGATTTTTGTCTGAAATGAAATCTGATTTGCAGTGAAGGATGAATCCCTAAAGGCTCGTCTCTCTCGACAGTCTGACTCTCAGACCCAATACTTACTTAAGCACATTCTCCTTCTACCAGCTCTAGCCACAACAGAAATCCTGCGTTTGTTCATCCAAATAGAAAGAAGGTAGACAAATCCTCCATTGCCAAATTAAAATATCCAAAGGATAATCAAATCCCCTGTTGCAGAACTGAGTTCGACGAAAGGATTTTGTAACCGTTCCTCTTCCCTGCGTTCTCCTTTCTCCGGCGGTGGCTGCGATCTTGCAGAACTAAATATATTTTAATTATATTTTTTTTATAGTGGGTTTTAGTGGGTTTAGTGGGTACCCCGGCCCGATCCCATTATCATTAATGGGTACCCACTACCCGAATGGGTTCGGGTTACGGGATGAGTTTCGAGGCTAATGGGTCCCACTACCCGTTTCTTAATGGGTATGGGTACCCGAGCCCGTCCCATTAGCCAGCCCTGGTGGTTTGGGTGGGTTAGGTCAGGTCAGGTCGAGTCGGGTGGGATCGGTTGGGTCGGATGGGTGGCTGGGTGAGGGTTGGGTGGGATGGGTCGGTTCGGGTTGGTCAGGTGAGTGGCTTGGGTGAACTCAAAACCAAACCAAACCGAAACAAAATAAAATCAAAGACCAACCACGACGCAAACCGAAATTGACTCAAAATGGGGTACACAAACACACACAAAGACAAAACGAAAATAAAGAGAACACACTCGGGTTGCCTCCCGAGAAGCGCTTGGTTAACATCGTAAGCTCGACGAAGCAAGGGACACTCAAGGCATGACCAAAGACAAGACCTCGACAACACCTATAGTGTCACCAACAACATAATGCTTAAGTCTAAGGCCATTCACCTTAAAAGGTTCGGTTTGGGAAGGAGATATTACCTCGATGGTGTCATAAGGAAAGACATGTGTTACCGTAAAAGGGCCGGACCAGCGAGACCTCAACTTCCGGGGAAAAAGCTTGAGCCTAGAGTTGTATAGGAGGACTTGATCACCAACTTCGAACTCTTTGCCCGACTTTAAACGGGAGTCATGAATGAGCTTCGTCCTCTCCTTGTAAAACTTTGCATTCTCATATGCATGGTGGCGATACTCCTCGAGCTCATGTACCTGAAACTTACGCTCTTCACCTGCGAGACTCGCATCAAGGTTTAGAAATTTCAAAGCCCAATAAGCTCGGTGCTTGAGCTCTACCGGCAAATGACATGTTTTTCCATAGACCATCCTATAGGGAGTAGTGCCTATAGGGGTCTTATAGGCCGTTCGGTAGGCCCATAGAGCATCATCAAGCTTCTTCGATCAATCCTTTCGTGATTGGTCGACCGTTTTCTCTAAGATTCTCTTAAGTTCCCTATTGGTTACCTCGGCTTGGCCACTAGTTTGAGGGTGATACGAGGTGGACATCCGATGAGTAACGCTGAACCGGTTGCCCTTCAAAATGAGTACCTCGATCACTAATGATGACACGAGGAGTACCAAAACGGGTGAACAACTTAACAAGAAACTTCACTACGACTCAAGCATCATTGGTAGGCAAAGCTTGTGCCTCCGCCCATTTTGACACGTAATCTATCGCAACAAAAATGTATTTGTTACCATGCGAAGTAGGGAACGGTCCCATGAAATCAATACCCCACATATCAAATATTTCTACCACAACTGACACATTTTGAGGCATTTCATTACGTGAGGAGATGTTACCTGAACGTTGACATGCATCGCAAGACTTGACAAAGTCTTGACAATCTCGAAAGATGGAAGGCCAAAAGAATCCAGACTCAAGTACCTTGCGAGCAGTTCATTTTGCTCTATGGTGTCCACCCGTGGGGCCGGAGTGGCAATGTCGCATGATATCCTTTGACTCTCCAAGAGTAACACACCTCCGAATCATACCATTTCGAGGCAACTCGAAATATAAAGGGGTCGTCCCAAAAGTAATATTTCAAATCCGCAAAAAATTTCCTCTTATCTTGAGTGGAGAGACCCTCCTTCAAATCGCCAATAGTGAGATAATTAGCAAAATCGGCGAACCAAGGATCCTCAAGTTTCATTGTTGCTATGGCAAATAAAGCTCATCGGGGAAGTTGTCATTGATCTCTTCATCACCATTGTGCACCATCTCCGCCTCTTCCAAGCGGGACAAGTGGTTGGCGACTACATTCTCAGACCCTTTCTTATCCCGAATCTCAATATCAAACTCTTGCAATAGAAGGACCCATCGGATCAACCTTGGTTTAGCATCGGTCTTAGATAGAAGGTACCTCAAAGCTTGGTGGTCCATGAAGACAATAGAATGAGAAAGCACCAAGTAGGACCTAAACTTATCAAAAGCAAACACTATGACCAAGAGCTCCTCGTAGTTGTGTAGTTCCTTTGAGCATCATTGAGAGTCTTACTTGCATAGTATATGGGATGGAATCTCTTGTCGATTCGTTGCCCTAGAACCGCTCCAATAGCATAATCGCTAGCATCACACATCAACTCAAAAGACTTTGACCAATCCGAAACAATGAGTATAGAAGCATTCGTGAGCTTACCCTTGAGGAGTTCAAAGGCTCGCATGCATTCTTCATCAAAGTGAAATTTCACATCCTCCTCGAGAAGCCGAGTCATAGGAGTAAATATCTTGGAGAAATCTTTGATGAAGTGCCTATAGAAACCGGCGTGCCCCAAGAAGTTTCTCACGGCTTTCACGGATGAAGGGTGGAGGGAGTTGAGAGATGGTCTCCAACTTTTCCTTGTCAATCTAAATACCCCTTTGTGAGATCTTGTGACCAAGAACAATCTCTTCATTGACCATGAAATGACACTTTTCCCAACTTAATGCGAGATTGGTCTCCTCACAACGATACAACACCTTCTCGAGGATCCTTAAGCAAAGATTGAACGAGTCCCCAAAGGCGGAGAAATAATCAATGAATACCTCCATAATATCCTCCACAAGGTCATCAAAGATAGCAAGAATGCATCGTTGAAAAGTAGCGGGAGCATTGCATAATCCAAACAGACAAGTGAACGTGCTTTTCTCGATTTCCTCTGGAGCAATTGGTTATTGGAAGTATCCGGACATACCATCCAAGAAGCAATAATATTGATGACCGGAGTGACGCTCAAGCATTTGGTCCATGAAAGGTAGAGGGAAATGATCCTTCCGAGTGGCGTCATTAAGTCGACAGTAGTCTACACACACACGCTAACCGGTGATAGTCCTTGTCGGAATGAGCTCATTCATCATTGGCAAAAACCGTGATCCCTCCTTCATTTGTGACAACTTGCACGGGACTAACCCACGGGCTATCCAAGATAGGGAATATAATGTCCGCATCCATGAGCTTAATGACTTCTTTCTTCACGACTTCCTTCATGTTGGGGATTAACCTCCTTTGTGGTTGAACAACCGGCTTGAAATCATCCTCCATAAGGATACGTTGTGAATAAAAAGTAGGACTTATACCTCGAATGTCCGAGATGCTCCAAACAATAGCTATCATATACTTCTTGAGGAGAACCACTAGACGGTCCTTTTGCTCGGGTATAAGCTTAGAGTTGATGATGACCGGTAGCTTAGAATTTGGTATAAGAAATGCATACTCCAAATGTGCGGGAAGTGGCTTGAGTTCAAGAGTAGGTGAGTCTTCATAAGAGGTCTTCACCCTATCCACCTTCAGAAGTGCAGCAAAAACCGTCTCACCAACTACTAGTGTGTCTCTTCCCTCATCAAGGTAGGCCACTTGAGCTTTCAAATCCGGAGTACCTTTGCACACCAATTCTAAGGAACACATCCAAAGAATCTTGACAAACGAAATTAGAAATACTAGACACACTAGCCGAAGCAATTGCATTGCAAGAATATTCTAAATCATCTTGCGCGTGAGCAAATTTCATGCCATCGGCTATGCAAAATGTGACACTATCTTGTCCGACTCTCAAGGTCAATTTTCCATCTTGCACATCAATCAAAGCACAAGAGGTGGCCAAGAATGGTCTACCAAATATCAATGAGACATCCACATCATCGATATCTATGACCGCAAAATCGACCAGGAAAACAAATGGTCCTACTTTAACTAGCACATCATCAACAATACCCCTAGGATTCTTAGTCGACTTGTCCGCAAGTTGAATGAACATACGAGTAGGACGGAGATTAGACAAACCAAGTTTATCAAATATGCAATAGGGTATGACATTAATGCTAGCACCTAAATCCGCAAGACCATTAGCAAGAGAGACATTACCAATAGCACAAGGGATAGTAAAGTTACCCGGATCTTTGAGCTTTTCGGGTGGACTCCTGAAGAGAACGGCGGAGCATTCCTCATTGAGATGAACTAAAGATGTCTCGGGTAGCTTCCTCTTATTGGTGTAGAGTTCTTTCATGAACTTAGCATATTGGGGCATCAAGGTCATAGCTTCGGGAAACGGTAGAGAATTGCATTTGACTAATCTGTTCCACAAACTTCTTGAAAACCTTCTCAAGGCTATCCTTTTTCAACCGAGATGGGTATGGAGGCTTAGGCTTGTACGGAGGTACAACCGGTGCGGGAGGAGAGACCGGTGGTGTACTCGTCGTATCCACATTAAGTTCCTTAGTAACCCTAGTGCTCTCATTACCCTTAGGAGTTTCAACTTCAACCTCTATTTCCTCAATCTCAACATCATCCGAGGGATCGTTAACATCATTATCATCAACCACTAGGTTTGGATCTTGTACCTTTTGGGAGTCAATCGGGATAGGAGGCGTAGCTTGCAAGGGCCTCCCACTTCTCAAAGTCACTATAACATCCCAATTCTGATTAACCGGTTTGATTTAAAGAGTTGGTCGGTTCCTTGTTGATTAAAGCTAGGTAATAATTTAATTCGAAATTAAATTATTTATTTCTCCAATTTATTTTACCCAATTAATGAGAATTAGACCTTTCGAGTTAGGAGATTTCGAGTTAACCGTCAAGTCGAGGTTCCGAACCAATTTGATCCGACCCAAGCTCAGGTCAACTGCCATTATTTTAGTCAAGGCCTTAAGGCCGGTTTAGTAATAAAGGATGATGGGCTTGGCCCATCATGTTGTTAGCAGCGGAGAAAGAACGAAGGAGCAGCGGGGGAACGGTTTGGAGGTAGGGGAGGCGGCTGGGCTTAAAGCCCAAACTTTGTCTTCGGTTTTGGGAATGAAGAAAGAAGAGGGGGAGCTTGGGCCGGCCAGGCCCGCTCCTTGGCTGCTGTTGCGTGAAGGGGAGAAGGGAAAGGGTCAATGGCCCACTCGGTTAGGAGGGTTGGTTCGTGCCCAGCAGAAGACGAAAAAAGAAAGGAGAGAAGGGGGGAACGATTTTGGGATTGGCACAGAAAACGAGGAGGGGTTGGCGGCTGTGAGAGAGAGAGAGAGAGAGGAGGAAGCCGCGACCGGCGGCTGGGACGTTGGCAAGCGGCTGCGGCGGCTGTTTCAGGAGGGGCGGCGTCTACTAGAAGGCGGCGACGGGGTTCCACAAATTCCAGGAAAGTGGGAACGTGCGGCGGCGGCGGCAGCCCTCGTCGGCGCCGGGAAGGATCTCCGGAAAGGACGATGGGTCGTTTGGAAACTTATTGAAAGTTTGGTGACCAATCTGCCACTTGAACAAGGTAAGTGACCAATCTGTGATTTTCTAAAGTCTGTGGATCGTGTTGGAAGTTTGTTAATAAGGGTTTGTTTGGCAATGTGGTTTGGGGGCTTGGGTTGGCATTTCAGAGACTCGAGCATAACTTCCTCGTTAGAGCTCCGATTGACGCACCGTCAGGACTAGTGGATGCAGGACAGCAAGACGGACGATTTAGGACAGAATTCAGGGGCTGCTTCTAGGCTAAGGTGAGAGTTTAGCGTACGATAGGTAGTAATGGTCGGCGTGATGAGCTGCAATTTTGACTTAGATGAATGTAGGATTCACATGAAAATTGAAAGAGAGTAAAAGGGGGAAAATGTTCTGCAATTGATTGTTATGTGAATTATGATGATTGATGATTGTCGTGTGATTGTTAATTGATGAGTGTGACTGCTGGTTGTTGGCTGTATTCTGTGTGCTGGGATTGGGGAAAATTGATTAACATTGATGATAAACTGAACGGAACTAGTAATGAGTGTAGGAGGGTTGGGTTGTGAACCTGTGAAATTATATGTACACATGTTGTATCAGTTTGTGGTTGCAGGAGGGTGGTCCTGCCAATGTGGGGTCGCCCTATAAATGATGAACATGTGGATGGCCCTGCCAATGTGGGGTCGTCCAATGAAGGAAGTACATGAGGGTAAACCTGAGACTCATGACATGGCTACCCCTGTACTTGCAGGTGGGGGTGGCCGGTGAGCTAGCCGTTTACCCTTAAACTGTCGTGTATGTGAAATGTTGTATTTTAGTCGGAAGTGATTGTGAGTGTGGGATGTTGGACGAAATGAATTGTGGTAGTATATCTGATAGTGGATTGAGTTAATGCTACGTGTTGTGTGGATGACTTGATGTTATGAGATATTTGGGTGAAAGGGGTGCTACGTGGGTTAGGAGTTGATAAAGTGATAGGGATATTGGACCATATCATAGAATTGGATAATGAAATTGGGTGGTGTGATTACACGATTTGGTTGAATCGATGTTATGTGCTGATGTAGGTGGAATTGATGTTTTGTGTGATGTTAGGTTGTTCATGTGATTAATATGGTAGAATTATGACTTAGAGTTAACCAATAGAACTGGTACATGGAATTGACTGATAGAATTGGGATGAGAATCGGTACATGGAATCAGGTGATGGATTTGGTATATGGATTCGAACAGTGGAATTGGTACGTGGAATTGGCCTATGGAATTTGGTGATGGAATTGGCTGGAGGAATTGGGAGTTGGTTTGATTGATTGGGATTGCGTTGTTGACATGTGTATTTGACTTGTGTTGTGGATTTGGACTGTGGAATTGTGTTGTGGACCTGGATTGTGGAATTGTGTGGTGGAATTGGAAAGTGGAATTGAGAAGTGGAATTGGTTGCATGGAATTGCTTTGTGAGGTGTGTAATTTTGTTTGGCCGTGTTTATTAGAATTAAATTGATAGGACCGGAAGGAGCCAACGTTACCCCACCCGAAATACTGGTTGAGATTGAGTCCGATTCACTGGGGTGAATCCCTTGGTTGGGTTACCAAGGTCGGTCGTCGTTCTCCTTCGTGGAAGGATCCTACATGGATGCGTCTGATGGTATACTCCTTCGGAGAAGGATCCTTTATGGATGCGTCTGGATGATGTGATGGCCGGCGGGGTAGCGGGGGAACAACTCCTTATGGCGCCTAATTAACTCACCTAGTAAATGAAGTGGTGTACTGTTGTGTGTGTGTGTGTTGTGTTGAATGGGTGTGTGAACTGATATATGTGATGTGATGAGTTGTGGGTTGTGTAGGTTGGTCTGAGGACTGTTTGGTGTTGATGGTTTGAGCTGTGGGTTTGATGCTTAGTGGTTAATGGGTATTATGATGTTGTGAGTTGTGTATGTGTGTGCACGTTGATGGTGATTTGCAAGATGACTTGATGTGTGATGTGACTTGCATGTATGACGTTTTTTGGTTATACAATGATGAGCTGTTTAGTGAAACGATGTTGATATGTGTGCGTATTGAACTCTGCTATATTATTTTTAATGTGGAACCACTACAACAGAAGAGTCATTTTGTCGCAGGCTTTCTGTGACAAAAGAACCGGCCTGCAACAAACGTCGTCGCAGGCGGAGGGCTTTGTCGCAGGCCGGTCGCTGTCTGTGACAAGTTTGTCGCAGGCGGCCTGCGACAAAGCTCTGTCTGTGACAAGTTTGTCGCAGGCGGCCTGCGACAAAGCACTGTCTGTGACGGGCTTTGTCACAGGCCGCCTGCGACAAAGCGTCTAGGCCTGCGACAAACGACTGAATGACCCCCCTGAAGTTCAGGTCTGCCATTCAGTTCGTTAGTTCTCTCAAACTCTTCTCTCTCTCTTTCGACGTCCGACAGCCCAAGCCTCGCCGTCCGACAGCCCACTTCCGCCGTCCCGAACCCCCGTCCGACGTCCCAATCCGTTGTCCGACATCCCAAACCTCCCTCCGCCGACGTCCGACAGCCCACGTCCGCCGTCCCAAGCCCACGTCCGACGTCCCAAGCACCCGTTCCAAAAAGCGAAGCCTCCCTCCGACGTTTGAAACCCCTCTCCGACGTACTGCCGCTTCCACCGACAATCTCCGACATCTCCATGTGAGTATCATCTATTCCGATCAATTTTCCTATTAATCGAGTTCTTGATTTTTCATATTAAACGAGTTTCTGATGGCTTCTTCCCCCAGATTCATCAAAGTCAGATCATCAAGGCCATTAATTTAGAATCAACTATTCGTACGACAAATCAATTTTCTAAGGTAAAGATCATCAGTTCGTCATTATCTTGTTCAATTTTTTTTGGCATGATTCTGATCTTCTGATGGCTTCTTTCCCCCAGATTCATCAAGGTCAGATCATCAAGGCCATTAATTTAGAATCAGCTATTCGTACGACAGATCAATTTTCTAAGGTAAAGATCATCAGTTCGTCATTATTTTGTTCAATTTTTTTTGGCATGATTCTGATCGGTTTCCTTCGTTCATAGATTTCGTGGAGATTTGGTGGTTGTTCGTTTTCAGCGGCAGTGCGTCGGGATTGTTTCCGAAATTTCGTTCTTATTTTTTTTGGTAATTTTCTGTTCTTGTTCATCATATTTCATAACTAATTTTTTTTGTATTCTAATACGATTATTTTCATTTTTTCTGTATCATATTTTGTATTATATTTGGGTTCTCCAGCGTTCGTTGGTTGTGTTATACAGTTCTTGCTTCAATTTCCAGGTACGAGACTTAAAATATGAACTGTACGTTAATACCAATTCTTAAGATGATGATCATGATAGTGATAAATATGCCAAAGCTTAACATAATAATCTTGATTATGAAAAAGTATTGTTAATGATTTAATTTATGCATGTGTAACGGTTTGATGTAACAATTTTGATATAATCTATGAATGTTGTTTGTCGTTATAAATATGGTGTTTTATTCGTTACATATTTTTGGAATTTTATGTGTTCGAAATTAATGAAAAAATATGCATGTAACTTATGTATGAAATTTGTTACAATTTACATACAACTATAAATTCTAAGTGAAATATATGCATGTAAATTATTAGGTAGTAACTTTTTTTTTTTGATCTACAAATTAGGTAGTAACTTGATGCACAAATTAATGCACACAAGTTTTAACTCAATGGATTTCTCCAAAGAGATCGTTTTCCCTAGGGTCTTTCTTTTTCTATTACTCAGAAATGTGTGTTGAAGCTAATCGAGGTTTCGTTTTGGTTTGGGAATTGGTTTTGAATGAAATTAACTAAGAATGCAATTGAAATCAAACAGAGCAATTAAAGCAGATTGGGATTTTTCAGAGATAGACTAAGGCGGTTGTTCAGACTCGAATCCACGCTAGTTCGGTTAAGATTGATGAAACTATGCAATCGACGAAAATCAACAGACTAGACGACTCGGCAAATCCTTTTGTAATCTCTACTCCATGGTCAGGCCGTAGAGATTCTATTCTATCAAACCTACAAGCTCCTATGGTCAAGCTAACTTGCAAGAATTCAAGAACGATCAAGAACAGAGAAATGCCACAAAATCATGCAAAGAGATTAGGTTCTGACAATCATATGGTCAAGCTATTGAAGAACCTAACGACCTCCTAAACTCTAGAATGAAGTGCGTTCATGGTCAGACCCGCAATTCAAAGATAAACTCAGAAACTAACAATTGATCAAGTTGCCAGAATCAAAAAGCTTAAATTAGGGTTTAGGAGAAATCGCATCTAAGTCTGAAATATCATCGATTAACATAAACGGGTTAGAAACCCGAAATCATCCATACAAAATCCTATCTAACGCTTCATCTAATCTAAAAAATCTCAGAAACAAAGAAGAAGAAAACCGGAGAAGAAGACATCTTACTCCGAGTAGACCTAATCTCGATTAATCCTTGAAACTCCTGAGTTAATCCTCGCTAATCCTCGCTCAATCGCGTCTCCAAAGCTCCGTCTTCACCTCCGAGAGTGTCTGGTTCGTCAGAGAAAAAGTAGAGAATTGTAGAAAATGATGTATGTTTCCTCTCTCCCCGAAATTGGGTTAAAAACCCAATTTTCGTCGAAACTGCTGAAATTGCCCAAAACTGCGCCTGGCGGGTCAAAAAGTGCGCCGGCGCACATTGACCCCTAAAAGGCGCACTTTTTCCCCTTTTCGACGAGAGTTTGCCAAAAAAATTGCAAAGTGCGCTGGCGCACTTTTGTCTTCAAAATGCGCACTTTTGATGCTGCTTCTTGCTCCGAACTTCCTTCGGCAATTCCAACCTCATTTGTGCTCCGAATTGGTCCCCGTTTGAACCCCTAAGCTCGTAGAAAAGTTCTCCACGATGCGAAATCCTGAAATCTCATCAAAATAACTTGAAAACACGTCAAACGACCCAAAAGAGGGCCAACGGGGAATCAAACATATTTTACAATAAAATCATTCAAGTTCATCACAATTCAAGGTCAAACAAGAGGAATGTCGTTCAAATGTGGCGAGATAAACGCGGTAAATCTAACGTCATCAAATCACCCCACACTTAAACTTTTGTTTGTCCTCAAACAAATTGAATTTCTGAATCTCGCCCAAATTCACAAATGACAAGATCAGCTACACCGAAGTACAATCTCTAACCATTTAACCTAGACTGTGTCATTCAGAAAACGCAACCCACGAAAGAAAATCTACCAAACAAATCCAAGTCTCACTATCATCTGCACACATCAAGTAACAAACACCAATCAAGCACGAATCCGACTTAACCGACTAGACTTCTTTACACAGATAATATAGCAATAGGGAACTCTCACACTCTGTGTTTAGGGACGTGTTTAAGCTCTCAATCACTTTCTTTAGCGAATTATGTCATAGGTTTGCATTTCGACCACCATTTCAACCACTTTGACAACACGAGCGACTAGTCAAGAAGGTCTTCCCTGCTAGGGACTGTAATGACTCTATACTACACGGGCTTACGATGAATGGATGAAGGGATGTATGATGATGTAAGGTAAGATGCGGCGCAGCAATCGACTAACCTCCCTGGAATCAAAATCTAAGGATTCCTACCGTCTAACCAGATACGGGTGGAATAATGCACGCTCGTCCTATGATACCCTCAAGCAACCTAGCACTTTGTCTGTTTATTTTTCTGATTTTGATTTTGATTTTTTGATTTTTTAATTTTTTTTCGTTCTTCCATACGTAGGGAGAAGAACGTTAAAAACCATCGAATCACTACTACTTGAGATTTTATTTGATCTTTTTTTTAAGTGCTAAATTTTTAAGTTGCTAGAGGGGTTTACACGTCTGGACATACTAGCTAAGACCACTGGTTAACTGGCTATAGGCAAGTCACCACAGACCGACTTCCGGTTAGCTAATCTCAGGCCACTACCACAAGGGATCAACAGGGTGAACAAAAACATGGGAATAAGCTGTAACGTAATATCGAACCGAAAGAACATGCCAAGCTCAAAGGTTTACACCTAGGGGAATTAATACCGGGACGGCTTCTGGCTTAGGTAGCAATTCAGGTGCCCCTATCATTCTAGTGCTCGTGTTATCGCGTGGTTTCAAATAGGTCTCATGCAAATTCTAACGCATTCAAGTACAAAAAAGCCACTCAAAAAGAAAGAAGTTGCAAGTTTACGCGCAACGGATCAAAAGCTCACCAATAGCTGCTAGTCAGGTTCGAATCATTTTCGTGCAATTCAAAGTGAAGCTACAAGAGTGATTCTAAAATCTGTTCTGACCGGATTCATTTAATATCAATTCAAACATGCTGGTTACAGGTTCTAGATAAGATAGTCTAAGCATCATTGCGAAAGATTTACATCAGTTAAGCGTAGCAAGTCAAGAACAGAACAAGATTCAATCAAGGAAAACATACCGAAATCGCAGCAAAGCAACCCTCAAAAATAAACATCCCACCCCACACTTAATGTTGGACATTGTCCTCAATGTTCCATACCACACAATTAGCATGAAAAAGAAAAGTGTTTAGGGGTACCAGGAAATAGATCATAAGGTTGCCAGAGAAGGCATCCGTAATTCGTCGGCATGATCGTCCTGATCAAAACTGGATGCACAAGAGGTTTGGCCATATATCCTGAGTTAAGTGGAAAAAAGAGAAAACATCACACGATCAGAGCATTCAGATGATAACAGTACATAGGACTCGACTCAAGGTTCACAAAGACTCAAAAGAACAAACCGACTCAAAATCCACTTCGAAAATGAAAAGTACAAGTCTAGAAAAGGGAAATAAAAATCCTGAGGTCAATCACTGATCCTGGTCGCGACCCCGGCGAGCCCTCTGTCGGCGAGGAGCTGGAGCTGGAGCTAGCTGCTGCTGATCGAGGATCTGTTGAAGCAGCGCCATCTGCTGTGCATGCTGAGTGTCCATTCTCTGGATCTCCTGCTCATGCCAAGTCTGCTGCTGCTACTGAAAAGCACGAACTCCCTCCTGCCATGGAAGAGTACCCTGGCTAAAGCTGGTGCGCCACTCAGTCATCTCAGTCCATCTAGTCTCCTGCTGCTGCAGCCAGGGGTGTCCACCCTCTCCAAAAACTGCCTGCCACTCCTGAACTCGCTGAAGTGGTGTCTGGAACTCTGCCTGATCAGGCCCTGCTGCATAAGCCGGGAGTGGGTCTGGAGCGGCGCCCTCTGGAGCTGGAACCTCAGGCTGCGGAGGCGGGACTGGTCGGAGAACCCATCCTTGAGCCATCAGGTACTGAGGGCCTAGCTCCCTCGGGGGTGTCAACCCTACAAACACCTCAGCCGACCACCTATCTCTAATGTCCGCGGTCGCAATGATGCAAGCGACATACCATCCTCCAGAAAGAGTGCGAGGTAGAACGGCACCAGTAACGCGCTTATAGAAGAACTGTGCGACCTGGTATCCCACATAGAGCTTCCTTCCGCCAAGCATGCAGTGGACCAGATGCATCTCATCTCCATAAAAATGATGACCACCGGTGCTTTGATGGCAGATGGATCGGATGAAGATCACGTGAAGAAACCGCCAAAACCGGGCATGTGATGTCGCGATACTTAGACTTGTTGGTGACAAATAACCCACCCTGCCCGTGAGTTCTCGCCACGTTCTGGTGTTGTTTGCAGTTTTGTCGACTCCCGATTCCTTAATCTTGAAAACTCTGAGATCCGCGGACTGGTCAATCCCCAACAACCTTCCAAATGAGTCGTATGACTCATGGAAAAGAGTTCCTCCCAAGAGAAACTGAATGTGCCTCGTATACGTATCCTTCACCCTTAGGTTCAAATCAAATGTACTCCAAAACTCCTGGAGGGGTAGAAGTGGTGCGGGGTCTTCCACCTGAACCAGTCTCAGCAAGTCGGCGCGTCTCAGCCGATGAACAAGCAGCTCATGGAACTCCGGACATTGCTCCCTAATGCCCTCAAAATCCACCCTCACCCCCGGTGTGGGTTTGAGGTGGTGAATCTGCCAGTAAGTTGTCCAGTGGGTGATATCTGGAAGGCCATCAATGAACCGCAAAAGGCCAGGTACGCTCCCTCTGGCTGGCGGTGGATCATTAGGACCCGGAAGAGGCACTGGACTGAATGGTTGGCGAGGTTCCTCCTCGTCAGCTGAGATGTTGTCCGCATTTCACGCGGCAGATTGCCCGTGTCCGGAGGAGCTAGCCATAGTCTGCAACTCAAACAACACCCAATAAGACACGCGATAGACTTAACAAAAATTCAAGCATTATGACGGCAAGTTATTGAGGATCAGGACAAAACCAACATGCTGAGATGTGCGAACCACCATCCAAAATAGTACGCAATGCAACCAAGTGATGGGAATAAAATCATGCTTAGTATGGTTCAACAAATAGCCATGGAATCAAATTGAGCATTTAACCAAAGGATCAAATAGACAATCTCAAAGAAATCAGTAATCATGTCTAAGTCAGCCAACTAGTCAAACATGGAGCATCAAACACTTAGAACCGGCACAAATGCATAATGCGAGGTAAAATTCTCAATATAGCTTAATCAAGCTACAATCAGTCCAAACCAATCTCTCCAATATGCCAAGACACACCATCAGAACATTCAGAACATCCCAAAGCATCAGAATACAACCACAATCGAAAACCCCCAATTTAGAAATTTTGGTATAGGCAAGTAGCCTAAAACACGCAATTCGCCAAGCAAACGTAGTCCAAACAACCCACGATTCAAAATACAGCTATCCTAGATGATCAATTTCAATAATCCATGCTCAATTTAACCAAACCCAAAATTTCAAAAATTAGGGTTCTTAGCTCTAAAACCACCAACCCGAAAATTTCAATGAAACTGAACAAAAATTGGTGCAATAGATTCGTGGTGAAGTGTAGAGTAACATACCTCAAAGTGGTGGTAGCAAATTCCTCAAGAAAATCGACGAACGACCCCAAAACACCAAAACTAGGTTTGGGCTCGAACCTAGCTCAAATCTTAACGAAATCAGGGGAAAATCGGTTGGGGATGGGCGGATTCAAGTAGAGAATGAGAAGAGACAAGATTTTGCTATGGATTCGTGAAAATCGGAGGTTTTGGGTGAAAATGGGTTGAAACTGGGTTCGAAGAAAGAGAAGGGAGAAAAGAGTGGTTTGATCCGAAAATGTGAGGGAGAGGGGTCAAAAACGCGTTTCTGAGGGGGAAAAGTGCGCCGGCGCACATCTGCCCTTGAAACCCGCACTTTTTGAATATTCCGCCGAGAGTTTTGAAATTTAATTAAAAAGTGCGCCGGCGCACATCTGCCTTTGAAACCCTCACTTTTTGAATATTCCGCCGAGAGTTTTGAAATTTAATTAAAAAGTGCGCCTGACACTTCAGAAAGTGCGCTGACGCACATTTGCCTCTAAAAACCGCACTTTTTGACCTGCTACTCAGAAAAATCAATTAAATCATGAAAAATCCACCTAAAATCCGAGGTTTTAAAACGACCAAATCACGAAATTTGACTCTCAGGGACAGACACACACACACAAAAACTGACACCACGACTCTACCACAGACTCGACTCAATAAATTTAAAGACTCCAGACTCGGGTTGCCTCCCGAGAAGTGCTCTCGTTTTACGTCTTTGAGCTAGACGATACCTGGTTTACGGTGCCTCGAGACTAAACTCCTCTGCTACACCAACGAATGCTCCAGCTACATATGGCTTCAAACGATGGCCATTCACCTTAAAGGGTTCTTCTCCGGCCTTGAAAATCTCCACAGCGCCATGAGAAAGGGCTTTAGAAACCGTGAGTGGACCCATCCAACGGGATTTCAGCTTGCCGGGAAAAGATGTAGCCGTGAATTGTAAAGGAGCACTTGATCCCCTTCTTTGAACTCCTTGTTCCCTCGCAAACGTGAATCATGGAGCTTCTTAGTTCGCTCCTTGTATATCTTCGAGCTCTCATAAGCTCGATCTCTCCACTCCTCAAGCTCTAACAGCTGCAATTTCCTCTCTTCACCTACAAGACTAGCATCCAGGTTCAGTAGCTTAAGGGCCCAGTAGGCTCTATGCTCGAGCTCTACTGGCAGATGACACGCTTTTTGATGACACTCGAATTGACGTGATTATCAGCCTCATTTAAACGACATTTCTTTGCTTAAGACATGGTTTTTAGGGTAGAATAGCGAATGTTCAATCAATTGCCCTATCTCGTGCTATCTGTGTTACTTTGGCCCGTTTCGGGTCTATTTGATGGGTTTCTAGTGTTTTTGTGTTAGCACAGGTTTTTGCCGTCAAATAAAGTAGCAAAGGTCATGTCTAAGGCGTTGGAACCTCAAGGAATTGCACCGGAATCGATCAAAGGAGCCAATCAAGTTCAGAAAATTCCTGCCCGGTTTACAAAGGAATTTTCGCCGAAAATACCCTAGTATTTTCGGCGAAAATATCAGCACAAATCAACTAAGGCCAACTGAAGGAAGTTTTCGGTCGAAAACTCTAAGTTTTCGGCCGAAGCGAAAATTACAGGAGAATTCAGCCAAAGGACCGTCCATTTACACGATTATTTTCGGCGAAAATAGTAAGGTATTTTCGGCGAAAATAATAGAAGAAATCCGGCTGAATTAGGGTTCAGTATAAATACTTAACCGGCGGCCCAAATAAAGGGGGGACCGAATAATACTTTTCATAATCATAATTCTACGAATTCTCTGGAGTTCGGGAGCGAAGAGTTAGAGTTTGAAGAGTCGGAAAGAGATCGTGACGCCATCCCTTCCATCTCAGAGACTCGGAGCTAGGAGTGCAGTTTACCGGAGATCGAAGTCTGCCAGAGTCGTCTAAATTAGGTTTTTCAGATTCTTTTCTGTTCTTCCTCTGGATGATGAACTCTTTCTTTGTCTTTGATTCTTTTGTGATAAACATGAGTA
Source organism: Linum lewisii (assembly GCA_034768395.1). Classification (NCBI taxonomy): domain Eukaryota; kingdom Viridiplantae; phylum Streptophyta; class Magnoliopsida; order Malpighiales; family Linaceae; genus Linum; species Linum lewisii. Next base: position 64,494,492 of record CM068298.1, read on the forward strand.
GCTAAACTCGTTAGAGCTTAGACTAGATGAACCCTAAGTGACCCAGGGCTTTTGTGATTCTTTTCGATTTTTGTGGATTTAACTGTGATTTTCTGAAGTTTGCCGGGATTGCGAAAATATTTTCAAACGTAGAGTTCAATATTTTCGGCGAAAATAACCCATTATTTTCGGCGAAAATCCCGTTTGAAATCCAATTGAGTTTTCCAACCCTTCCTGTTTCACGTTTTCGGCGAAAAACAATTGGCATTTTTGGCGAAATGCTCTTCGAAAACCGGCAGTGCATTTGAACATACATTTTCGGCGAAAACTCATTACTATTTTCGCCGAAAATAGCTTTGAAAATCACCCAAATTTTCACTTTAAAATCCGGATTTTACCTTCTCTCTTTTCCTTCTTTCATTTTCGAACCAAACCCAAAACCTCCCCTGTTTTCTCAAACGCCGACCGCCGCCCACCATATTTTTGCCGCCACCACCTTTTACCGCCGACCGCCGCCATCGCCGACTGCCGCCGCTCCCTTCCCTTTCCTTTTCCGATCCCGTTGAGCCCTAGAACAGCCGAATCGGAGCTCTACAGCTCTAGTTCACCCAAACCCTAAAACGTGTGATTTTTCACCGATTTCTCCCAAACCGTTCGTTTTTAGCATCCATGGCTTCAAGGTAAGTTGTAGAACTTTTCATTACGAATCTTTTGACATATGGATTGCTGAATTTCGTCGGGGTTGACTTTTGGTTGACTTTTCGGTTTGCCTCAACTTGCGTGCCGACTGATTTCGTGTGAACTAGGTCAGCTGAACTTGTTGAACTGTTCTAGCATGCTTAGGGAGTATCGTGCTTAATTTCCATATCGTTTGATCGTGTGTTGCTATGCATAGGATTGATTCTTCGTGATGTTGACTTTTGAGAAATGTCGGTTTGACCATGAACTGTTTATGATTATTTGGCTGCCTTATGTGCTCATTCTCGTTCGTATTATTGTGTTGGCCATCTGGGATTATATTATACCGTCGTGTTCCAAGTTGTGATAGTCTTTCCATGATTAGAGTTCCGTGTTCTATGATATTGACTTTCTAAATGTCGGTTTGACTTTTTGAACTCTGACTGTGCTTATCCAATTCTGGCTGTTCCTAAGCATGTATTTTATTGTCTATGATTACCGGTTACTCTGCTTTTCTTACCCCACTCGGTTTTCCTCATTTCTTTGTGAAATTGAGTTTTTCTACTAAGTGTGGGGTAGGGTTTTAAGTTTGACTGATCTGGTTTCATTCTGGTTTTAGGAACATCACTTATGAGCGCAGGACCAAGGCGCGACTTGATGGCGCCTCGAGCTCCAGAGCCCCCGCTCCCGTCACACCCGCCGTTCAGGGCCCTCCTCCAGCATTACCTCGCCGGGCTGGGTACCATGGCACTATCGCTCGTCTACCTGATTTCTACTTCGAGTGCTTCCAGAAGATCGAGCATGTTCGGGGAGCTAATGTACGCCCTCTTTCCATGGAGTCCCTCAACGAGCATGACGAGGAATACCACCGGAACGTGCATGACGCCCTAGCACCGGCCGGCCTCCTAGAGCTGACCACCATAGCTGCCGACTTCCCAGACATCGCCCTCCAGGAGTTCTGGGTGGCCTTTGATCTGGATGAGCACAAGAGGAGGCAAGGCCAGAAGGTTGTTACCTTATATCTGGGTGGAGTATACAGGACGCTCACCTATGATGAGTTTGCTGCTCATCTAGGTATCCCCTACGAGCACTATCATGGCCATCACCTCGGCTGGGGCGACGATGATGACGAGGAGGAGTACCATGCACTATGGAGCCACATGACTGGAGTGCCTGGCGATCGCCTTAGGGAACACAACTCAGTTAAGTCGCTCTCTCACCCTCTCTTTAAATTTATTCATATGGTTTGGCGTAGATCGCTTTTATATGTTCCAGATAAGGATCGCCACCATATCCTCAAGGAGGAGCTTATGCTTCTTCGAGCCATCCGAGAGAGCTACCCTCTTCACCCCGGATGGGTGCTTGCTCGCATCTTCCGCCAGAAGACCAAGAGGCGGACGCCACCTCGTGCACTCCTGGGAGGTAACTTCATAGGTCAGCTCATCATCTCCTTCGGCATCAGCCATGAATATGGCCCGAACATTCCACGACGCCAAGTTAGGACCGTTGGAGGAAACTTAGCGGTCGAATACGACCTAGAGCTGGACCTCAGTCCCCATGTGGCAGCAGATCCTCCCCTCCCACATGTAGCCGAGTCGGAGGAAGAAGATGATTCTGAGCCGCAGCCAGAGTTTCATGACCATATACCCTCGCCCCATCATCAGGCAGGGTATGCCCACCAGTCGCCGCCGCATTTCCCAGATCCATACCAGGCGCCTCACCCTCAGCACCGACCCCACCCCGCGGATTTTGGTGAGCTGTATGAGAGACTGCAGGAGTGGCGCATCACCGACAACGCCACTCAAGAGGCGAGATGGACTATTATGCAGCAGCATATGCGCCGCGCCGACAGGCGGTGTGAGGCACAGCTGGCGTGGCAACGTCAGCTCGGCGAGCACCTCCACTTCCCACCCCCCGACGCCCCTGGCCAGCCATGATCAGGTGGTGTCCTTTTCCTTGTCCTTTCTTTTTATTTATTCTTTTGGATTTCGATCCACCTTTTTTCTGTGTGGATCCGGGACACTTGTCCCGGTTTTCTTTTTATGTTTCATTTGTTTTTGTTTTGTAGGCAGTTGGGAGATTCCCTTTTCTTTGCTTGGGTAGATTACCTCCGCTCCGAGGACCCGTGCTCATCCCCTACACCAATCATCTCGGTCCAGGTTCTTCTGCTTTCACTCTAAATTCTAATTTTAGTCCTGTGAGGACACAGTCCGATTTAAGTGTGGGGTAGGATGCTAGAGAACCTTGCATGAACTTGATTGCCCTTGATTGTGTTTTGTGTGTGCCTCGTGATTCCTGTTCAGTCTCTCTAGCATTAGAATGGCTCAGTTCTTGATTTTTGATATTAAGTTGTTGTTCAATCCTTCATAATGATGCTTAAACTGCTTAACCTAGAACTTGAGAACCAACTTGTATACTTTGATGCTAAATTGCCTGGCCAGAACAGAATTTTAAGAATCACACTTGTAGTTTGTAGCCTTGATTGCATGAAAATGATCGAATCCGACTAGCAAACCAAATGTGAGCTTTTGATCCATTGCACGTAACTTGCAATTTTAATTCTTTCTGAGTGGTTTTCTGTTTACTTGAATGAGTTAGAATTTGCATGAGACCTACTTGAGACCACACGATGACACGAGTTCTAGAAGGATAGGGGCACCTAGATTCAGCTACTAAGCCAGATAGCCTACCAAACGATAAATCCATTAGGTTTAAACCCTTGAGCTTGGCCTGTTCTTTCGGTTCGATAATACATTGCAGCCATTTCCCATTTCTTTCATTCCCCGTTGATCCCCTGTGGTTGTAGTTCTAGATTGACCTACCGGAAGTCGGTTTGTGGTAACCTACCTATAGCCATTAAACATGTGGTCTTAGCTAATATGTCCAGACGTGTAAATCCCTCTAGCAACTAAAAGAAAGAATCGACACAAAAGAAAAAAAAAGTCAAGTAAGAAAAGAAAGAAAATTTCGAAAAAAAAAATGAAGAAAAGAAAAATAAAAAAGTTTCAAAGTTTAGTTCAAATAAATGTTCTTCTCCCTACAAATGGAAGAACGAAGTCAAAAGAAAAGTCAGAGAAAAGAAAAAAAAAATAGTTTATGAAAAAGAAAATAAGTGCTAGGTTGCTTGAGGGTATCATAGGACGAGCGTTCAGTATTCCACCCGTGTCTGGTTAGACGGTAGGGAGCCATATATTAGATTCAAAGGAAGTTAGTCGAAAGCTACACCGCACAAAGCCATCATCATACATTCCCATCATCCATCGCATCATAAACCCAAGTAGTGTAGAATTCATTACGGTCCTAGCAGGGAAGTCCTTCTTGACTAGATACTCGTGTTGTCACAGTGGTGGAGATGTGGTCGAATTGCAAACCTATGACAGAATTCAGTAACAGAAAATGATCGAGAGCAGAAACACGTCCTTAAACACAAAGAGCGAGAGTTCCCATTGTACTAAATATTTCCTGTGTGAGGAGTCTGGTCGGTCAGGTCAAATTCGTGCATAATTGGTTGCGATTACTTGTTATGTGCAGTTAATTAGTGAGACCAGGTTGTTTGGCTGATCTGTATACATGTCAGGTTTCTTGTTCTAGGAATTAGCTGTCTAATAATTCATTGTGTTTGATTGAGCTCCAATTTAATCGATCTTATCACTTATGAACATGAGCGTTTCTATTAAGTTTGCTTGAGGACAAGCAAAAGCTTAAGTGTGGGGTATTTTGATGACACTCGAATTGACGTGATTATCAGCCTCATTTAAGCGACATTTCTTTGCTTAAGACATGGTTTTTAGGGTAGAATAGCGAATGTTCAATCAATTCCCTATCTCGTGCCATCTGTGTTACTTTGGCCCGTTTCGGGTCTATTTGATGGTTTTCTAGTGTTTTTGTGTTAGCACAGGTTTTTGCCGTCAAATAAAGTAGCCAAGGTCATGTATAAGGCGTTGGAACCTCGAGGAATTGCACCGGAATCGATCAAAGGAGCCAATCAAGTTCAGAAAATTCCTGCCCGGTTTACAAAGGAATTTTCGCCGAAAATACCCTAGTATTTTCGGCGAAAATATCAGCACAAATCAACTAAGGCCAACTGAAGGAAGTTTTCGGTCGAAAACTCTAAGTTTTCGGCCGAAGCGAAAAATTACAGGAGAATTCAGCCAAAGGATCGTCCATTTACACGATTATTTTCGGCGAAAATAGTAAGGTATTTTCGGCGAAAATAATAGAAGAAATCCGGTTGAATTAGGGTTAAGTATAAATACTTAACCGGCGGCCCAAATAATGGGGGGGCCGAATAATACTTTTCATAATCATAATTCTACGAATTCTCTGGAGTTCGGAGCGAAGAGTTAGAGTTCGAAGAGTCGGAAAGAGATCGTGACGCCATCCCTTCCATCTCAGAGACTCGGAGCTAGGAGTGCAGTTTACCGAAGATCGAAGTCTGCCAAGTGTCTAAATTAGGTTTTTCAGATTCTTTTCTGTTCTTCCTCTGGATGATGAACTCTTTCTTTGTCTTTGATTTTTTTTGTGATAAACATGAGTAGCTAAACTCGTTAGAGCTTAGACTAGATGAACCCTAAGTGACCCAGGGCTTTAAAGCGGTCACGAATCGGCGGTATTAGATTCGAAATTCAATCAGTTTCTCTTTCATGTTTGATTTGTTCTTCATTGTTCATGTTTCTTGTCTGGATTGATCACCTAGATTAGATTCTTGTTAAGCTAAGGATAGAAGCGAACGCTCGCCTTACTTTAGAACATCAAATTGAACAATTAACCTTATAATTGGAGGGCACCTTTCGTAGGAACCGGTTAGGGTTAATTCACTGCAAGAGTAACTCACAAATCGTTAGTAATTTCACCAGTTAAGTTAAGTCGTTGCGAGAGGCGACCGTACCCGGGCGACTAATTAATCTTGGTAGCTAGAACGGATAGAGCGAACGTTCGCCGGTCTTAAACCTAAGGGTAAGGAGTTATGGTGGTGTCTTAGTGATTGATTGAGCGAGAATCGAAATCCGCTGATTTGTTGATTGCCAATGCTCTGGGGAACGAAGGGGGATTCAAAGTCTAAGTTCGTCTGTCATCTTTGTTTTAAACCCTAATTTCCAATCTGCTTTAGTTTAATTTTGAAATTTCTCTGAATTTCTTAGAATTAGAAGTCGTGGAACTCACACCACGCACTAAGTGTTTGAATCCGAGTACTTTGCTAGTTTTTGGAGTAGTCAATCATAAAAGGCCCGTGGAATACGATCTACCCTAGCTTGTTAGCTTTGTTAGTTATTTGTTTGAACCCGAACAACGATCTTAGGTTCACCACTTTCCCATATACCAGAAAATATGGGGAGGTACCTATAGGCGTTTTAAACGCCGTCCTATATGCCCAAAGCGCATCATCAAGCTTGGTGGACCAATCCTTAGAGGATTGATCGACGGTTTTCTCAAGAATTCGTTTCAATTCCGGTTTGACACCTCGACTTGACCACTCGTTTGAGGGTGGAAAGCCGTGGACAAACGATGGGTAACACCAAACTTCTGGCACACCTTATCGAATTGACCCTGAAAATGAGTTCCACGGTCGCTAATGATCGTCCTAGGCGCACCAAAACGAGAAAACAGCTTCTTGAGGAACTTTCCAACAACTCGGGCGTCGTTAGTGGGGAGAGCTTGCGCTTCTACCCACTTCGATACATAATCCACAGACCACGAGTATGTACTTGTTACCAAAAGAAGGAGTGAAAGGACCCATAAAATCGATCCCCCACACATCAAAGATTTCAACAACCACAGAAATTTGTTGAGGCATTTCACCTCGTTTAGAAATCTTACCTGCTCGTTAGCATGCATCGCATGCCTTGATGAAATCCTGGCAATCCTTGAAGATAGTAGGCCAGAAGAATCCAGAAGCCAAGATCTTCCGAGCAGTTCGGTTTGCTCCATGATGGCCACCGACAGGTCCAGAATGACAATGCTCCATTATATCTCCAGCCTCCGCTAGCGTTACGCACCTCCGGATGATGTCGTCAGAGCCAATCCGAAACAAATACGGATCATCCCAGAAGTACTTCTTAACCTCTGTAAAGAACTTCCTCCTATCTTGACTGGAGAAGTCTGTCCTTACTTCACCAGTGGCCAGATAATTAGCGAGGTCTGCAAACCAAGGACCCTATGCCTCTTTTATCATTATAGCAAATAGGTGTTCTTCCGGGAAAGTTTCCTGGATCGCCAAATTATCGCCAGAACTCTGCTCGTGCTCCTCCAATCGTGACAAATGATCCGCATCCACATTCTCTGACCCCTTTTGTCTTGGATCTCAAAATCAAACTCTTGCAAGAGAAGAATCCAGCGGATTAACCTTGGCTTAGCATTCCGCCTTGCTCATAAGATATCGGATAGCTGCGTGATCTGTGAAGACAGTAATTTTAGCAAAAAGAAAATAGGAGCGGAACTTATCAAAGACAAAGACTACCGCTAACATCTCCTTCTCGGTAGTTGTATAATTCCGTTGAGCTTCATTCATTGTCTTGCTGGCATAATAGATAGGTCTGAACCTCTTCTCAATCCGCTGCCCCAAGACCGCTCCAACGGCATAATTGCTCGCATCACACATAAGCTCGAAGGGCAGTTCCCAATTCGGAGCTACAACTACAGGCGCTGAAACAAGCTTATTCCTCAGAGTCTCGAAAGCTGTCATGCACTTCTCGTCGAAGAGGAAAGGAAACTCTTTCTCTAGTAATTGAGTCATAGGCAAGGTGATTTTAGAGAAATCCTTGATAAACCGCCTATAAAACCCTGCATGACCCAGAAAGCTTCTTACTGCTTTGACGGAAGAGGGAGGCGGTAGCTTGGCAATGGTGTCGATCTTCGCCGGATCAACCTCAATACCCTTCTTCGAAACTTTGTGCCCCAGCACAATGCCCTCCGTCACCATGAAATAGCTCTTCTCCCAGCTAAGAGCTAAATTTGTGGCTTCACATATCTTAAGGACTCTCTCAAGGTTCTTCAAGCCATGTTCAAAAGAATGTCCATAAACTGAGAAATCGTCCATAAATACCTCCATAGCATCTCCAATGAGTCATCGAAGATACCCATCATGCACCTATGAAACGTAGCTGGCGCGTTACAGAGTCCGAACGGAATTCTGCGGTAGGCAAAAGTACCAAACGGACATGTGAAAGTGGTCTTTTCTTGATCATTCGACGCGATGGGAATCTGAAAATACCCGGACATCCCATCCAGGAAACAGTAATACTCATGACCTGCCAAGCGCTCCAACATCTGATCAATGAAAGGAAGGGAAAAATGGTCTTTCCTTGTAGCATCATTTAATCGTCTGTAATCAATACAGACTCTCCATCCGTTAACTGTCCTCGTAGGGATGAGCTCCCCCGCTGCATTAGGAACCACGGTGATGCCTCCCTTCTTCGGAACACAATGAACCGGACTCACCCATCTGCTATCAGAGATGGGATAAATAATCCCAGCATCCAGAAGCTTGATCACTTCCTTCTTTACAACCTCCATCATGTTTGGATTAAGACGTCGTTGAGGTTGTCTAACAGGTCTCTGGTTCTCCTCGAGGAAGATGTGATGCATACAGTGGGAAGGATGAATTCCCTTTATATCTGTCACCCTCCAAGCAATAGCACGCACATGCCTCCTAAGCAACGTATGAGCTCATCCTTCTGCGGTTGAGTGAGAGTCGAATTAATTATGACGGAAGCTTAGAGTCCTCTCCCAGATATGCATACTCTAGGTTTGGAGGCAGATCCTTCAACTCAAGTTTCGGAGCTTCTTCATATGAAGTCAAAAGTCGATGCTCCGGTGGCGGTGTGAAAGTAGTTTGCGGAACCTGCACTACAACAAAAACAAGCTTTTGCGACATTTGTTGAGTAATCTATAACGACAATTTCATTAAACGTCGCTAAAATTGCTATATTTTGTAACTCTTGCGACATTTTGAGTAAATGTCACAAAATTATAATTTTTAGCGACATAAATCAATGACATTTTTTTTATGTTACTATATTATTAGATATATATTTTAAGTTAAAAACATATATTTAAGTTTGGTGCATTCTATCTAACATAAATGTCATTTCAATATTCATAGTATAGTTTAGAAAAAGCATTTTATACTCACCCATCTAAGTTTTTGTTATTTTTATCTGTAAAGGTCGAATTTAAATGAAATAAAATTTAACGTGTAAATCTCTTTGTACTCATGTAATACTTTTCGTATTCATGTACACATTTCGTATACACGAGTATAATGCAAGTTATGAAGGTCCTTTTGAACGTGATTTTACACATATTCACCTTTTGTAGACGGTGCATGCATACACACTTGTTGTAATCATATAGATACACATTTTTTTTGTAGAAATATAGATACAAATTATATACACTCATGTGCAAACACCCTTAAACAAATTAAATAAATATGCTATATAAAAACTAATTATGATATGTGGCATAATGGTAAAGGCTCAGTTTTATAACATTGATGTCAAGGGTTCAAATCCCAACATCAACAAATAGTAAACATTCTTTTCCAGGTGCTCAACAAGAGAAAAGTAGTTGGTGGGGCGCGGTGGAGGACTACCTGGGGGCCAGTGGTTAGCGAGAGACAATGGCTAAAGGTTTCGGCGGTGGAGGACTACTTGATGGTTGGAGGGAAGGCCGTTGGAGACGCTATCCAAGGTTTGATGGCACATGATAAGAGGTGGTTAGCGAGAGACAATGGCTAACGGTTCGTCGGTCGATGACTACCTGGTGGCTAGTGGTTAGCGAGAGACAATGACTAAAGGTTCGGTGGTGGAGGACTACCTGGTGGGTTGGAGGGAGGCTGTTGGAGACGGTGTTCAACGAAATATATACATTTAAGTAACATATATAAGCGTTACAACATTTTGTGACACATATAAATGTCGCAAAAAATACTCACCAACATTTATTGTAAGCGTCACAAAAACATAAAGCGACACTGGTTTAAGCGACATTATTACGACACTTGGACAAAACGTCGGTGAAAACTTTAAGCGACATTATTTACCTTTTTAGCGACACATTAAAAGGTCACAAAAGCTTGTTTTTGTTGTAGTGCTGGTCCACATATTCCTCTTCTTCATAAATGCTCATAGATGCTACCTGTTCATCCCGAATTGTTCCTGCATCAACAAACTGACCAGAAACAATACACTTCTCTAGCGAGTCTTCACTCACTAGGTTAGTAAAAACAGAGGTAGAAAGCACAGTTACAGTTTCTTCAACAGCACACAAGTCATCGTAGTGTTGAGGAAATTGAATGCTATTATCTAGACGAAATGTAGCATGCTCTTTTCCTACCCTAAGAGTTATAGTACCTCCTAGCACATCTATGAGGGAACCTGCTGAATACAAGAATGGACGACCAAGAATCAATGGCATATCAGCATGAGCATCAATCATGACAAAATCAGTAGGAAACTTGAATGGACCAACTTCAAGAATAACATCTTCTAAAATACCCCTAGGTACAACAGAAGATTTATCAGCTAATTTTACGTTCATGCGAGTTGGTTTAAAATCAAGCATTCCTATATCAGAAGCTAAGCTATATGACATGACATTGATGCTAGCTCCTAGATCTGCTAAACCACGTCCAACACGGAAAGTACCAATGCGACAAGGTAGAGTGAAAGAACCTGGATCGCGACGCTTAATAGGAAGCTTATTTAGCACAATGGTAGATACCTCCTCATTAAGCTCCAGGTCTTCAAATAGCTCCGGGAAGTTCGCTTGTTCTTCCTCCGTGAGAGCTAAAAGTTCTTGCAACTTCAACTTGTTGGTGGCTAGCATCTTCATGTACTTGGCAAACTTCGACATCATCACAATCATCTCCTTCATCGACATGTCAACGTGAACCCTATTCAGCATCTTCAGGAATAGCTGGTATTGAGCATCGTAGAGATCCTTATTAAGCCTGGCAGGATAAGGTGCCTTAGGCTTGTGAGGGTTAGCAACCGGTATAGGAGATGAGGGAATAACCAGTATCTTTTCCTTATCTGGCTGCTGAATTTGTTCCTCTTCCTCCACGTCTTCTTCTTCAATGAGATGAGGGGGAGGAATTAGAGTTGGCACCTGCTTCATGGGAATATCTGTCAGCTTCTTCCCGCTCCTTGTTTCCACAGCCCCCACATGTTCATTCTGGTTCGGATTAGGGAGAGTGGTGGTAGGTAGTGATCCAATACCCTTCTCCTTAAGCAGATTTGTGATTCCTGCCACCTGATTCGCAAGCTTCTGGAGAGAAGAGTCGTGGTGTGAGATGTCCTTCTTGTTTGATTGGGTTTCAGCAAAAATCTTGTCCAACATGATCTCAGAATAGGTCTTAGGCGCAGAAGAGCTCAAACCACCATTGTTGTTTTGATTTTGGTTCTGGTTCTGGTTCTGGCTCAGGTTCTGGTTCTGATTGTTATTCCAGCCTCCTCTGTTCTGCCATTGGGAATTCTGATTTTGATTCCCATTATACCTTTGGTAACCCCCTTGATTTCCTCCCTGAAATTGATTCTGATTCTGGTTGTTGTTCTAGTTCCTTCTGCTCTGCCATTTAGAGTTTTGATTCGGGTAACCATTGGAATTTCTAAAATTGTTGTTCTGGTTCTGGTAATTCCCTTGGTTCTATCCACCAACATAATCAACCTCCTCTTGTTGTTGGTCTAGGTTACCCTCAATCTTCCAATTACAACTCTCTGCTGTATGATCTGGACCACCACAGTTTGAACACGGGGCGGTGACTGCTGCTACAGTCACCGCCGTAGAAGCAGAGGGAGGAGTGGTTCTAGAAAGCATCTTGAACCCTGGCGGTGAAGCTGAAGGAACACCCGGTGCAGGAGCTATCTGAGCTCTTCCCAACTCATGCTTCAACCTCTGTACTTCCATTTCCAGAGTCGAGTTATCCAACTCCAACTGACTTCTAACAATATCCACTGGTGCTGGAACTGTGGGAACAGGGTATGATGAATCAATGGAGAACCTCTTAATCTCTGAATGTCTGCTGTCCAGCTTCATTGGGTTAACTTGCATGAGAGATTTGATTTTCATGGCAAAACTCTTGCAAGCATCCAAGGCCGCGGTTGCGGTCATGTCGTTCAAGTCCATAGTCAGCTGTAGAGAGAACTCCTTTTTCTTCCCATAGTCCAGGCCACGGAAGAATGTAGAGAACTTGTTATAATCATCCCATCCATGGTGAGGACAAGCCCGGAGAAGCCCTAAATATCTCTGCCAAGCCTCATAGAAGTTCTCCTCCGCTCCACTCTCGAATCCTGAGATTTGTGCTCTGAGTGCATCTGTTCTAGAAGGGGAGAAGAACTCTTCTAGGAATGCTTTAGCCAGACCATCCCACGTAGTGAAGTGATTCGCAGGATGATCATACAACCACAGTTCTGCTTGACCCTTCAAAGTGAAGGAAAAAGCTGAAGCTTGACTGCATTATGATCCGCTTCATTGTTGGAGACTGTATGAGCCAGCCTCAAGAAGTTCCTCACATGAGCATTCGGGTCCTCATTAACACCTCCAGAGAAAGTGTTCCCGTTTGCTTGAATCATGTTGATCAAGTGAGATGGAATGTGCAGATTCCGAGTTCCCGTGTTGGGAATCTGGATGCTCGAAGATGTCCCATCTATGGTCGGTCGGTCGTAATCCTTCAATGTCCTTTCCGCCGCCATAATTTCTATCTCCGGTTCAATAGGAGGATCCGCGGGAGGGTCTGCGGTAGCAATGGGGGATGGTGAAGGTGAAGATGTGGATGAAGATGTGAAGAGGTTCTTCCTTGCTTTAGGTGTCTTGGCGGGAGGAGGAGGTACAGGAGTAGTGCCGAACTGAGTGTAGAAAATTCTGCCCTTGTCATCTATGCACTTACTCTGTCTTCTTTCTTCCGTACCTGCAATCTTGCCTGAAACAACAAAAACAAGAAATACCAAGTAGTATAAAAATGTGGGAGATAAGAAATGATAAAAGCGTGAATGAAAAGCTTATAACGCACAATGCCTTTCCTAGAAAAAGAAAAGTTCCCCGGCAACGGCGCCAAAAACTTGATGCGCAAATTAATGCACACAAGTTTTAACTCAATGAATTTCTCCAAAGAGATCGTTTTCCCTAGGGTCTTTCTTTTTCTATTACTCAGAAATGTGTGTTGAAGCTAATCAAGGTTTCGTTTTGGTTTGAGAATTGGTTTTGAATGAAATTAACTAAGAATGCAATTGAAATCAAACAGAGCAATTAAAGCAGATTGGGATTTTTCAGAGATAGACTAAGGCGGTTGTTCAGACTCGAATCCACGCTAGTTTGGTTAAGATGGATGAAACTATGCAATCGACGAAAATCAACAGACTAGACGACTAGGCAAATCCTTTTGTAATCTCTACTCCATGGTCAGGCCGTAGAGATTCTATTCTATCAAACCTACAAGCTCCTGTGGTCAAGCTAACTTGCAAGAATTCAAGAACGATCAAGAACAGAGAAATGCCACAAAATCATGCAAAGAGATTAGGTTCTGACAATCCTATGGTCAAGCTATTGGAGAACCTAACGACCTCCTAAACTCTAGAATGAAGTGCGTTCATGGTCAGACCCGCAATTCAAAGATAAACTCAGAAACTAACAATTGATCAAGTTGCCAGAATCAAAAAGCTTAAATTAGGGTTTAGGAGAAATCGCATCTAAGTCTGAAATATCATCGATTAACATAAACGGGTTAGAAACCCGAAATCATCCATACAAAATCCTATCTAACGCTTCATCTAATCTAAACAACCCTAGAGGTTTAGCCAGACATAGTTACAGAAGAAATCTCAGAAACAAAGAAGAAGAAAACCGGAGAAGAAGACATCTTACTCCGAGTAGACCTAATCTCAATTAATCCTTGAAACTCCTGAGTTAATCCTCGCTAATCCTCGCTCAATCACGTCTCCAAAGCTCCGTCTTCACCTCCGAGAGTGTCTGGTTCGTCAGAGAAAAAGTAGAGAATTGCAGAAAATGATGTATGTTTCCTCTCTCCCCGAAATTGGGTTAAAAACCCAATTTCCGTCGAAACTACTGAAATTGTCCAAAAGTGCGCCTGGCGGGGTCAAAAAGTGTGCCGGCGCACATTGACCCCTAAAAGGCGCACTTTTTCCCCTTTTCGACGAGAGTTTGCCAAAAAAATTGCAAAGTGCGCCTGGCTCAAAATGCGCACTTTTGATGCTGCTTCTTGCTCCGAACTTCCTTCGGCAATTCCAACCTCATTTGTGCTCCAAATTGATCCCCGTTTGAACCCCCAAGCTCGTAGAAAAGTTCTCCACGATGCGAAATCCTGAAATCTCATCAAAATAACTTGAAAACACGTCAAACGACCCAAAAGAGGGCCAACGGGGAATCAAACATATTTTACAATAAAATCATTCAAGTTCATCACAATTCAAGGTCAAACAAGAGGAATGTCGTTCAAATGTGGCGAGATAAACGCGGTAAATCTAACGTCATCATAACTATTCACCATTTTTTATGTATAAGTGAAATATATGCATGTAAATTACCGTTTTTTATGTATAAGTGAAATATGTGCATGTAAATTACCGTTTTTATGTATAAGTTAAATATATGCATGTAAATTATTAGGTAGTACCTATTCATCATTTTGTTATGTACAAGTGAAATATATTGATATATATCATTAGGTAGTAACCTATATATTTAACCACTTAACAATACTGTATATATTTACAGTATTTGAAAATACAATATTTGAACGAGTTACTATTATAATCAACTTAGCGTAAAGCTAAGTTGATTATAATTTTTATTTTTATTTTTTCATTACTTGATAACAAATTCAAACTGACACTCCTTAGTTTAATATAGATGGATAAGTCTTGGATTCGAAAGCAGCCTCATACTCATGAGTATTACGATGGCGTTCAACAATTCCTTGACTTTGCAATCTCCAACGCAATTGATGGAGTCAATATACTCTGTCCTTGCCCAAAATGCAACTTCAAGAAGTGGAAGCCACGAAGTGAAGTTAATCAACACTTGCTGGCAAAGGCATTTCCGTCTTCATATGATGTATGGAATTTGCATGGAGAGTTAATCAACGACTTCAGAGCATCAACTTCTATACTTGAGCTAGAACTAATCATTCATGATCAAGATCCGCCATTACTGGTTGAGGAACAACCAGTACTTGAGCCAGACTTATTCCAGAACATGGTCAATGACGCATTTGAAATACGAGAGTCACATGATAACCCCAACGTGCGTCTCGATGATGATGAATTCCCACAAGGAGGTGATGTACCAATGCCAGATTTACCTAACATGCAACCAGATGATGAGTTCTTCCGCATATTGAAAGATGGTGAAGTGCCATTATTATATGATGGTTGTACAAGTCATACCAAGTTGTCTTTCATGATCAGCTTATATCACATCAAGTATATGCACAAAATCAGTGATAAAACAATATCAAAGATACTGGAGTTGCTTCGCAAAGCTTTTCATACCGCCAAAATTCCAGCATCTAACTATGAAGTTAAGAAGACAATAAGAAAACTTGGGTTGTCGTACACCAGAATTGATGCATGTAAGAATGATTGCATGTTATATATCAGAGAAGATAGTGATGCGAAGGAATGCAGAGTGTGTGGGGTGTCTCGATTCAAGGATGTGGGGAAGAATACAGGTGGAAAAAGGCGAAAACCTCAACCCAAGAAGATATTTCGGTATTTTCCATTAATACCTCGGTTGAAGAGGTTGTACATGTGCCCTTACACAGCAGAAGATATGACTTGGCATGCTATGGGGAACATAGCAGATGTTGGTATGTGTAGACATCCTAAGACGCAGAAGCTTGGAAATTTTTTGATACCAAGTACCCGGAATTTGCTGCTGATCCAAGAAACGTGAGACTTGGGCTTGCAACAGATGGCTTCAATCCATTTGGTACCATGAGCATAAGTCATAGCACTTTGCCGTTTGTGCTAATCCCATATAACACTCCACCGTGGTTGTGTATGAAGCATACAAGTCTTATATTGTCTGGCATCGTTCCTGGTCTTAAGATGCCTGGAAATGACCTAGACGTCTATTTGCAGCCACCGATTGAGGAGTTACAAACTTTGTGGGTTGGTGTTCAAGCTTATGACTCGGTGAAGAAAGAATCTTTCACCTTGAGAGCAGCATTGATATGGACTATAAGTGATTATCCTGGCCTTTGCAACTTGTCGGGATGGAATACACACACAGCACTGTCGTGTTCGACTTGTATGTATGATGCAGAACCACTTCGGCTAAAAGCTTCTGGGAATAAACCATGTTTCATGAGTAGTAGGAGATTTTTGCCAATGAATCATCGGTTTCGATCCCAAAAGTCCAAGTTTAATGGAAAAATCGACAAAAGGAGTCCACCGAAGGTTTCTACTGGGACTGAGGTTTTGGCACAAGTGGCTAATATTAATGTCACATTTGGTAAGACACAACCGAAAGAATCGGAACCAGCACCACAGTGGAGGAAAAAAAGTATCTTCTTCAATCTTCCGTACTGGGAATTCAATCTGTTGCGTCATAATCTGGATGTGATGCATATAGAAAATGTTTGTGATAACATTTTGTTCACTTTGCTCAATGACAAGAACAAAAGAAAAGACTACTTGGCTGCAAGGCAAGATCTGAAAGAAATGAAGATTAGAAGCCAATTGTGGCCTTTAGATGATGGTAAAACATGTCCTGCTGCCTCATTCACTCTCGATAAGAAGAAAATTGAAATGGTCTTGAAGTCATTGAAGGGAATGTCATTTCCAGATGGGTATGCTAGCAATATCGCAAGGTGCGTAGACCTAAATAATGGAAGATGCTAGGGTTGAAGAGTCATGACTCGCATATGCTACTACATGACTTGTTACCCCTTGCGATATGAAATGTGTTGCCCGTCTTAGTGGCTAAGGTCTTGGTTGAACTTGGCTCCTGCTTTAAGGAATTATGTTCTCCTGTGGTTAACATACTTGAACTTGACAAACTTCAAGATAGATTTGTCATAGCTCTATGTCACATGGAGATGATCTTTCCGCATTCTTTCTTCACTGTTATGGTACACTTAGTGTTACACCTAGTGGATGAAGTTCGACGTGGAGGACCAGTTCAGTATCGTTGGATGTATCCAATTGAAAGGTATATACATTCATTGTCTTCCTATGTAATTAAATATGTTCTTCGAAACTGATACCTAAAATAATTCATTATTTAGGTACTTGGGTAAACTGAAAACCTTCGTTGGAAATAGAGCACATCTAGAAGGATCAATTGCTGAAGGTTGGCTGTCGGAGGAGCTGTTCAATTTCTCATCATTATACTTTAATGATGATGTTGAGACTAGATACAATCGTCCAAAACGTGTCGCGACCGAGCCCGAAGTTCCGACCGATGAACAAGCCTCCATCCTTATTTCCAGAGGTGTACCTATAGGAAATGGTGACCCTTTCAAACTATCACAATTAGAGTGGACTCAAGCATTTCATTATGTGTTGGTGAACAGTCCAGCCGCACAACCATTGTTGAGGTAAATAGCTTATTACAAATTGAGCATATTCACCAATTGTGCAATACCAATCTTAAATATATTTATCTTCTAGAGAATGTGAAGTGGAAACCAGAAGAGAGTTAGGAAGGCGTGCTAGTGAAACTGCGATAAACAAAGCGGTGCACAGAAAGCTTGTTAGCTGGGTTCAGAAGAAGGTATTCTTATTAGCTTCGAGCTAGTACATATGTTAGTTATAGATATATACAATCAAACTGACATATATACCATAACCTGAACAGATTTTGGACGGATCCACAAGTCACAGTGAGGATTTGATGACACTGGCTAGGGGACCAAATGTTCATGCTAGGCGGTTCACTATTTTTGACATTAATGGGTATCGCTTTCGAACGATTGCTCGTGAAGAAGGCTTGAAAACCCAGAACAGTGGTGTTGCTGCAAAATTTGGTACCGACAGTGTCTCGAGCTCCTCTAACAACAATCCAATTCGCAGTGACATATGGTTCTATGGGAAACTTGTGGATATAGTCGAACTGGATTATTATTCCTGTACAATCGTGCTATTCAAGTGTAAGTGGGCTGATACAGTTACTCCGACATGGGTGAAGAAAGATGCACTCGGGATAACTATGGTCAACTTCAATCACTTGCGAGATGTCGGTGATAAAGTTGAAGATGAGCCGTATGTAAGTGCATCTGATGCACGTATGGTGTTCTATGTGGATGATACAAATGATCCGGAATGGTGTGTACCAGTTCATTGCAAGCCAAGAGACACGTATGAGATGGGAGATGAGGGAGCTATTTCGCACGAATGTTGTTTGTCGTTAGCTCCACAACATCTACCTGTAACTGACAATATTCCTGATTTACAAATTGTGGGAAATGGTGTAATTAATTTCGAGAATGAGTAGAACAATATAAAGTTTGTTATTGTATGACGATCTTTATGTTATGACAATCTTCTTGTATACCAATGCAATAGACATACGTTGATTACATTATTTTCATCTCGTTTTTTTTAGCAATGGTTTCTGGTAGTGACGATGAGAGGAGTCCCAGTCCTACTCGATCTTTGCCTACTGGTGATGCTGTTGCAACAGGCTCTTCTACTTCTTCCTCCTCTGAGCGACACACCCATGAGCTTACTATCTTCGGTTAGTACCGTCTAATTCCCAAAACTATCCATATTGAATGTTTTAATTAAATATTACAAACATGCATACTTAGAGCATAGTTTTGTGTAGATCGTGGCGGTCAAACAAAGGTCATCAAGATCAAGTTTAAGGACCACCGTTGAGCCACCTCCGACGGAAAAAAGATCTTGTTCAACCTCGACAACCTAGGAGTCCAGCCTGGTGGACCACTGGCGTCCTTTATTGGCAAGTATTTGGGGGAGTGTGCTAGGATCTGGACGTACTACCCCATCTACCCTCCCTCCTGGAAGCTTGTGCCGGACGCGACGAAGACACGTGCTTTCCAGCAGTTTTTCTTGGTAAGAAACTTTGGAACTTATCAAATGAATTTAATATTACTAGCCAATTAATTAGAACTCCATTTTAAACTTGCTTTTTTCTGTTTAGGGCAAGTTCTATTGCGACTCGGACCTGCTACCAGCTGCTCGGAAATATTGGGATCACGCTATCTCGCGCCTTTGGGGCAAAGCAAGGCTTGATGCGTGGAGGGCAAATGTAAAATATGCCAAGGACAACAACCTTCCCTACGAGTGGGTTCGCCAAAACCCCCCTCAAGGTTGTCCGGATAGAGATTGGCTGACATACATGACATATGTAGAGTCTCAAGAATTCAAGGTATTTTACGAAATTAACCATTTCATAAACAAATCACATAATCGTTCCAAAATGAACCTTTCATCCTTTTTTTGGTACAGGATTCAGTTGCCAGGAACAAGGCCAACCGAGCTTGTCTAGAAGAAAACCATACTGGAGGGTCTAGACCTTGGAGGTTGTATATTGAGGAGGAGCAGCGGAAGACGGGTTTGCGACCTACGAGGGGGCAAGTCTTCATCAAGTTCTACAGTTGGCCGAACGGTGAACCCAAGAGTGCGCATGCTGGAGCAATAATGGTTAGCAGATTATTGTTAGTAAATGTGTTTGTGAAATTCCAAATGAAGAGGAAAATAACTGTCTTATTGTATATTCAAATTCAGGATAGTATTCGTCATTTGGAGGCTGCTGGAGGTCCAAATGACTCACTAGGAAGAGCTCTGAACAAGCCAGAGCACCGTGGTCATGTCCAGATGATGGGTCGACGCTTTACTCAAGCCCTGGTAATTATTAATTATCATAGTAATAATTTAAAGATAATTTAAATTATGCATGATGTTCACTAATCAATTTTGTGTTATTATAGGTATTCGGGACCAATGCAGAGTCAGCCTCGACGGCAACTAGAAGTATTACTTCCAGACAGACTCCAGCTCGTGCCCACGTGCAGCCTACGACCAACTCAGCCAGAAGCTCGCAGACACTGAGACCAAGCTTGCAAACACGCAGACGGAGCTTGCAGCCACTCGGGAGTGGATGGGTCAATTGCAGGACACGGTGCTTACTCTGAAGCAGCAGGTCTAACAGCCATCGACTGGGTCTGCTCCATCCATGCCTTCTTCCCATGTGCCTCCGGTTGTTCCTGCGGTCCAGCCTCGCGGTCCTGATTTAAGTGTTGATGAGCTTAGTTAGTGGTTTGATGAGAATGCTGGAGATGCATTTTTTGATGCATTGGACCAGGTACTTATAATTACTAGATAATGTTAATTTTTAATTTCTGTGTTTGACAAGTAAATGTTCTTTTGTGTTATTGTAGGCTAATAAATCTCCTCCTCCTCAAGGCCAACAGTTTGCAGAGTTCTAGGGTTCATGGGACAGTAGAGACTTGTTGTATTATGTGATTGCATTTGTTCTTTATTTGTATCGTATTTATCATGTACTCTATATTTGTTTGTTAGGATTGTATGATTGTACTATGTTTTTGTCATTTCAGTTGTAGGATTGTATTTTGAGAATTTAACTAGTTTGTTAGGATTTTGTTTAAGGTATTCAGAACATTGTTCTCGTTCAATCCAGCATAAAATCAATAATGGCCCAATCTGTGTGTGGTCAACCCACGAAAAATTCAGAAAAAGCCCGATAAAAAACCCACTAAAAAGCCTGCAGGCCAACGAAACCCAGTCCAGAATGAGCCGAAAATTGGCAGGCCGGCCCTGCCGGAGGCCCAAGAAACACAGCCAAGCCGGCCCTGCCAGGCCCTGCCAGAGGCCCAAGAAACAACCAGGCCGGCTCGGCCAGATTAGGCTCTTTGTCGCAGGCATACGTTTGTCACAGGCCGTCTGTGGCAAAGCTTTGTCGCAGGCGGCCTGCGACAAATGTATGCCTGCGACAAACGTTTGTCATAGGCCATGTCTGCGACGAGCTATCTGCGACAAACTTTGTCACAGGCAGTCGTTTGTCACAGGCTGTCTGTGACAAACGTTTGTCGTAGACGGCCTGTGACAAACGACTGCCTGTGACAAAGTTTGTTGCAGACAGCGCCTGCGACAAAATGTCGTTTGTCGTGGCTCATTTTGTCGCAGGCAAAATCGTACTTTGTCGCAGGCGCCGCCTGCGACAAAGTTTGTGCTTTGTCGAGATTTCGCCTGTGACAAAATCTCCGTTCTGTTGTAGTGAACGGGATTGTTGAACTGAGAATGGCAACTGTATGATCACCTAGACTGTGGGAACTAAAATCGGTAAAGGTTGAGTCTGATTCCATTGATGATGTTATGTGAGGAGTTTGGAATCACTCCTTTGGCTAGGTTCGGCGCATAGTTAAACCCAGTGGGTTCACTCAGTTTCATTAGGAAACTGATCCCTCCCAGTCTCCCATTTTAGGTTCGCGTGGTTAGAGAGAGGGAGTAAAGTTCAGGTGCCTCAGTTGGGTGTTGAGTTTTAGAGTGTTGTTGGCGTGAAGAAGATCTTCGGAGGCTTGGACCAGGAGTTGACCATGTTTTGAAGTTGTTGACCATTTCGGGTTTGGATCCTTTCGTATCCGTTTGTTTTGAGCCTTGGATTTGGAAATAAATTTTGGTTTGTGTTGTACCTTTGTAATCGGATTTTGAGTTTTGAATAATGGAGGCGCTTCCGTTTTACTCTTGTTTATGTTTTAATTCGATGTCAATGTTGTTTTCTCCTATATTTTATTGTTATATTTTTCGAGTGATGTTCATGCCGGTTCGACCACAGGTTCAACCCGGGTCGGTTCGAGATGGATGTTACAGTCACTACCTTGCAATACTCCGGGCTTTGGGGTTGACCTCGGTATTGGAAGGTAAGGAACCTGAGGTTCTCTCCTAGAGTGCCTTAGCGAGATGACCCATTCGAGTCTCCAAATTGGTGATTGAGGCTTGTTGATTCTTGAGAAGTTGAAGAATAGTCGCATTGGTGTCTTCTTGGGAGGTTGAAGATCCACCCTCTTTGTTTTGAGGAGGCTTGTTATAACCGGGTGGACCACTACCCTTGTGGTTATACATCCCCGGTGGGTTAGAACCTTGACCACTACCTTGATTTCCACCTTGGTTACCTTGATTTTGGTTTCCATCTTGATTCCATTGGTTACCACCTTGATTTTGCCTTGACTTTGGTTTCCACCTTGATTCCATTGGTTACCCCCTTGGTTACCTTGATTGTACCCTTTGTAGCCTTGTAATCCTCCTTGATTACCTTGGTTATTTGTCTTGTTATAACCACCACTTTGATTACATTGGCATTGGTACCCTTGATTATGTTTGTTGTAACCACCTCCTTGGTTCCAAGAGCGGTTGTAGTTACCCCCTTGATAGTTCCCTTGAGGAATAGTTCCCTTGTGGATTGAAGTTACCATGAAACCCTTGACCTTGCACAAATTCCACTTCCTCAACGTAGTCACATTGGTTAGACTCGGAAGTAGCGGAAGGACAAGCATTGGCATCATGACCTTAAGCTCCACAACATTCACAACAAAACACCGAAGCAACCAGTGGATTATCCAAGGGGGGAGTGGGAGCCTTTGATGATGAAGTCTTCGAAGGAGGCTTAGACATGGTAAGGTTGCTTACTTGAGAGGCCATACCATCAGTTTTCGACATGAGGAGAGAAATCATAGGATCCTCCTCATCACGATATCCGAGGATCGTTGGCTTCTTCCCATAGCTAGAAGACTCCTTAGGAGCATCCACACTTATGGCCCGGGAATCATAGTGAGTGTGGCTTCCATATTTGGACTTAGGAGGTTGTTGTTGAGTCCAACTCCTTGTCTTGTTGGCCATCTCTGCGAAGAGATCAAGAGCATCTTCGGGAGTGAGCATCCTCAAGTCACCACCGGCCGCTTGATTGATCATCCTTGTATTCTCAAAATTAAGGGATCTAGCAAAGATGTCCGCCAAAGTCCATTCGGCAGTGTTGTGGTGAGGATAAGACCGAAGAAGTGCTTGGAAACTATTCCAAGTCTCATGAAAGAGCTCTTCATTATGTTGCCTAAAGTGGTTGATGTGCTCTCGGATGGCATCCGTCATATAAGGAGGGAAGAATTCTTCTAGAAAAGCTTCGGCTAGACCCTCCCAAGTGGTGAAGGTCCTACTTGGTTGGTTCTCCAACCATGTCTTAGCCTTACCCTTGAGGGAGAAAGGGAAAGGCGAAGTCTCACGCAATCCGGGTGTACTTGGTCATTCTTCACCGTGTCACATATTTCCAAGAAGTCCTTGAGATGCCTAGATGGACATTCACCATCAATGCCATTAAAAACAACCCCATTTTGAACCATTTGTATCATGTTGGGCTTGAGCTCAAAGTTCCTAGCATTGAAGGGTCGTCGAACAATGCTAGAGGCGGCCCCTTCAAGAGTAGGGCGAGCATAGTCCAGCAAAGTACGTCTTGCACCCCTTTGTGAGTAGTCATCCTCGTTGGTATGTTAAGAGTTCTCCGAACGATTCTCTTCATCCTCATGTTGAGACATGTTGTTGTGTGGGGTGTGGTTAACTTCTTCTGCAAGGAAGGGTTGGATGCTCAAGAACTCGCTCAAGACCTTGAAGTCGTGCTTGGAGTCGAGTGAGTCGACTCATACACTACCACAAGGTACCTACACACAAGCATAACAAGCACACCAAAGTAACACGACAATGTGGAATAACAAAATCAAGCAAACAAGTAACAAGGAAGCAAAAACTAAATTGGAAGGAAGCGAATAGATCGGTCCACTACTAAATGCTTTCTTAGGATTGAGAAAGTCCCCGACAACGACGCCAAAAACTTGACGTGCAAATAACACACTCAAGGTCGTATTCCTCGAGGCTCTCTCAAAAGCTAATACTCACACAATTGGTAGATGGTCTAAATATTTAGAAAGAGTTTTGGTTTGATCAAATAGTTCAAAGGCATAAGCAAGAAAGACAATAACTAAACAAGAGGGCAAAATGGTTCAAATCAAAGGCAAAGGGGGTTCACTTGGTGGATAGTTTCATCATGCTCAAGAGGACTAAATGAACAAACAAGCCAATCAAGATCAAGTTTGCATTCGAATGACCACGCATTTCACTTCTATAGACTTAATACACTCTCGTAGCACCAAATCCCTATCCTAATACCACTCAACTTAGGCTCTCGCTCTCAAGCTAAGTGCAAAAGGATGCATTCTAGGTGTTTGATGAAATGCCAAGACACAACACCCTCTCTTAGAACTCTATGACCACAAGGCTAAGCACAACACTCTCATATAAATGTCCTAACACTAGGAGATTCACCAATTAGCCTTTTGATACTCATTTGAATGAAAATCCACATGTACACCAAGTGTTCGATAAAATGCCCAAGAGAGAAATCATGTGAACATGGTTGAAATAAGATGATCTAATCTCTTAGAACACGCTCACTTCAATCCCTAAACCTAAATCTATGAAATCCAAACACTCTCATGCATCAAATCACATTAAATGGACCAAATCAAGCAAACATGGCATAAAATGGAAATAAGAACAAGTCTAGAAATCATCATCATACAACCAAGATCAATCATGGCAAGTCTATACAATCATGCCTCTATCATGGCATAACTACTCTACCCATCCAAGATGAACCCTAGAAACTTAGCCACACATGGCCAAGGGAGTAAAGAGAAGAGAAAGAAGATTGGTCACCAAGAACACTATGGATGAATCCTGATGATCTTCACTTCTCCACTTGTAAGCACATCTCCCAAGGTTTTTTGGCTTCAATCCTAGCTCCAATGGCTTCAATTTGCTCCAAAATTGCGTTCTAGGGTTTGAGGGGTTGTAGGTATGTGTTTGGGGTTCAAGGGAGATGAAAGGAAAATGATAGCTCCCTTTTGAAGTACAAATCCCGTCCATATATAGCACTCAGCAGGGGCATACACGTCGTGTATAAGTACACGTCGTGTATGACTACACGTCGTGTACCCCGAATCTGCACAAACTGTGATTTTTCCTCGCTCGTTTCTCCCTCATCCGAATTCCGATTCAGTTCCCATTTGATCCTATGGATTCCTTTTTCACCTCTACTATCATGTCCTGGTCTGAAAAGTGCACAAAAGAAACTAAAAAAAACACATCAAATGAGGCCACAAGTGACCCTCGGGCTGCAATAATGCAAACTGTGCAAAATGACTCGAAAAGCATACAAACCAAGACATAGAGGGATCAAACATGGGACAATTAACTTAGGTAGATCGTAGGATAAAAATGCATGAAACAAGGTCACATCAAGATGCAATCATCTTCATCGACAGAGTGCTGAAATATTAAGTTGAAGTTCTTGTTAAAAAGTTCTGTGATAAAGTGAATGAATAGGCTGAAGATGACACCATTAAAGATGAAAGTTAACGTGGGTCAATTTATTTCAATCTACAAATTTTAATAGTATTGCACTACCATCTAATATTAGGATGTATATTGTAAATAGGCTTTAAGTGGAATAAAAAAACATTAAAATTATAATTAATTCAAAGGCTTAAGATTCATTGATTGAACGGATGGTTGAGATGGTGACACGCAAGCGGGGGTACCGGTTAGCCCCACCTAGCTGGGGGCGCCGAAGTGTTCACCATAAACTAATAACTAAATTAGAAGTAATTGAAAAGAGAGAAAACATTATAAAATTGGCTTGTTGGTGTCTATCTATAACATAAATTATCTACTATTATGGACTAAATATTGTATGCTATTACAATAAACCCTGAGCACTAATGAATAATACTAACCCCCTAAACAATAAATCTCAACCCACAAACACTACATCATAGACTCAAACTTTAAATCGTATCCCAAACTCTAACATTTTATGATAACTCCAAATTAAAAAATTACAAATGCCAAAAATAAACTCGAAAACCCCTAACAATGTATCCTAACCCTTGAACACTAAACTAAAGTCCTCAAAATCCAAAGTTGAAACACAAATATGATGGAATTTTAGTTCTAGGTACCGATACCCAAGGGTACCGAAGTGTTACCCATATATATATCTACAAATATATATAAGCATTTTAACTTTTTCCCTATTGCCACCTAGGATTCTCCATGCCTCTCCTTAATTGTAGGAAAGTGGCCAATCAAAGAATTTTATATAATTTAAATTTATTAAAAATATTTTTTTAATAAAGGTGAAAACTTTTCAATTACTACGAGACTCGAACCCACAACCTCAAGGATACAAGTATGTGCTTTACCAACTAAGCTAGGCAAACTAATTTATAATTACGTTAAAACATTAAAGCACATTGCTCCTGTCATGGTTTTCAGAACCGGACCGAAGATCGAGCCGGCAAGGTCAAGGGTTCAGGGTTTAATGGTTTAACCGGGGTCAAACCGTTTTCATACCGGGGTCGGACCGTTTTAATTATTAAATAAATAAATATATATAGTTAAGCCGGACCGGACAAATTTTGAATTAAACCGGATCAAACCGGAAGTACAGAGATGTAATAGTATGTAAATAAACTATAAAATAGTGATTTAAAAAGCAATAATCAATTAGTTATGAAACTATACAACACATTATAGTTGAAGTATCAAAATGCAATATTTTTTTATTATATATATATATTATAATCCCTAACACTAACTCTTTTTGTACGCGGTATATCTTTAAAAAATCCCTAATACTTCTCTCCATTCCGGCAGAAGATCCGGACCCAACCTTTAAAGGTTGGACCGGTTTCCAACCAAAAACCAGAAGGGCAATTTAGTCATTTCGAAAATATCTATTCCCTTAATCAAGCGCCGCCCCACTCACTCTCTCTCTCTCCCTCTCTCTGTAACGGCACCTCCCCACTCACTCTCTCTTTCTCTCTCTCCCTCTCTCTGCCGATTTCAGTTCTGTCGTCGGCGAAGTCGAGGAGTTGATCCTGCCGCCGATGTGCTTGCCTACTTCGACGACTTCAGCGACCGGACGGAGCAGCGGCGACGGGACGGAGCAGCGGCGACGGGACGGAGCAGCGGCGACGAGACGGAGCAGCGGCGACGGGACGGAATCGGAGCCAGCGATAGGCGAGAGCGGCGTAGGAGCGACGGCCGGTGGATCGATGGCGTCAATGGTGTCAGGAGTAGGTTGAAGAAGAGTGATTGAGTTGCCAAATAGTTAAATTTAAGTGATTAATTTGTCACATGGTTAAATTTAAGTGACTGATTTGTCACATATGTAAGTTAAATTATTGATTTGCAGTTTAAAAACATTGGGGAATATTGGCGTAATTTTGTGAACTTAATTTCAGGTCACTATTTTTTTTGGTTGTTGCCAATTTAACATTTAAACTATACAATCTAGTTATAAAAAAATATTAACTAGTTATCAATTAATAACCCACTAATTAGTTATTTGGTAATGATGATAACTAGTTAACTGGTTTTCAATAACATGTTAATTAGTTATCAATTTTTTAAATTTAATTAGTTATTTGATGATGATGTTAACTAGTTAACATCTTCAAAAAATGTTAACTAATTAGCTTAAATCTTAATTATGATGTTAACTAGTTAACTCGATAAGTTATCTAATTAACTAATTTTGATAACTAGTTATCAACTAAAAATCTTGTTAACTAGTTATCTAGTTATGATGTTAACTAGTTAACTCGATAAATTAACTAATTTTAATAACTAGTTATCAACTAAAATCTTGTTAACTAGTTATCTAAATCATGATGTTAATTAGTTATCATTTAAAAAAAACACTGTTAACTAGTTAACAGCAAAATAAAGGTCTTTACTAGTTAACTAATTTTAAAAAAGATGTTATCTAGTTAACTAAAAAAACATTGTTAACTAGTTATTAGTTTAAAAACCATGTTAACTAGTTATCAATAAAAAATATTATTAACTAGTTATCAGGTTAAAAGCTGGTAACAAGTTATCAAACAAAAAACGATGTTAACTAGTTATCAGTTAAAAATCATATTAACTAGTTATCAGTTAAAAACCATGTTAACTAGTTATCAATTAAAAAAACATTGTTAACTAGTTAACAGAAAAAAGGTGGTAACTAGTTTTTTTTGAAAGCAAAAAAAAAAAAAAAACTCGCCGGAGTCTCGCTGGAAAAGTCGCCGGCGACGGTGGTCAGCCGCCGGAGAACCACCAGCTGTCCTTGGAAATATATTAATTATTTAATTTAAATATAATAATTAAATTATTTGTGTATTGTCCTAAATACCCCTAACAATCTAGATCATTGGATTGGTCAATGGGTGATCTAATGACTGAGAATGGGTTGGACCGGATTCCAACCCAAGAAATGGTTGGAGCTGGATCCGACGCCCTCCATTCCCTCCTTTTACGCCATTAAAAAACCCCTAATATAAATAATAATTAAATGGTTTAAAATTTAAATATCTATTTTTTTTAACGTGAGCATATCTTAAAGTTAAAAATTAAAATCCCTAATATCTCTCCAACCCTTCTATTTTTTCACCATCAATTTCTTTTCCCTAAAATCCTATTAATCAGTCGCAGTCTCCTTTTTCCTTTCTTTTTCTTCTCATCAACATGATCGCCGATGACTAAGCGACCGATGAAGATTGCAGTACCGCCGATGGAGGTAGAGATAGAGTAGCCGCCGATGGAGACTGAGCTGATGAGGACTAAGCGAGCGCCGATGGAGTTACAGGCGATGTGCGGAGGAAGTGACAACCGAATTGATTTGTTACTTTTTTTTTCAATTTTTTGGTCTGTCGACCGGCGGCACAAAATCCGGTTTAATCAGCCGGTTTTCATGGTTTGACCGCGTCAAGCACGGTTTGACTAGTTACCCAAAAACCGCTGGCCGGTATCGGATCAGTGGCCGGCTCACGGTCAGACCGATTGAACCGGCCGGTCCGGTCCGGCTTTGACAAGCATGGCTCCTGTACAAATTGAAGCACATTTCACACTTAATGGTTAGTACATTCATTAATTTTATGATAACCAATAGTTTATTGTAGAAATACACTAACAAGTTGAATAGATAGTAGAGTGAATAAAATTATGGTAATAATTTATTAATATAGTTTATTATGAGATGATGATACTTTTTTTAAATGGGCTCTGTGTTTTTAATAATCGGGCTCGACGCTCTGTGTAGAATAATTAAATCATTATATTGGATAATATATTTGCTCACATGAATTTTTAATAGACATTCAAGATAACTAAGTCATTGATTAATGGTCAATGATAGATTTGCATAAAGCTTAAAAATTTATGAATATTTAAGAGAAGTATTTTTTCAGTTAATATATCTATTGAGCTTAAAAATTTATAACATGTCATTAAGTGTTAACAAATTCAGAGTATCGATCGAGTTGTGTTCAGTTTGAATTGGGCGTATTCATTAAACATAAATACATTCATATAATATGATCCTTATTTTCAAACTATTTTAAGTTTTAGAGGGTCAATTGAAGGGGTTTTCACTTAAATAAATAAAAAAATTAACTATTAACCTAAATAAATGTCATTCAAAACTATTGATTTTTGTAAATATAATCGCCCCAGGTCTAGGCGATATCGCCCCAACCCCAGTTATTTCCGATCCACCCGATTCAAATCTGCCCAACCACCGATTAAATGCCGTGTGGCAGGACCCAGGCGATCTCGCCTGAACCATAGGCGATCTCGCCCAGGCTCTAGGCGATATCGCCGAGGCCTAGGGATTGGGCAACCTCGCCCCAACTCTTATAAATACCCCATTTCCAACCCCACCATTCCCCCACACCACTCTTTAACCCCCTAAGGCAAAGGTAAGTCCCCTTTCTCCCTATTTTTTTTTAATTACATTATTTTGTAGGTTTTAGGTTAGAGAATTAGTTTAGGGTTTAGGTTAGATAATTAGTTTAGGTTTTAGGTTAGAGAATTAGTTTAGGGTTTTAGGTTAGAGAATTAGTTTAGGGTTTTAGGTTAGAGAATTAGTTTAGGGTTATTATGGTAGATAATTTTTTTCAAAATGATTTATTAACACTGTCATATTGACGTTGTAGGATTTTTATAAGACGAAGAGGACCTTTTTTCGCACCGTTACACAAGGTACGTAGTACATACATTATTTATTGTTCTTATGTCATTGTGAACCATGTCATTCTTTATGGATAGATTAGAGAATTAGGTGAGAGAATTAGTATGATTTTGTGGTTAGCGAATTAGTATAATATTGAGGTTAGACAATTAGTATAATTTTGAGGTTAGAGAACTAGTATACTTTTGAGAAAGAGAATTAGTATAAAATAGTTTTCCTAACAATTTACTATACAATAGATGTCGAACTATGGATGGGCTGAACCGTTGGTTGATCGGACTCCCGAGGGCGTTAGGCCTCAACCTGGTGATTGTTCTCTATTGTGGGGGGAGAACAAGCATAGGGCTACTTTAGTGTGGCGTGACCCTCAGGCGTGCAAGGCGCTGAAGTTGCGACAGCGTAGTTCTTGCTTGGAGTGGAGTTCAGAGTACGAGGCATTCTTGAAGAGAGTGTCGACTCCTCCCTGTTGTTCGTTTACTCGGTTCCACACCGTGTAAGGAGCTCATCACAGCATTGATTGAGAGGTGGCGGCCAGAGACGAACACATTCCACCTGATACAGGGCGAGGCGACGATCACTTTGGAGGACGTTGAGATACTTACGGGTCCTCCTACCGATGGAGTTCCGGTTACCGTAGCGGTGGACAGACGTCCTCTGAGTGTTATATGTGAGGAGTTGTTGGGTGTCCAACCCCCATCTGGGAGTTGTACGGGACAGTCAGTGAAGATCTCGTGGGTGAAGGGAATGTTTGATCGTCTACCGGCTGGTGCTCCAGCAGATGTTGTTATCCGCTACGCACGAGCCTACACTTGGGTTCTTCTTGGCGCCATTCTACTAGCTGATCGGACTGGAGACTTGATACCGGTTCATCTACTCCGGCTTATTGGGGACTCTCGGGTTGCATCCACGTTCAGTTGGGGTAGTGCGGTACTAGCATGGCTGTATAAGGCCATGGGGAGGGCGGCCTTCTTCACGGCTGGGAGTCAGAGGGGTACAGGTGACTTGGGAAGCTTCACCTTGCTGGTCCAGCTCTGGGCCTTGGAGAGATTCCCGATCATAGCCGATCGCTACGTAGCAGGTGGTGACCCACGCTGACACCGTTCCTCGTGGTGTGCGCTGGATGTCTGTCATCCAGCGCCATCAGCATCGCGTGGCTATGAAGCTCGAGGAAATACGCTACGCACTTGACCGGTCCACGGAGTTCTTGGTTAGGAATCTTAACCTCTTGTACATACTCTCTCTGATTTTCTTAATTCTTCCTTATAACATATTTATTAATTCTCCAGTGGATGTCGTACGCCTTCCACGAGGAGGATTATCAGTTGGAGGACGATGTGTTGTGGCGTGCTGTTTGCCCCATGCTGTGCATAGACTGTGTCGCATGGCACCATCCCGACCGTTGCATGCGTCAGTTCGGACATGGTCAGCGTATCCCACAGGACGCTGAGCCTGCTGCTCGCGTCGAGGAGTTGCTGGCACTAGACTTCAGAGCGCCAGTACATGATTGGGGTGCTAGGTACCTAGAGTACTTACGTCTCTGGGAGCAGCGGGATCAGCACATTGCCGAGGGCGAGGTGAGACGCCAGAGGGGTCGAAGGCATTGATTAGTTTCACTTTTTCGTTACTGGTTTTATGTTATGGTTTACTATTTTTATTTGTCGTACTATGGTGATCGATTGTACTTGTTTCGGCAGATTTAGTATTTATATTCGATGTAGTATTTTCAGCAGTTGTAATATTTTACTGATTTGCACTTTCATGTCATTTTCGCTGTTAATGTCATTTTGGCTCCCGTACGTTTTGTTCATCATGGATCTCCAACCATTCTGCCTTCTTCGCCTAAAACTTCCGCACATTCCCTTCTATTCCTGCGGGTAGCGATGAAGACTTGTATGAATATCCAGTTTGTTTGATAATATTGTATTAGTTAAGTTCACATATACACCTTAAAGAATTTGCCAAATACCTAAGTTCCAAAGGCGAGATTTCAGAGTTTGGTTGCGGTGTTTCTTGTTGAAGTTGCTTACGTAATGGCGTAGGCACCATCTCCATACCCACCCTCGATCAATGTTGCGCATTACCGCTGCTATCCCCTTGTGTCGATCACTGATGATTGTGATGTTGGCCCGATTGGTCACATGTCTCTGTAGATTCTCCATGAACCACTTCCAATTATCGTGATCCTCTTGGTCAACTATGGCGTACGCCAATTGAACAATCCGATGTTGCCCATCGAATGTACTAGCCATCAACAACACTTGCTTGTACTTACCCGTGAGGAATGTGCCGTCAATGATCATGACCCCAGCGCAGTGCTTGAAGGCTTCTATGCATGGGCCAAACGCCCAAAACACACTCTTGAACATCCTACAGTTACCCGCCGGGTTGGTTCTGATCTCGTACCGTGTCCCGGGGTTTGTGAGACGAATAGCATTCAGGATTGTCTCAATGTTGTTGTATGATGCCACCCAGTCTTCGTACAGCTTCTCGACAGCACGTTGCTTGCCACACCACGCCTTCCGGTACGAAATGTTGCGGTGGTACTTCTCCAGAATGCAATCAATAACTGTTTCCACCTTCAACCCCGGCTCTCTACGGACAATGTGCATGATTGCATCTGAGATTAGCGTGACATCGAGCTGTGGGTGGGGCCCTAGTATCGTTGACCGGTCGCAAATGTGGCCGTTGTTGAGTTGTCGTATTATCCAGAACCCATATCTGTTGCTAAGTGTAGAACGCATCCTCCAAGGACACGTCGGGTCGATGCACTTGATGGCCCATTCCTTCGGGTTGGAAGTGATTACCCTGTACTTATAGTTGCGGAGGACTGCTTAGCTCTTCGTTAGG
Source organism: Linum lewisii (assembly GCA_034768395.1). Classification (NCBI taxonomy): domain Eukaryota; kingdom Viridiplantae; phylum Streptophyta; class Magnoliopsida; order Malpighiales; family Linaceae; genus Linum; species Linum lewisii. The sequence continues at coordinate 64,527,060 of CM068298.1, forward strand.
GACACCAGTTGACATTTTGTAGAGAATGTCTGACCCAAGAAGAATTCCATCTCCACCGACCAGTACGACTTCGCTGGGATCTGGAAGCGCCTGTCCATGGAGTAGGTGTTGGAGATTGTCATGATGTCGTCACAGTCGTCACCCACGCTCGTGGCATGTTCCAGTGGCACATAAACTTCCACGCTATTTGCTGTGGCTCCCCCTTCTTCATCGTCGTCTTCCTCGTCGGTTTGGCCAATGTCATCGTCGACGTTTGGATTCCCTTCGTCCGTCGAGCAATGGCTCCTTTCATCACCCGAATCGTCGGTGGTGACATATTCATCTCGCGCCAACCCCTCTTGATCAACCTCCTCCTCCTCCGGACCGACATGACTGGTCGCCATGTATTCCCATCATACGTTTGGCTCTGCTCCGCCATCTGATTTGGAATGACACCCGAGAAATCGGAGAAGTGAGACGGCTCCTCTTCCATCAAGGCGTACAACTCGGCAACTTCGAAAAATGGGTTCACGCGAACTAAGTCGTATATGACTTGTACACCGTTGTCGTCCGATATCGGCCTAGAAACGAAATGCGACAGATTTCCCTCAGAACTGTATATCGGCATTCTCCAGACAAATGACTGGATTATCTGATCCGCTCCAAGACCCATTTTCCACCAAAACACGGTAACCACACTATCATAGGTCGCTCGCTTGGTCATCTTCAGACGGACATTATTTCCCCCTTCGTAGGATAAGCCGGTCCAATCCTGGACGATACGGCCCCCCCCAGAAAACTTGGATCCGGAATTCTCGTGACAAAGTGTGGTCGGCCATTCTAGAATTGTAATACTTTTGGTTTGGTGACTCTCCCCGAAACTAACAAGGATTTAAAGGCTCGTTAGTTGCCCAGGTTTTAGGCGATATGCCAGACCATAGGCGAGATCGCCCAGGTCCTAGGCGAGATCGCCTAAAGCTTGGCTATTTTCGGACCCGTGACTCTGACACTGGTCGGGAATCTAATCACGGGTGGCTTTTACAGGAGTTGGGGCGATATCGCCTAGGGCCGGGGCGATATCGCATAGACCTTGGGCGATTATATTTACAAAAATCAATAGTTTTGAATGCCATTTATTTAGGTTAATACTTAATTTTTTTATTTATTTTAGTGAAAAGCCCGTCAATTGAACTTTCATTTTTCATTATGTTTAACTATTCATCAATTTTTTTATAGTGATAGTTTATTTAGTGTCCACTTTATTTGTTTGCATATGCTTTGAGAGAATTGCAATTTTGTCTTCCATTTGTATTGAACTAACTTTTGTTGGTAAATTATTTGAAGGACTCCAAGTTTGGTAAGTCTTAATTTCATTTGATCAAGGATCAAACTGCTAAATTTTTAAAATTTATGAATATTTTAAGAGAATTATTTGTGATTTAAAATATTTATTGATCAAGAGAAAACTAAAGAAATAAAGTCATACCTTAATAAGATCAATGGTGAGTGAGGCCATAAGTGTATAAGAGTATGAGTCATGAGATCGTAATTATAGCGGGTTACATGTCATCAACTGTTAACAAATTCAGATTATTGATTGAGTTGACTTGGTTTGAATTAGGCATATTCATTAAACTTAAATAAATTCATATAACATCATCATTTTTTTCAAATTATTTTAAGTTATAATAGGCAAATTGATGTTTCATTTTTAATACGTTTAACTATTCCTTCAAATGATTTTTTTACAGTAATGGTTTCTTTAGTCTCATATTTATTTGTTTGCAAATGCTCCGAGAAAGTTGCAAAAAAATTCTCATTTGTCTTGAACAAAATTTTGTTGATAAATTATTTGAAGAACTCCAAGTTTGGTAAGTCATTAATTCATTTGATCAAGGATCAAACTGCATAAATATTAAAAATTTATGAATATTAAAGAAAATTATTTTCAATTGATATATTTATTAGGCTAAACAAAATTGTACAAATAAAGTTTTACGTTAGTAAGATCAATGGTGATGAGGTCATGAGTGTATCGTAAGTAAAATTATCATTAACTATTAACAAATGAAGAGTATTGATCGAGTTTAGTTAGTTTGAATTGGGCATATTCATTAAACCTAAATACATTCTTATAACATGACATTTATTTTCAATTTTTTTTAAAGTTCTAACGGGCCAATATAATCGAGGTTTCATTTTTCATTATGTTTAACTATTCCTAAAAAAAATTAAAAGTGATGATTTCTTTAATCTCGACTTTATTTGTTTTAAATGGTTTGAGAAAATTATAATTTTATTTTTCATTTGTCTTGAAATGACCTTTGTTGGTAAATTATTTGAAGGACTCCAAGTTTGGTAAGTCATTAATTAATTTTATTAAGCTGCATAAATTATAAAAATTTATGGATATTTAAGTGAATTATTTTTTAATTAATATATTTATAATATAGAGAAAAATGAAGAAATAAGATTCTACCTTAGTAAGATCAATGGCGAGTGAGCTCATGAGTGTATAAGAGTATGAGTCATGAGATCGTAAGTAAAGCGGGTTACATGTCATCACCTATTAAAAAATTCAGATTATTGATTGAGTTGACTTAGTTTGAATTAGGCATATTCATTAAACTTAAATACATTCATATAACATTATCACACTAAAAAAAAACAGCTGTTTGGCGTCGGTCATACACGCGTTTTAGCGTAGGTCATGACCGACGCCAAAATAAATAGCGTCGGTCGGTTAAACCGATGCCAGATTTGGTGACGCTAAAGTTTAGCGTCGGTCGTTTGGTCAACCGACGCTATAGTATTTCGGTCGAACCACCAACCGGCTCAGTGGTTAGCAAATAGCGTCGGTCGATACGTCTGACCGACGCTACATTGCTAGACCGACGCTAAAACGCGTGTGTCTGGTCAACCACGCGTTGACCTGCAGTAGCATTTAGCGTCGGTCGTGATCGACGCTATTATAGGTCCGACCGACGCTATTAGAGGTTCAAGTGGGCAGAATTTTGCTTAATTTTTTCGTTTTCTCATACTCTTCTAGTGCCAATACCTGCATAAATTTCCCTGCATACATCAATTTCATTTTCACAATTCACTTTTCCAATCAATAAACATACTGAATAAACATTGTTCTATAAATGTCGAAAACATCCTCCTAAAACATTGTTCTAACACATGCACCTTAAACATCCCCTAAAACACCTAAAACACATGCTACCTACTCATCCTCCTCGTCATCGTACGAGTCCATGTCCTGGGCATCCATATATGGGGCATACTCCCTTTTCCCTTAGAAGATGAACCCACCAACTGGCTGAGCCATTGAACCTCCTCCTCCAGATGGCTCAAGCGCTGAACCTCCTCCTCCAGATGGCTCAAGCGCTGGACCTCTGCCTCCAACACCCTCACTCGATTCTCGGCGGGACAATGGCCGAGGACGTGAGTGGTAGTAGCTGAACTACTACCCTGACTCGATCCACCGTGCTAGCCTTCATCAACCAAACGTTTTTCTCTCCCTACGTCCCATATATGAAACCCTGCAATGAGACAATAGACCAACAAATATATTAGAATTATTGACTATTTTCAACAGTCTCTACATAATATCAATATACTACAAATTACATTAACCTTAGGGAGGGGGTCACGCCAGTTCCCATACTGCGAACTCTACCACTGTGCTCCTTCGGATAGACAAGTCCGAGTGCATCGTTCGCAGAAGGAAATGTCGGGACTGTGGGATCACGGGTCAGCTCCAGAATCCGAGGCTGCACATTGATGACACAAATGGGTATCACAAACCAAAGTTAATTAAATAGACACTATTGGAGATTATTTTGTTAGATTGGAATAGGTGATCAAGTACTTACCACATTAGGATCAGTGTAAGTCTGATCCTTCTTTGTGTGAGTGATAGCATACAACTCACCTCTACTGGGCGCATTTCCTCCCCTTTCAGCTGCCTACAAGTGTACGAACTAAACAATATGAATACACTTTCTAAAAGGTACTAATACACAAAAAATTATTAGCAATTTGAACTGAATTATTACCAACTCCAGTCCTCTAACTCGCAACTTCTTTGACCCTCCAGTGTGGGGTGAGGTGTAAGTCCTCCGGGCGACTGAATTCTTGCGAGATCTCGCCTACAAAATGTTATTCATTTAAATGATGTACGTTGATATAATATATTCACATAATGCTTAATTTGTAATCGACTTACCACCATATCGGGTCTCAGTCTGATATCCACAAACTGTGCCCACATAGGCGCAGAGATCCTGCCCGGCTTGTGTTCTATTGCCCACGCCCTAGGGATCTCCACAAACTCATCCCAGTCGAAGTCCTGGCCCGCTTCTTCAGCTTCCTTCTTCAATTTATTCTTGTATTTGTTAACCACATAACTTCTCCAAAGGAGGGTTTTGCAGTCCTTCCACTTCCTGCCAATATCCTCCATGATGTACTTAGTCGCAGCGTCTGTCAGCTCTGATGGCTCAATCACGATACAACGCTGCATCAAATTCAATGATTATAAATTAGTACTTATTATTAAATTTACATAACACAAGAATGAATTTCATATTTGAATACTTACAAACACAGTAGCCTTCAAATCATTCTTCTCTCCCTCCATCACGTTGGGCCACTCCTCATACTGTAGTGGGATGAGGTTCTGGTCATTACCCAGCAAACCCGTGAACTGGCCCAACAGAGCGGTGGGGCCCGCAGCCGTTGGCCCTAGAGCCCCAAGGCATGATGACCTTCTTGCCATCACGAAGGCTCAAAATCTGGCTACTAGCCACAGGCTCCTGAGTCCTAACTCCTGCTGGATCGATGAGCTCTACCATCCAAGGACCTGAACGAGGAGGCATATCTGACAAATCCAAATCCAAATATTTATGTCAAACATTCGAGTATTGAATATAGAACAATAACACTTAGATCAAAATAATTTTACCAAACACTAGTTAATCATCGAACTCTGCAATTCCAGCCTGGCTAGGGGTAGATCAGTGGAATTATCAAAATCAGACAACTCTGGATTCATAATCATCTCACTCTCATGCACTAAGTTGCCTTCCTCATCACCCATGTCGTAGACATCTCTGGGTTTGATATGTACAGGAATACACCAGCCCTTATCCACCTTATCTTCCACATAGTAGACCATTCGGGCCACCTTTGCTTCAATAAATGGTTCGTCATCTAAGCGACTTCCCGTGTATAGCAAGTGTGAGAAATTAAGTTGTGTGAACCCCAACATATCTTTCTTCACATACCTTGGATTGTGAGTGTTAGCCCATTTACACTTGAATAATACCACACGAAATCTCCATAATAATTCAGCTCAAGTATGTCTTCTAACTTTCCATAGTACGCGAGTTCGCTTGTGTGAGGTCGATTGTCCACTGAGCTAGAATAACTATGAGTTTCATAGCTGCCGTACACACCACTATTCTGAGTACTGAGACCCTTATCACGACTAACTGTACGGAAACGATAACCATTCACGTCGATAACCAGTATACTGATAAGCTTGACGAGAAGGTCCTCGTGCCAACAATCTTAGATTATTGAATGTACTACTTGGGTATCATCTAGTATCTGTGAAATGACAATAAAAATAATACTATATCACAAACTAGAAGATTGGAAGTTGTCGTCATGCAAAGGTTAATGAATCTCATAGTATACTTACACGACTCCTAAACCATTGCACAAAGTCTCTATGTACAGCTTTTTCAACTTCAGTTGCTGATCTTCCTCGTAATCGATGTTTTGTGATTGCTTGGAACTCCCTAGTAAGTTCATATTCAATAGAGAAGAATTAAAATAGAATAATAATCACACCATAAGTGCAGTTTAGTATATGTACTTACTGTAGGAAAGGACTGACTTCATTAGCCCCTATAAGGATTCATCTCTCACTTGATCATGGAGTCGAGACCCACGGTTGAAATGAGTTTCAACTCCATCTTCGTAGTATAAGGAGAAAAGTGTAATAATCTCCTCAGAACTCCAAACTTCTGCAATTGAACCTTCTGGCTGGGATCGATTTCTAACAAAAGATTTCAGCTTTCCAAGAAATCTGGTTTCGACAAGGAATTTGTTATTAGTAAAATAATAAAGTAAACGCATAACAAATGCATGTAACCGATTGTTATATTGTACCTTTCTATAGGGTACATCCAACGGTAATAGACTGGTCCCCAAGTCTAACTTCTTCAACTAGATGGACCACTAGATGAACCATTACTGTGAAAAAAGACGGGGGGAATATCATCTCCAAATGACATAGAGCTACCACAATGCGTTCTTGTAATGTATCCAACCCATCAACATGAACCACTTTCGAGCATAATTGCTTCAGGCATGAACAGAATTCCACTAAGACAGATGAGACCTGTGCAGGCAACACATTCCGGATGGACAATGGTAGAAGTTCATGCATTAATATATGACAATCATGAGTTTTCAACCCTAATATCTTTCGGTTCTCCACATCAACACAACGAGATATGTTGCTTGAGTATCCATCTGGTACAACAATGTCTTTCAAGGTTTCGAGCATTGTTTGAATTTCTCGTTTACCCATTGTGTATATAGCTGCTGGACAAGTTTTTCCATCTGGTCTTGGCCAAAGCTCTCTTCTGATTTTCATCAGTTTCAAATCCATCCTTGCTTTCAAATGATCCTTACTTCGATTTTCTCATTTATAAAAGTGTACAAGATATTATCGCACACATTCTTCTCTATGTGCATAACATCCAAATTGTGTCGCAACTTATTGAACTCCCAATAAGGTAACTGAAAGAAACAACTCTTCTTCTTCCATTGTTCTGCTTTTTTTTGTTTCCTCCATCACCTCTTGCTTTCTTCCTTGGCGGTTCACTCTCCTTCGTCTTCCCAAAAGTAACATTGATGTTCTCAACCTGCTGTAAAATTTCAGAGCCAGATAAGAGTTTGGTTGCCTCTCTTAAATCAACATCACCATTGAATTTGGATTTTTGTAATCTCCAAGGATGTTCTGCAGGTAAGAAACGTCGACTTCCTATGAAACAATTCTTCCCACTCCCCGCCAAACGCAATGGCTCCTGGTCTAGATTACAAGTGGGGCATGCCTGTCCTGTATAAGTGTTCCACCCTGATAATAAACTCAGTCCAGGGAAATCACTAATTGTCCACATTAGCGTTGCCCTCAACGTGAATGATTCTTTCTTCACTGAATCATATGCTTCTACACCTTCCCATAACATTTTCAGCTCACCAAGTAAAGGTTGTAGGTAGACATCAATATCATTTCCAGGAGCTTTCTTTCCCGGAATGATACCAGACAATATCATACCTGTTGACTTCATGCATTCCCACGGAGGCGTGTTGTATGGCATTAATACAATTGGCCATGTGCTATGACTAAGGCTCATATTCCCAAAAGGATTAAAGCCGTCAGTAGCAAGGCCGAGCTTAACATTTCTCGGATCTGAAGCAAACTCAGGATACCTAGTGTCAAAGTCAACCCACGCTTGACCATCTCGTGGATGCCGCGACATTCCATCAGTAGTTCTTTCTGTAGAATGCCACACCATACTCTCAGCTGTTCTAGGGCACATGAACAATCTTTGCAACCTTGGAATTATTGGAAAGTATCGATATATTTTCAATGCTTTAAGTTTCTTCTCTTTGCTTCCATCAACTACGTCATCATCAACACCACCATCCTTGTATCTAGACTGCTTGCAAATCTTGCAACTCGTCTCATCTATGTCATTACCCCAGTACAACATACAATCGTTCACACATGCATGAATTTCCGTGTATCCCAGCCCAAGCCGTTTGATCATTTTCTTTGCACTATATCCTGTTGGCGGTATGTTGGCAAACTCAAAAGCTTTATGCAGCAACTCAATGATCATTGATATTGCTTTATCGCTGATGTTATGCATCCCCTTGATATGATAAAGTCTCAGAATGAAAGATAATTTGGAGAACTTCTTACATCCTCGTATAGTACTGTTTCTCCATCTTTTAGTAAATCCCTCAAATTTACATTGTCATCATCAACCGGCTCTTGTATTGGCTCAGGGATGCTGGTGTCATTATCTTTGCTCATAGCTTCTTCATTCATTTGACCTGCCTCATTAACATCTTCATTAGCAAGTACTTCAGTAGTAGTCTCGCGGACCTCCTCAGTAATGACACCAAAAGCATCATTAACCATTGAACGAAGTGATCTAATATGATCACTTCCATGCACTGCAGTCCTAGAAGAAGATCCGTACAGACGCTCGCCATGTCGCTCTCCATGTCGATCCCAAACAGTATATCCTGGCGGAAATGGCTTGCGAAGTAAATGCTCGTACACATCATCTCTACACAACCACTTCTTGAATCCACATTTTGGACATGGACAGACTATTTGCTTTCCGTCGTTGTTGTTGGAGAAAGCAAAATTCAAAAAGCTTTCTAAGCCAGTCATGTACTCCGGTGATAATCTTGGGGTGTTAATCCAAATTTATCCATTAGGAGATACCTGATTTAGTGTAGGGAATAGATTCTCAGTACTGGAGATCATAATCTATATATAAGTTAGCTTAGGTAAAATGCTAAGATGTTATAACATTAATTTAGAATCATGTAGTACCAAATAATATACTAGTAACTAGTGTTTGTCGAAATTACCATGAAGTAGCTAGCAATATGCTACTGAGTTTAGTTAACTTAAAAAAAAAACCCTAACTCAACCAATGAATTCTAATATTAATCATATTCTAACAATTAATTAAAAATAACAAACAATTCTACTAATTAATCTTATTTTAAAAAAAAATTATAACTGATCATAGTGAAAACATACATATTACTAGGAATTAGATTAATCTTGACAACATACATATTACTATACAAGTTTAATCATTTTTATGAGACATGCATATTACAATCAATTAATTTACGTGTAAAAAAAAGAAGACAACAAATGCATACCTTACACCGGGGTGAGTGACAAAAAGGCAGAAGACAGAACCGCGAGAAAATAACTACTCGATACGGGCACTGAGAAAATAACCACAACATGTACAATTAGAACTAATCAGAATAACTATTTCAATCCACAACAATGTTATTGACACATACAATCTAGAAACTAATCGAAATTTAAATTACAATCTACAATTCAATACTATTCTAGGAGTCACAGCAATTTCAATTCAATACAATTCTAATAATCACAACGTATACAATTCTAATTCTCTACAATCTTAAATAATCAGAACATATACAATTCTAATTCTCTACAAAATAAACGAAATTTAAATTACAATCTAGAAATTAAATAACTTACACCGATACACAGGAGGAGATGTCAAGGAAGCACGGGAGATGAGAACAACGTCACAGCAGCTCCTAGCTCGAATGCCGGCAATTTCAGAGGATTTCAGAGGATTTGGGGAGTTGAGAGAACTTCAAGCTTTGGGGAGGAGTTGCATACTGATTTATGTTGTCTGGGTGGGGTTTTTATATGTTCGCGTTTAGCGTCGTCGATGACGACGCTAAAACGCGTGTTAGCCGACATTATTAACACGCGTTTTAGCGTCGGTTATGACCGACGCTAAATTGTTTCTGCTGACCGACGCTGATCTAACTGTCGTTAACCAAAAAATCGAACCAGGGAAGGCTTATAGCGTCGGTTGACACGCTATTTTTAGCGTCGGTCGACAATCAACCGACGCTAAGACGCGAAGTCAACTGCTTAGCGCGGTTGTTGACCGACCGATGCTAAAATGCTACGTTTCAACCGACACTATAAGCCGTTTTTTTTGTAGTGTCATTATTTTCAAATTATTTTAAGTTATAACAGGAAAATTGAAGTATCATTTTTATTACGTTTAACTATTCCCTAAAATAATTTTTTCCAATGATGATTTCTTTAGTCTCGAATTTATTAGCTTGCAAATGCTTCGAGAAAGTTGCAATTCATTTTTTATTTGTCTTGAACTAAATTTTGTTGATAAATTATTTGAATAATTCCAAGTTTGGTAAGTCATTAATTAATTAGATCAAGGATCAAGCTGCATAAATCTTAAAAATTTATGAATATTAAAAAGAATTATTTAATTCATATATTTATTAGGCTAGAAAAAACTATACAAATAAAGTTGTATGTTAGTAAGATCAATGGTGCTGAGGTCATGAGTGTATCGTAAGTAAAATTGTCATTAAATATTAACAAATGAAGAGTAGTGATCGAGTTGAGTTGGTTTGAATTGGACATACTCATTGAACCTAAATACATTCATATAACATAATATTTATTTTCAACTTTTTTTTAATTTTTAACGGGCCAATATAATCGAGGTTTCATTTTTCATTATGTTTAACTATTCCTCAAAATAATTTTTGAACAGTGAGGTCATGAGTGTATAAGAGTATGGGTCATGGGATGGTAAGTAAAATGGGTTACATGACATTAACTATAAAAAAATTGAGAGTATTGATTGAGTTGAGGCAGTTTAAATTCGGCATATTCATTAACCCTAAATACATTCATATAACATGATTTATATTTTCAAATTCTTTTAATATCTAACTAGCCAATTGATGTTTCATTTTTCATTGTGTTCAACTATTCCACAAAATAATTTTTTTACGATGATTGATTCTTTAGTCTCGACTTTATTTGTTTGCAAATGTTTCATGATAGTTACAATTTTGTTTTTCATTTTTCTTGAATTGAATTTTGTTGGTAAATTATTTGAAGTACTCAAAATTTGGTTAGTCGTTAATTAATTTGATCAGGGATCAAGCTACATAAGACATAAAAAAATCATGAACATTTAAGAGAATTATTTTCAATTAATATATTTGTTGATCTAGTGAAAGCTAAAGAAATAAGGTTGTATCTTAGTAATATCAATGGTGAGTGAGATCATTATGAAAGAATATGAGTCATGGGATCTTAAGTAAAATGGGTTACATGTCATTAGTTATTAACAAATTTAAAGTATTGATCGAGTTTATTAGTTTGAATTAGGCATATTCATTAAATCTAATTATATTCATATAACATGATCCTTATTTCCAAATTATTTTAAGTTTTAACAGGCTAATTAAGGTTTCAAATTTGTTTATGTTTAACTATTATTCAATTTTTTTTATAGTGATGACTTCTTTAGCCTCGACTATTTGTTTGCAATTTTTTTGAGAGAGTTGCAATTTTTCCCATTTGTCTTGAACAGACTTTTGTTGGCAGAGTATTTGAATTAATATTTAGTTTAGAGAACTTCACTCATTTGAAAAGTCTGTTTGAATAAAAATTAATTTTTTTATATTTTCTCCTTTGAAATTATCATAAATGGATCTATTTTATTTTAGTATGTAATTAAAATTAATGACTGTCCAAAATATCCTATGATTAATCACAATATTCAAATTAAATATTATATTTTTTGGTATTGTATAAAGAATTATCTAGCTATTATATGAGCATTTAAAATTAGAGAGATATAATTTAAAACTCTCTCTTTAATAATAGGATATTAACCTATCATATTATTTTGTTTCTTCTGATTTTAAATTATTCAATAAATTAAATAATTAGTAAATTAAATTCCAAATAGATTGTAAACATAATAACGTTTGGGAAATAGTAAAATTATTCATTTAAATTATTTTAATTAAAATTATTAAAGTATATTTGAAAAAATTGCGCGACTCAACTTTTAATTTTAGTTTATTTCTATATTTTCTACTTTAAACTGTTTAATTTCTCACTATGTAATATGTTAACTAATTTGACCAACTGAGTGTTCATTTAAATTTAATCATTCAATTCAAATTTTTTGTTAATTTACAATTTATTAAAAATAATATTAAATATATCATTATAAAATAATATTTGGGTACGAGCTCGGTATGAACAGTGGAACCTGATCGAAGAAAGAATGCTACGGGCTATATGCCTTTTTTACTAATTATACTATAAGAAATATAACATATCGGCCAACGGGCCGAAACAATGCTAGTATATCTACTATAATATATAAAGCAAAATAAAAGACCTCCTCATTTTAAAGCCCTCTCCTTAATTCTAGCTATTCCACCAATCACAATGCTCTATTTAATTAATTATTATTTAAACAAATTGAAAATGAAAATAATAACATAAAAGTTTGTTAACCGCCGTTATTAATCATTATTATTTAAAACATTCTCATTTCTACTACTCACTACCCACGTTTTGTGGGATCCTAATTTGATTTAAAAGTTACTAAATGTCAAAATCGATGATAAAAAAATTAAGTTTTCTTTTTAGTATTTCAGTGAAAATAATTAAATATTATTTATTTGGTTTATCATTTTTCGTAAATATTAGGTTTACTTTTATGACTATTCTTATCTTTAAGTAAATTCATCATTGTCTTTGAATTTTTTTTTGAACTTAAGACAAACATTAAAATTCCACATCATGTTGTTGACCAATAACTATAGAAAAGAGACATACAAAATCTTTACTTTTTAAACCTTACTTATTCAAATATGACTGTAGTATTGTTTGAGCATGACCTACCTATAGTTTTGTCGCACCTATAGTATTAAGTAGTATTTCATTATTATCGTACACAAGAAGATGATATTTTAAAATAAATTAAACTTTAATCTATATTGTTCAAAACCTCTCTAATTGACCATAATTCTATATATAATGGCATAAATTAGCCTCATTTTATTTCTAGCTCCCCATAACTTTTGTTGTCCAATAAGAAAAGTAAAATTTTTATTTTTATTTATTGATGTAAATTCTTATTTTGTATATTTGAAATATTTATTTTGAGGTAATTTAAATGTTTGGCTAAAATATATGGCATTTTATTGTAGGCACGGATGAATGATAAATCTATATTTTATTCAACTCAGTTTAATTACTCCACAATTTATAATAATAATTCATCTTCATTTTCTTTTATTGTTTTTTTTTTTGAAAACTCCGTCTTCAACTTAAAAATTTACTCTTTTTTACAAAAATATCCCCAACCCTGCCCACCTTACTCATATGTAACTAACTCCACCGAACCTACAAATCTAACTCAGGTTTTTAATTATTGCAAGGTAGGCTCCTATAAAGCTAACTATGTAGCGATTAGTTTTTTTATTAATTTATTTAATTATTATCCATACAATTTTTATTATCGATAAAGGCTTCTCATCTTATTTTTTTTATTATTCGATTCAATTATTCTACTTTAAAGTGATACATAATTTTTTAATCTAAAAATTATGTAATATAAACTATTTAGTTCCATTTAATTAGTTCATAATTATTTTTATAACTTGGTAATTTAACTTCACTCATTCCATTTTTTAATTTTTAAGTAAATATTAAGTTTATTATTAAAAATAAAGATATGTAAGTCTATGATGAATGATACAATAAGAGAATGTTTATTAGGCATTCAAAATAAGTTTGCATTTTTAGTATGATATGAAAAAAATATTAAATTTCAAAATATAATTATAATTTTTCAATATAAAAACGGGCTTATAACAAGGTGTGTCAAGGTGAGCATAACTATAAGAAAGATTCTTACGACACCATGTCCATTGTGAGTCAGGTGTAACCACCTCAAAAGAGGCCGAACTAGATAGATCCAAGAGGACTGAGTCTAACTTATTATTCTTAATTTATTGTCTTCTATTTTACTCATTTCTCCAATCACTTTTCACTCAATTTAAAACACTTATAATTTCTCATTTATACTTCATTTGTCATTATATTTGGGGCTCAATATTGTAATTTTTTTATCATGTTCAATTTCAATGTAGACGTTGTTGTTGTATTTATTTTACATGTTGGTATGAAATTTGTTAGACTTATTAAAACTATACTATTTTAGTTGTGTAGAGTTATCATTAGGATTACACATAATTTATATACGTGAGTTAATGATATTATGTGTTTTATTCAACTAAATATAGTTACTATAAATTTTTAATAATTGTTTATCTTCCTTTTATCTTATCACGATCATGTTGGTTTCACTATTTCTGGTCCTCCCTATAAAATACAAAAAAATATGTTTATTTTCATAGGTTTACAAGTGAAAATTTTGTTGCATGAAAAGAGGGGGAAGTGAGTACCAAAGCAATTTTGGAAAACCAAACAACAATAGTATTTAAGTGAATTAGTTTAATAAATAGCCCCACAACAAAAAGATTTACATGAGTTCATCGAATTAACACAAAAGAGAGTTCATCAAATTTGACAAACAAACATTATAACTAATTTTACTCACTATGTCTCTCAAAAAAAAAAATACTCACTATGAGTAATTTTATTCAACATACATCATATTTGAAAAAACACTACGTAAAAGATGCATTCATAAATATACATAGATCTATACTAATTCAAATAAAGAAATAACAAATTATCAATCAAAATATTGACCATTATACATTCAAGTTACTTGGTATGTTGATGTAATTTCTTTTTATATTAATCTAAGTTTGAGAACCAAATAACAACTAATATTAATTAAACTAATTTTATGAAATTCATAGTATTAAGACTTCGATGGTGTTGTAAGTTATGATGATTGAGGTAATTGATCTTAATAATAATGATTTTGTTCCATATTATTTATTATTTTCTAAAATTTAGAATTATATATTATCTGGAGCTTGAACCCCGCCGACGGGCGGGCAAAATACTAGATATATATATATATATATATAATATATTATAATATATATAATATTGGTAAAGACTACAGTGCTCTCGGAGCACCAGATACTCCTCTTTGTTTGAACCAATCAAATTAAATCTCATTCCTTCATTCTTAAGATCTAATCTGAGCCATCCATAACTAAATTATTTTCTAAATTTAAAATAATGAAAATTAAAATAATGAAAAATCACTCCACTTTATTTTTATTAACAAATAGTCATATTTTTTTATTTTATGTTCATATTAAGATTTATGATCATCAAATTAACTTATGATCATCATAATAACATCAAGTACATATCAAATACAATTTTTTATAACTTTTCAGGATTCAACTAGTCATTCAACTCCTTCCAACATCGGGACCCGGCTTTCTTGATGGCATCAAGAAACAATATCAGTCGTTAGATCATATCACGTTAATCTAACGATTGAGATTGCAAGGAACGAATTGGAATTTACAATAATTATCTTACTTCCCTTGTCATTCGTCGATCCACCTTTTTAGTAATAATAAAAAGTAAAATTTGGTATTGGAGGGGTTTGAAACCATGACCTCCTTCTCTAAAGTTTAAACTCTTGCCAATATGACACTTATCATTATTAATATTGGATAATAATAAAATTATTTTATTAAGGAGTATGCAATTACATTTTTATTTATTTATCCTCAAATATTGTATTTACCTCTGTTTATATAACACACAACATTCCATAGACATTAACTAATGTGAAATAGGAAAATCAATTATTATTAAATGGGTTAATGTAACTAAAACCATAATAGTATAATACTATGGACAAACATGAACGTAAGCACATTACATTTTGGCCAATTCTACATAGATAAATGCATAGTCAGTCTTTGCTTGTCCATTCTTTTCAATCTTTTAGTGCTCGTCCTGTATTTGTTTCTCTTCTCTAATTTTCAAAACTCATGACAATATTCAATGGAAGATGCATCTGTGTCAAGCCACTAATAACAATATTATACTTATTTATGGTAAAAGCGTTTATTATCCACGAGCACACCCACAACTCGTATTCGTACCTATTAACAAAATGGTTTGAACTACGCCTCAAATTATATAGAATTTAATTAAGAGTATATAATTTATTAATTATTTAAAATGTGTATCTTACCTATTCAGTTGGCATGGAAAGCCTTTAGGAACTATGCCGTCAAACTCACTAATATTTGGTTCTCCTTGTTAAGACTAAGACGCCTTCAGGTATATAATTTGAAACAATTCACCTATAAAGTCTCTATAAAAAGTAAACTACAAAAAAATATGAATATAACACTTATTAATTTTTTACCTTAAAAAACTTAAAAATTTCTCAGTTACCATATTTTGGATTGCACGCACTCGATTTTGATATGTGTTTGAGATAGAGTCGGAATCTGTAGCATGTTGACTTTTTGTAGATGGACTATCTAAGTTTAACAAGGATAGTTTCAAGTTAATATAGCTGGAGAGGGAGAGATAAGGTGTAACTTGGACAAAAACCCCCAAGGCTAAAGGCCAAGTCCCTCACAAAAAATTAGTAATACACAGAACCAGTGCCGAGGGAAGACAAAAAACTGCAGTCCACCAAGGACAAAATAAATGGGCTGACTAAATAATTATAGAAAACCAAATCAAACTACTAACAAGCAAAAACCTACCACTACTAGAAAAGCTTGGAGAATTAGCGTTATCAAGCACCAGCCGCCTCCAAACAGCACAAACTGTCACCGTAAATCGCCAATCAGCTAATAACCAATCCCCAACCGCAAACCAAATCTTGCTAAGCGTGGAAGCGAAATTGTTCGACAAGTCTCTAAAAATTCTATCATATTGTTCATTCCAAATAAACCAAAACACCGCATGCATGACATCCATCACAGGAAGCTCAACACATAGTGACCAGTTTTTAATACGAATGTTATGGTCTGATCCTGGTCAGACCTCAAACCATTGAACCTCTCGCTGGGCCGGTTCGATGTTTGGTTCGATCTTGACAAAATTGAAAAAAAATACAAATGAAGTATCAATTTGGTAGAGTAAATTAAATTTCGGTTGAACCGGTTAGTCTCATCTAGTTTTGCCAACACTGCTAAATTTTCAAAATTTGAGAACAAAAATCAATCCATGTTAGCTCTAAATTAAGTCTTGGGGACATAACATGTTCAGTATAATCTAGTGAATCCGAAAAGAAACAATGGAAAAAAAATCCTCCCCATCATTTCTAACGGAGACTGGCCGGCAAAGGCCTGCAGGTAACCTAGAATTATGACAATCCCAATTCATCCAAAATATATCCCTGTCAGCTAGGGGTGGCAATTTGGCCCACGGGTAGTGGGTATTCCCGAATCGAACTGTACCCGTTCGGGTAATGGGTACTCACTACCCGAGCGGGTTCGGGCTTCGGGATTGAGTAAGGTAACATCTTAGCCCGACCCGAACATTTAAAAGCCCGATACCCACTAAAGGCCCGAACGCAACACCCTTAAATATATATATATTATATTTTTTTTTTTGCCGAAGACAACTCCCGCAGGAGAATAGGAGTCAACCATACAAAAGGAAAAATTAAGTACCCACCCAAACCGAAAGGTTAACCACACCTTGGGCTGGGAGGTAACTAAGCGCTTGGCGAGCCACATAATGGGCTGCCATATTAGATTGACGAGGCACGAACCGCAATCTCAGCTGGGGAAGACCGTCCACAAAATGCAGGATGTTCGCAACAATGACACCACCTTCGCGGCCAAAGACTTGACGTTGATCCACGACAAGCTTGACTTGAGTGGCATCCCCCTCAACATCCACCTCTCTCCACCCCATGGAATGGCAAAGAGCGCAAGCATCCCTAACAGCCAACAATTCAATAACAAAGGGAGTAGTAATACCAGGGTAGGGAATACCTGAAGCGAGGAGCTGACCACCCGAAGAGTCACAGACCACCAAGCTGGTCGCTCCCCCAACGCCAGCAGCGATAGCTCCATCCACATTAATCTTGAGTCGCGGGAAGCTCGGCGCCTGTTGCGAACAGGAGGCCGGCAATGAAATCTCTAACGACTAGGCCGACCGCACCTCCCGAACCTGGAGCTACAACGCCATCTACATTGATCTTCGGACGGGAATGTTGAGAAAGCCAAAAGGGGGGCCGAGGCCGGTGTGATGTTCAGTCCGTCGTTCAACAAATAGGATCGTCCAATCTATGACCCCTCCCAAGGGTTCGCGGACGGTACCAATAACATTTACCTTTAGGTGAAGCTGCGTAGGACACGTCTAGGCATTGGGAACACGAACTGGATGAAGGGCAGCCAAATCACATTTGATCTTTACTTGGTCTTCTTGTAACCAACTCTCACTACCTAGTCTCTCTGCAAACACACCCCCATTGCCCTTTGATATTTACCTCCTCCACCAATGGAGCAAAACCAACTCCCATGCCATCTTCAGCTCCTCGCCACTTGTACAAATCATATTGTCTAAAGGACCACAACAACACTTGTCAACAAAAACAACCAAGTTGTCAGATTGAATAGAACAGGAGGAAGAAGTAATAGCCGGCCGAAACAACGGCAGTGGAAGGCGGAGCACATTTAGTTGTCGTTACCCACCCAAATTCACAATTATATATATAGGACTAATCAGTTTTCAATAAGAAACTCATTCCAACTCTTGTTTATTAGAAATTACATTGATGTTTGGACTTTGGTCTTTGGCAACTGGGCAGTGAGTCCGCAAGTGCCGGACGCCAGCCACTTGTCAGTAAATCCATTAATCTAAATATTGAGCTAATAAAAATTTAAAAATTGGGTTGAATGTGTGAGTATTAAATTTTGTTATTTATTAGTGGGTATCCCGTACCGAACCCGCTAATACCCGTTCGGGTTAGTGGGTACCCACTACCCATTCGGTTTCGGGCTTCGGGATTGATTTCGCGTGTTATGGGTACCCACTACCCGAAGCTTAGTGGGTACGGGTACCCGAGCCCGTACCATTAGCCAGCCCTACTGTCAGCTGAGAGACTGTATCCCAACTTTCCGATTACCAATTCTTCTACCACTGTTTATCCAAATGTCCAATACAAGATTCTCCGGTATGCTTCTTCATACTCAATTTCAAACCAAAATTGTACCAACAGTATATGTTGTTCCACAGAAGAAGACAGAGAGGTAGTCCAAGTATGGATAATTTGCCGGCCGAGAGACAATCCCAATGCTTACATTTATTCACATTCTCCTCTAGCTACTATACATATCATTCCCTCCGTCCTTTGTATTACTTCTCTTTCTTTTAATTATAAACTAGTTTTGAACCCGACCCGTTGGTCGGAAATGTTAATCATATAATATTTTTATTCCTTGGAAACTATTAGATTTAGGTGTGAGTAATGGATAATTTGCCGGCCGAGAGACAATCCCAATGCTTACATTTATTCACATTCTCGTCTAGCTACTATACATATCATTCCCTCTGTCCTTTTGTATTACTTCTCTTTCTTTCACCACCACCCCCCCCCCCCCCCCCAATTCCTAAAAATCCAGCAACCAATATGGATCAGGCGAGATTCACCCGAGGATCAGCCGCTAGAGGACCATCCATGGTCGTTGTCCAGACCAAGAAGCCTTCTCCTTCTCCGGACCTGACAGATTTCATGAACGACATGTTCTTCGGAACAATTAGTTCTGATAACAAGTCTTACAACCTGACAGGGAATAGTAAAAGTGGTAAGTGGGAATTAGAAGAGGAAAAAGGGTTTGATGACAGCATGAGGAGCGACAGCAGCAAGTTGACACAAGAATGGCTACACGAGGCCAGGAGGATGGTTGCTTCTTCTCCTTCCAGATGCGATTCCCCTGCACCTACTAAGCTTGTTGGATCTCCCAGATTCGCTTCCGCAAGGCTTTCCACTGGATCCACTCTTGATCGGAGGGATCCTCTTTCTCGCTCTGCCCGAAGGTACATATAGACATCACCCACCCACCCACCCACCCACTCTTCTCTTCTTACTCTTTTTAATTATATCTTTTTCATGATAGTAATGAAGGTCTATGAGATAGATTGATTCAATGAAGTACCATATTAGTAAATAATACAATGATGAGTTGAAGTTGTACTAGGCCGGTATGCTGCTAATGTAGAATACGTAACAAATTGTTAAACGAAACATCAAATAAAAGAGTAATGTGAAAAATAAATAACTCAAGAGGTACATAATTAATTTATATAACATTACTTAAAAACATCTTTATTTTAAAAATAATATTCACCATTTACCTTAGAGATTTTAATTTGCTAGAGTTCAACATATATTTATCTAAATGGGATAAGGAAGAGTTGTAACATTTCTTATGAATGTTGTTGTATAATTTTATTGGTCAAAATAAAATCATTTTAACCTTGCAATAACAAATATCATACATAATTAGTTTCCGTAAATATTTTTGTAGAATTTAAATATTATACAATCTCTATCGACCATATTTAATTTGATTGACTATTTTTTTAATTTTCATTATTATTATTTATGAAACATAAGAACACACCGGTATTTATTCATGTGATAGATTTGCGAAAACCTAGTTATAAAATCTATCCATCATCTGGGGTGTTGAGGTGAACCCAAAGAACAAGAGTGACGAGCTAACTCGTGAGCCACCCTTATTTCTTTCCCGCCAAACGAACTTATAACCTTTCACGATGTATTGCTTTCAAGGGTGCAAACACTTAATGATAATATTTTAAGTAAAATTATAGTGCTATTGCTACGTAAAAAAGCATCGAACGACTATCAACTAGTCTACCAAACTCTGTTACATCATCTCGTCTATGGTATAATTCCGTCAAAAGAACTCTGTCATGATAATTCCGACAAAGGAACTCAGTCGTATAATTTCGGCAGACGAACTCCGTTATTATAATTCTGGTAACTATAATTTTCTTATGTGTATCCAAAGCCAAACAATAAATTTGATATTTGAAATACCAAATACCAAAAACAAGTAACCTAACATACCGTAAATTAACTTGAAATTTGTGTATAACAGGAACAGAGCAACGGAAGGGTTCAGCGAAGAGATCCTGACGAGATCAGCGAGGCACACTAGAAATGGATCGTCTGTGTCGGAGCAATCAGCAGAATCATCATCTCCTACATCACAAGTTCACAAGTGGATATCCAACAACATCAAGCCTCCAAATGGTTCATCACCTGAATACCAATTACCCAAACAAAATAATAATAATACTTCCCTTGTCTACCTAGCTAACGATTCAGGGCTGCCTCTCCCGCCTCGTCAATCTACACACAGGAGGTCTCGCTTCCAAGCTGAATCACCTCAACCTCAAGATATTCCCAGAAGGTTCGGTGGTCATGTCCCTGCTCCACCACCGCGGTCGGGTCAGGTGCTTTCCCCACCCAAGAATCTAGTTGAGTCAGCTCACAGGAGGTCCATCTCTAAGTCCACTTGTTCCATTGAGAAGATAGCTCCCAATCAGATTGGACATGTGGATGAGGCTTCGGGTGAACAAGACCTTAGTCTCAATGGGTTCCTCAAGAAACAGAGGACTAAAGCTGAACAGATTATGAACAAGGAGATTGATGGCAAGGCTAAGATCATCCTCTCTGGCCCTTCAAACAGTATGTAAAATCACATAATTACCAACTGAAACCCTCAATAATTGGGCAATGTTAAATGCATTTTTTTTAAAATTAGGTACAAGTTCAATGGTGGCAGCGATTTGCTATGCTTGGTTGTTGGAGAATAAGGAAGATAACGGGGACGTAGTGGTTCCGGTCATGAATGTAAGGAGAGGGAGGATGTGGAAACAGATGCAGGCAGCTTGGTTGTTCCATCATGTTGGCCTTGATTGCAAATCATTGCTTTTTGCAGAGGAGGTACTTGTTTGTTCACCTTTATATTATATAGAGACTTCCTGTTTCTTCATTTTATTAGTAATCCTAATCGCATCTAGATTTCAGGTTGAATTTGAGAATCTAATGATGTCAGGACAACTGAACATCCTTGTGGTTGGGCAAGACATACTTCGAACTAACGGCGAGGTCAGTTGCCAGGAAGCTTTAACAAATTCAATGCCCTAAATGTGGATTCACCTTAGCCTGGATTTGTTCTTGTGTGTTTTTAGGTTGGATCTCAATGTACCATTCTAACAGACAACTACTGTGAAGATGCTTATGACCTGCTAGAGTTCCAGATGCTGAAAAAGCTTTTGGTAAGGCTCGCTCATCCTAAACCAAAATTTTTGATTTTTTCCAGTTCAACAAGATATTAACCCACAGTCTGGGCCAGCTTGCGGGTATCCTGTTAGATACGCAGAATCTGAATTCAGCAGTTGAGTTGTCCACAACGAGAGACTCTGAAGCAGTCCAGTTGCTCCTAGTTGGCTCGCCTCCTAACTACAGAACTACCATCTATGACCAATGTATGTTTTTTTAAAATTTTCCAACACTTTTGATCGGCTTTTCATGAAACTGTCTGCTAAATCTCATTGTATTGGTCACTGGTAGTGGTGCAGGAGCAGAAAGACCACGCCTTTCTTGAAGCTTTGCGGCATTACTATGGAAAGGCTCCCAGCAGTGAGAGTAATTGATTTGTTAATAATAATAATAATGCAGTTTTTGTTAGACAGAAAGAAGAGTAAATTAAATTTACATATAATTTTGGTTGAACAATGCAGGTGGAAGAAGAGAGAAAAATTCAAGCAACTCAAGCCAAAATGAATCCAGTACGACAACGAAAGGAGATCCATCAAGAACAGGTTGAGTCTTGAATTTCAATTTTTATTTTACATAGATAGGAATCTGGAAATGGTCTTAATATATGCTGTTGTGTGCAGGTAAACAAAACGGTGGAGCTTCGCGGAAGGCAGGAGCAATTGTGGCAGCAGCTAAGCATACTAACAGCGAATCCACTCGCGGAAAGAACAAGTTCTCCATCTCCAAATGGTTTGGTTTTGGAGGAAAGTAATAATAATGATAATTCACTGTGCTCTCTATCTCTAGTCTACTACACAATTAATAATTAATATTCATTCATAGTATTAGTCTGTCTGTTTGTGATAATTAATTGGAACCTAAGTCCTTTTCCAGGACCTGGGTAGCTATTAGTATTCTTTCCTAAGTCCGATTAAGTAGATTTATATCTACTAGTGGCCAACTGGTTAGTGGATTGGATTGTAATGAGTTGATGCTCTCAAGATAGATTTATGTACATCTTCACATATATGCTATGATTTATGGGAATTTTTTTGGTATTCCGTTTCTCTATGATTATCATATAACGTCTATTATTGTTTTTAAGTAGCTTATTTACTAGTTCGGACATCTATTCATACAATTATAAATGACTTATTATTTCTAAAAAGCTTCAAATATGGCAAATTATTTTGAATATGCTCTATCTTTAACAAACTCCAAATCTATCCCATTTTTCGAAATAGTTAACACCGTTGTAAAATTGTAAACATTTTGAACCAAGTACTAACGGAAATAATCTTTAAGTTTTTTGTCTTCTAAAATTAGCAACCCAAGTTTTCCCAAATTGCATTTTGGACCCTGTCCAATTACATCCATTACAAATACTCCCAAACCCTCAATCATGGATCCAACGCATTCACCACGGCGCCACTCCCGTATAAACTCTCGCAACCTAGACAAGACAACATTCCTAACGACGGCGGCGGAGGGAAGCTCCGCCACATGAGGGCCTACCCTCAAGAGTCGAATTGAGGGTAGGCCCTCATCTAATTCGGCTTATATTGTCACCTTGGTGTTAATTGAGACATTGATGAGATTCAAGAGTCGAATTAGATGAGGGCCTACCCTCAATTAACACACCAAGGTGACAATATAAGCCGTAGAAAGAGGTGAAAAACCCTACCGTTTATCATAGGTATATATATTACTCTTGATTTTTAGTACTTATAAGTAGTCTAAGTGATGTGTTGAAAAATAAATTAATACTTATATCATTTTAATTACTACTAGTATGGTGTGCCGCGCGTTGCCGCGGAGCATAACATTGACTTTATTTACACACTTCTCACCCGTCACAAGTTTTAAACAACAATTTAATATGTGTATAGATTGTCACAGTATGTAAATATGCATAAAACAAAAGGTAAATTGATTAGATTAAAATTAGACAATAGTAAGTGTTCGAAAGCAATGCTTGATTTTGATTAAGCAATATTTAGACTTCTTACAAACAAAAGACTTGCAATTGAAAAAAAACACAAAAGATAGGAAACAAAATCACGAACAACGTGCATTGTTTCTCAAGTCTTCAAAGATTTCTTGGTAAACGATGTTGCGCGTGGTAGTTTCAGATACGGTGCCATCACTTTGAAGAATTATGTGTATGCCCTCAACTGAGCGTGTGCGAGATAATGCAACATATAGCTGGCCATGAGAAAAAACAGGGCTTGGTAAGTAGATGCCGATATGTTCAAGTGTCTGCCCTTGACTTTTGTTTTTGGTCATTGCGTAACATAACCGCAATGGATACTGACGTCTTTTAAGAGTGAATGACCAATTTGGGTCTGTTTTATCAAGCACTATGCGAGGGATAATTGCTATTGTTCCTTCGTATGATCCCTCGATAATTAATCCACGAAGTGTGTGTTCTCCAAGGTGGGTTAGCAAGATTCGTGTGCCATTGCATAAACCAGCTGATGGGTTAAGATTGCGTAGGAGCATCACAATAGAATATGGTCTGACTTGTAATCGATGCTCTGGCATTCCATTGAAGGTCAATGAGTTTAAGAACTCTATAGGATACTCTAGTTCCATTCGTTGTTGGTTTGGCCAGTGGTTGCCAATGTATCTGAACTCAAATAAGTCTTTGCATCACCAGGAATCCTTGTTAACACATAGTCATTAATATCTGAGACCACCTGATTAGTTGGTGTCACTATTGCTCTGGCTCGAATATATGCCACAGACTGGTAGTTTTTTGTGAAGTCAGGGTAAACACGAGCGACAATGTCTGCAACTGGGGTGGGAGAAGGTACAATTATAAATTTCTATGGGATTTCAATCAAGTCACGGCAGAATTAGTTTGATGGATAATTGGAGGTATTTTTCCATCACCAACTGCCAAAACCCACTCAGGAAAATTTAAGCCGCTTGAAATGGGTAACAAATTGATGCTAGATGCATTCACTCGCATGTTGGTCGTCAACTCTAGGAGTGTGTAGTGATGGCAGAGTTAATAAACCAACAGTTATATGAAGAAATACATTCAACAGCTTTTCTCTTTATCTCTAACAAAGCAGAACATGAAGCTCATAAGTTAGGAGGAATGATAATATAATAAAATACAAAATAAACTAACAAACCCATGGAAGATGAAGACAAAGTGGAATACAGAATGCATAACAAACTCATGGAAGATAAAGACAAAATTAAACCTGAAATCATATGGCAAAGAACACCTGAAACATGAATATGACTAAGGACACAAATACTATATGGAACTGGGGGTATGGTAAATGTGCAGAAAGGGCGTGCATAACAAAAGGAAAAAAGCGAGGAAAGAGGCTGACAAAACTAACTCGTGAGGTATGAACATGGTGGGTGCTCACGATCAGGAAATTCTTCAAACTCAATGTATTGGAATGAATCCTCGCGAAAGGGAGGGATGGTTGGCAGTTGCAGCTCGAAATGGGTAGTAGGCGTCAAATCGAGGCAGTGAGGGAACGTGGTGGTGCAGAAGTTTTTTTGAGGAGATCGGAGGCCAAACCTTGTCACTTTGTAGACAGAGCCAACTTGAAGTCGCGCTAGGAGAATTGTAGTAAAGTGTTTGTGTGATTCACCCTGAATGGTGGTGCCCTACAGAAGGTGGAAGGGAGGAATCAAAGAAAAAAATGGTGAAGAGGTAGAAAAGTTTAACAGTATGAACAAAGAGGGGAAAGTAGGGCACTAACCTCTGCATCAACCCAATGAGTCCCGAAGGCAAAGAAGCTATGACGGATCGCCCATCTTCCATGCATGAAGCAAACGAAGGTGTAACTCGACGGCAAGATTGTCAATGGCCAACGCGTTCAATAGAACAGAGGACATGGTAGCAAAGAGTTGGGGGGGGGGGGGGGGGGACTTGCACTACAAGAAAATAGCTATTTAACGGCGATAATTTAACAGCGGCCACTACGGGGCCGCTGTTAAATTTGCCTGACATTAGAAATTTAACAGCGGCCAAGTGGCTGCTGTTAAATAAAACAATTTAACAGCGGGTACCAGCCGCTGTTAAATTTTCGCACACGGATCGAGCTTTTAAGCCATCCGATCGATCCTTAGGAAACACAAATCAATTAATCACAACCGTCTGTAGCTGTTCCTCCTCTTCTTCGGCGTTGATCTCCTCCTCGTCGGAATCTAGAAGAAGCGGCGGCGGCGGCTTTCTTCCTCCTCTTCTTCTTCTTCTTCTCTCCTCCTCCTCCTCCTACTCGTTGTTCTCCTCCTCGTCGGAATCCAGAGGAAGCGGCGGTGGCAGGTATGGATTCCTTCTTCTTCTTCTTCTTCTTCTTCTCCTCCTCCTCCTCGTCGGAATCCAGAGGAAGCGGCGGCGACGGCCTTCTTCTTCTTCTTCTTCTACGGCCGCGTCGAGGAAGAGGAAGAAGAAGACGAGGAGGAGGATGAGGAAGAAGAGGAAGAGGAGGAGGAGGAAGAAGAGGAGGAGGAGGACGAGAGGAAAGCCGCCGCCGCCGCTTCCTCTGGATTCCGACGATCTGGACTATCGCCGGAGTTCCGGCCCAATCGCCGGAGCTCTGGCTATTACTTTAATCAACGGCATCATTTAACAGCGGCCTATGGCCGCTGTTAAAATATTTCATTTAACCGCGACCACATTTTACCGCTGTTAAATGACTTTCCCATTGGCCAATTTAACAGCGACATGTGGCCGCTATTAAATTATTTTAACAGCGACTCTGGCCACTGTTAAACTCCAAATCTGCCGCTGTTAAATTCAACGTTTCTTGTAGTGTTGGTGCAGTGGAGTGGGGAGAGAACACAAAAAATAGATTGGTGAAGGAGATAACGGGAAGAAAAGTGTTGTGGTGAGGAAGTATGATAAAGAGGAAGAGGCAATGAGTAGGCGGTGGAAAATCTATGGCTGTGGGAAATATAGGGAAGCGGGAAGGAGACGAATAGACAACCTGGGACAGAGAGACGAAGAGTGGGAGCGCCATTGTTGAGAAATGACAATCTCGCCTGATTCGAACTGAAGAGAGCTTGAAACTCTCCACTGGAACTAGACGGAAGAAAGAGATTGAGGAAAAATTAAAGATACCTAAACTGAATCAACAGGATTGGAAAAGAAGAAGTTAGATGGGAACTTGGTGGATAAGTGAAAAACGACAAAATAGAAAAGCCCATCTTAAAAGCCCAACTTAGAGAAAATAGAAAAGGAAGAAACAGAAGGAGAGAGAGGGGGCTTCTACTTTTTCGCCTAGTTCAGTCAAATGGGAACTGGAAAATTAAAATAGAAAGAAAAAAGTGACTGAAAAGTAAATAGAAGGAAACAATTACATACAGGGACCATGTGGGGCTGGCTTACTGTTCCTTAAGGAACAGTAAGCGACAGTAGAATACCCCCTGCTATTTAGGTTTAATGTTTTCAGCAAATGAGATTCTAGAGAGGGGGCTAGTGTCGAGCTTTATACCCGTTTGTATCAAGTATTTGGCGGATGAGTACCACCTCAGCATGGCTTCTATCACTATATTCGTTATGATGGTAGGTACTGCGAGGAACTTCACCCCCCATTTTCGGAGCTCATGCCTTGATGTCCCATAGACGATTTAAGATCATTGTCTTTGGCAATGAGATCTTTCTACTGGTGAGCAAGATCATTAACTAATTTTATATATTTTTTCGTGATCTAACTTTTGATAGTACTATTTTGTAGGGGCTTGCAATTCTTGGGCTATTTCAATGTTTTCCGAACTCCGACTTAGTGTTGATGATTCATATGGGGAGAAAGTCTGCAAACTCTCCTCCTACTTTTCTCCGCATCCGCAATCATGTCAATTGGAGCGGGAGCGATAAGGTCGTGCTCTCCGACATTTGAGGCTGACCAAATTAGCAACCCAACAATCGGAAGAACAATTGAAGGGTACTACAACTGGTACTACTCTTTGGTGGGGCTTGCAGTCGTAGTCTTCGTGATTGGGTTATCCGTAATGTAGGACCATGTTGGGTGACACACACTATTTGCTATCCCTCTCACCCTCATACTTCTCTCATTCTTCTCCTTCACACAATTTTTCACACTCTCCCCTTTTTCTTTAAAGCTTAAAGGCCCTCATCTATCTCATTTAATTTGTTAATATATATATATATGGAAAACACTCCGGTGCACCCAGCTAGGTGGGTGCACTCAGTGCACCACCTAGCTGGGTGTACCGGAGTGTTCACCATATATATATATATACACTTTCAATTAGTCCAAGTTATTTCAAGGCCAAAAACAAATTTGTAGCCAAACCTTTTCGGGAAATGTCAAACATAGCCAAAACTATTCGTAATCCCAAAATTGGCAATGTTTTGTTTTCCAGTTAACTTTTCCGTTAAAGTTAACGGAAATTTAACCCTCAAAATGATGTATCAGCTGATGTGTCATTATTTTTAATTAAAAAATATTTACCAAAAGAAAATAAATAAACATTAAAATTAAAACCCTAATATCCGCCGCCACCGTTCTCGATTACCCTTCAATTCACATTCATCTCCTCCTCTCCCTTGATCGGAATCGGAGTCCTCGTCCTCCGTTCCGCAGCGTTTATCCCTTCACGGCGGCTGCCATACCCCCATCTCGGCCTTTTTCGTCGTTCCTTTTCTGCATCCTTCAATCTCCGATGAATCAACAGTGAAGCAAAAGGGGATCTAGCTGAAAGGATTCCGGCGATGGAAAAGCTCAGGCGAGCATCAGTCGCCGCCGCCTCTCTACGACGTCATTTCACCTCCGACCTCCTCAAGCTCTGCATTTCCTTCCTCTTCATCCACTCATCCTCTGTTTCCTAAAGCTTTGGGATCTTAGTCCTTGAGATCTTTAGCCGCAGACGTAGTCCAAAGAGCTCCTAGGGAGGCACGCAAAAGCTTCTGCTAGAAAAGGTAAATACCTTTGCCTACACAGCTGAACTTTAGAAAACCACTTGAACTTTAGAGATCCCAATCGCAGAAGCGAGGACTCCGATTCCAATTTGTCCCAAAATTCCCTCACCGGCTCTGTCCCTCCTTGCATTCCGACCACCGCCCCGGAAATCACCCACTTGGGCAGCATCGGCGGGCGCCCTATCGTCGTCGTGAACCGCTCGATTAGGTCGGTTGGGGTTTCGCCGTGGAGGATTGTTCCTGAGATTGAATTGTCGTGTATCTGCAGAAAAGGGTTTAGAGATTGGAGATGGGAGGGCTTCAGATTGGAGAGAGAGGGCTTGGGATTGGAGAGAGAGGAGATTGAGGAAGAGAAGATGAAGGAGGAAGAGTCGGAGGTGTGGCGGCAGTTGGGGAGGTGCGACGGCGGCGGTGGGGGTGGAGGTGCGGCTACGGCAGTTGGGGGAGGTGTGGCGGCGGCGGTGGGGGTGGAGGTGCGGCGGCGGTGGTTGAGATGCGGCGGTGGTGGTTGAGATGCAGCGGCGGTGGTGGTTGAGATGCAGCGGCGGTGGTTGAGATGCGGCGGCGGTGGTTGAGATGCAGCGGCGGTGGTGGAGATGCGGCAGCGTAGCAGCTCCATTTGTACATTTTATTTTAAATATTACATTTTATATTTTGGTTTAGTATAGTTTATTATTATTTTGAATTTAAATATTGACATGGCATCTGACGTGGCATCTAGTTGTACAGTCAAGTGGATGCCACGTCAGCTCCGTTTGTACAGTCACTAACGGTGTTAAAATTTTAACGATTGTCGGCTAAATTTGTCCTAAAAAATAAAAATTTGGTCTAAAAAATGTGACGCAAATAGTTTTGGCTATGTTTGACATTTCCTGTAAAGGTTTGGCTACAAATTTGTTTTTGGCCTTATTTCAATAAGTAATTATAAAATATCTTCATTTGAAACTCAACTATTAATATAAAGATTTTAAAGTCGAACATTTCTCGAGAAAATGTTGTTGGGCCCATTTTACCTAACTATCACAATAAAAGAAAATATGTTACATTCATAAAAAAAAATGTTATTATCTGCGGCTACGACTAAGATATACTCATTTTATATATGTTATATATAACTTTTATGGTAAACGCTTCGGTGCACCCACCGGGTACACCCACTGACGTTTGTGCTATCTAGAGTGATATTTCTATTTAACTAATCATTTATATCAATAGATTTAATCTTAATAAGTCTAAATTGAGCTTAATTACAATTTTTAGTCATCATAATATAAGATTATACCTATTGTTCTTTAGGTTTCTTTCTACAGCTGCATTTTTCTCAATATAATAGATTATCATCTCTACCAAATTAGTTTTTTGTTCAAATCGTCTTATATATCCTTTAACAACATGTAGATTATTATACTCGAAAAAAAAATATTAAAAACATGTTTATCTATCAAAATGTTAGTGGGTGTACCCGGTGCACCCACTTTTAGTGGGTGCACCGGAGTGTTCACCAACATTTTATATACGTATATATATATATATATATATTTTGTTTTTGAAGTAAGGGTCATCCTCATATATTACTCATGCTTGCAACTGACAATATTCAAGAAGTACATCGTCCACAAATGACGGAGAGGCTACACCTTCAACAGGTGTGTGGCAGGAAATAGAGTGTCTAGCAAACACATGCGCCACTCCATTCCGCTCTCTCCTCACAAAACGAACCTAAAAATAAGGGTTTCGGTTCAGAATAGCTTCGCAACCACCAATCAACTCACCAAACTCAGAAGCATCTGTAGTAGGCGTTCGGATCGCCCTAGCCACCTGCTCAGCATCAACTTCGAGAATGACATCTCGCCACCCATCTCGCTCCAACCAACTAAGGGCTTCCAACGCTGCCTTTGCCTCCACCTCATTACTGTTCCACACCCCTGTCCATGACAATCGCCTGTGCTTTAATATCCACCCACCGTGATCCCGTATAACCATACCAGCCTCTGACCTCCCTTCATCCACAAACAATGCAGCATCGGAATTACATTTTACAGTTCCCAACTCCGGCGGATGCCACTTACCACAGTAACCATCTCCATCCTGCCTCGCTGTAGGTGGCCTCTCACGAGCTTTCTCTCAATCTGCCAGTTCTTCCAACGCCATCTTCACCACCCAGCTCAGAGACGTAGTCTTATTCGACCAAACCCTCGCATTCGCTCATTCCAAATGCTCCATAAGACCATGAGTATCTTCTTCACCACAGCTTCTGTGTTGGCGCCCATGACCGCCAGCAGCCACTCCGTAATGGACTGAGTATTCGCTCTAGCTGCCACCACAACCGGCTCCAAACCCGCACTTCTCCAACACGCCAACGCCACTTCACAGTCAAGGAAGAGATGTAAGCTCGTTTCATCATCATGCCCGCAGTTTCCACACTCCGTCGGTACCATCACCCTCGTGATCTGATCCTTACTCTCGTAGGCTCTCTTCCCAAACGCCATGCAAAGTGCTTGACCTTTGGCTGGACAACAGCTCTCCAAACCAGCTCCCAATTTCCACCAACATGCAAATAACTTCGATCCACCCTTCGCTCAGTAGCCAACCTATATGCTGACTTCACTGTATACATGCTCCTCCTATCAAAATGCCATACAAGTGAGTCAGCTCTTGTGATACACGTTATTGGGGTGTTCAAAATTGCTACAACATCACGCGGCTCGAACAACTCCTCAACCAACTCCACGTCCCACTCCGGCACCCCCGGATCATCAAATCCTGCACTGTTAATTCTTCCATCCCAACACGAATTGGCGTCGCGATCATAAAGCTATTCTCCTCACGTAGCCACGGGTCCGACCACACGTTAATAGAAGCACAATTTCCAAGCTTCCAACGAACTCCTCTCTTAACAATTGCTTGAGATGACCAAATGCTCTTCCAAACTAGGCTAGGGTTATATCCTTCCTCAGCCGACAAGAAATCCCCATTGGAAAAGTATTTTGCTTTGAAGACCCGTGAAACAAGTGCATCCGGGTTAGAGATGAACCTCCACCCTTGCTTCCCAAGCATCGCTAAGTTGAAGCTCAATAGGTCACGGAAACCCATGCCTCCATACTCTTTGCGGGTACACAACCTCTCCCACCTCATCCACGTGATACCACCTCCACCCCCTCTCTTCGTGCCCCACCAAAAACTATTCATCATGCGTTCAATCTCCTCAGCCAAAGTGCGTGGTAAAAGGAACGCATTCATACAATAGGTCGGAATTGCCTGCAACACCGCTTTGACAAGAACCTCTTTGCCCCCATATGATAAACCTCGATCCTTCCAACTAAGGATTGCTTCCAAATGTGCTCCTTAATATAAGCAAATATTTGGCGTTTACGCCGCCCTACCATCGATGGGAGCCCCAAATACCGCTCTGTATCCAACGTCCCCCTAATTCCCAAAATCTCCTTCACCGCCTCCTGAAGCATAGCATGGCAGTTTGTGCTGCAATATACCCCATATTTCGACAAGTTAAGAGCTTGTCCGGAGGCACGCTCATATTTCCCAAGGATGCTTTTCAGCTCGCGGACTCTTGATATTTGAGCCCTACAAAAAAAGAAACTGTCGTCAGGAAAAAGGAGGTGCGAGACGCGAGGTGCGCCTCGACACACACTAACGCCCGTTAACTTTCCTTCCAGCTCCGCCCTTATCAACATAGCGGTAAGGCCTTCTGCACATAAAATAAACAGGAATGGTGAAAGTGGGCATCCCTGCCTTAGACCTCGCTCGGGTTCAATGGGTCCTACCCTCTCCGAATTCACCACCACTTCATACCGTACTGACTTCACACACATCATCATCCACCCCACCCAACGCGCATCAAACCCCATCTGAACAAGCATATCCTCCAAATATTCCCATGCAACATGGTCAAATGCCTTAGAAATATCCACTTTGACCGCCACCTCCCCATACTTGGCACATCCTTCAGTCACTTCATATGATGTAACGTCTCGAAAGCCACAAGTATGTTATCAGTAAGAAATCGCCCCTTAACAAAAGTAACTGCTCTACCGAAACAAGCTTAGGCATAACCCCTCGTAGTCGATTTGCTAGTACCTTAGCTATAACTCGATACAACACGCTACAAAGTGAGATCGGACGTAGATCCTTCATGCATGTCGGGCTGTCCACCTTCGGCAATAGAATAATATGCGTTAGAAACATTGTGTCAGGTAGCTTACCCTCCTCCATCCACCTCTTACATTCCCTGAAGACTTCCTCACCCACAATCGACCACGCATGCTGGTAGAATCCCGGATTGAAACCATCCGGACCCGGTGATTTATTGGAATCCATGTCAAATAGCGCTACCTTAAATTCCTCTATCGTAAATGGTTTGGTAAGCCGGCTATTATCCAACGCATCCACTTTTCTGGTAACTCCACTCACCACCTCTCCACGCACACTCCTTTCTCTCCTGAACAATTGTTGAAAGTATTTCATTGCTACATGCCCCATACCTACATCAGTATCGACCCACGTTCCATCCTCATCACGCAATTTCACCAACTTCTTTCTTCTCTTTCTACCTGTCGCAACCGAGTGGAAATAGCGTGTGTTTAAATCACCATCTCTAAGCCAAACTGCTTGGCCCTTTGCCTCCAGTGGGTGTCTTGCTGCTGCAGAAGATGTAACAGGTCGCGACGACACTTGTCGTACTCCTCCACTTGCTCACTCCGCAGATCGCTTCGTAGCACCTCCATCTGATCTTGCACCTTCTTAATCTCATCTCGATAGCGCCTGTCTATCCTCCTTCCCAACTTCCAATATCAGCAGCACACAAAGCCAACTTCGACTCCAACCACCCCCCCCCCCCACACACACACACATCCTTCCAACTGCGTTCCAGCATGTCACTAAATCGGGCTCTTTGATCCACTTATTTCCAAATCGGAATGGCCAAACCCTCCCACACCTCCTCTTTCCCACCGTCTCCAACAAGAGGGGAGAATGGTCTGAAATAGGCGCGACCACATTAGTTGACGTTTCATCCGGATACTCCTCCAACCATGCTTCATTTGCCAAAGCCCTATCTAATCTCTCTTCCACATGCCTCGGGGTTCCTCTACTCCGTTCCCACGTAAACTGATGCCCGATAATCGGCAGATCCACCAGCTCACAATCATTAATCGCCTCACGGAATCCATTTATAAGATTCAAGGGATGAGCATGCATTCCTCTTTTTTCATCGGGTGTAAAAGGTCGTTGAAATCACCAATGCAAACCCACTGTTCCGTCACCTTTATACCTCGTAACATGTCCCATGATGCTTGTCTACGCTGCCTTTCAGGGTAACCATAGAATCCGGTTAGTCGATATTGCCGACCATCATCCTCTGACACCATCAGATTCACAAAGTTACGTGAATAATTAATAACGTCCAAACGATCTTTGTCCTTCCACAAAACGCCCAACCCACCACTATGTCCCACCGCGTCTACCGCAAAACAACCATCAAACTGAATCGTTCTTTTAACCTCTTCCAATCTTTGCTTGGCACAAAATGTCTCAATCAGAATAACCACATCCGGCCGGTGAGTTTTTACAAGCTCATCCACAACCCGAACTGCCTGAGGCTGGCCAAGTCCTCGGCAGTTCCAACATAAGACGATCATTGCGATGGGCAGGACCAGAGCCCGAGCCTGCCTTCACCACGTTTTTTGAGCCATGACACTCTTTTTCACTACCCCCATCACGAGCATTTTGCCTACGACGCTTCCTGTCTTCTGGCAATTCAATACCCTCCATCTCATCCACGTTTTCCTGATCGTCCACATCAGTTTCCTCCATCCTCACTCCACCACCCACACCAAGGTTACTCAGCAACGCCTGCACATTCACTGGAACCTCTCTTGCTACTGCCACCGTGTTCGACGATATCTGTCCAAGTGCCACCCTAGCTCCAGCCGTTCCTCCCTTCCCAGTAAACTTAGCAGCCAGACGTAACCATTGCTCACCCCCCCAGCACAACAGCTCGTTGATATTCCGCTCGTAGCTCCGCATCCCAGCGCCTTTCAATTTCATGGGCTGGCAAGCTGTAGCACACAGGGCAGTGCCTCTCGATATGACCAAGGCGGCCACAAACATAGCAGAATGCCTGCAATCTTTCATAGCATAATTTGGCCATTAGCCACTCCCCCCGGTTTGCGGACCTTCCTCTCCTTCTTCAGTGGATTAGTTACATCAATCCGGACACGCACCCGCATGTACGCCCTCTCGAGGCCATACCTAACACGCTCATCAAACTCAATAAATTCCCCAATAAAGTCTCCGAGTATTTTACCAACAGATTCGATACAGAACTGCGACGTTAAGTCATGTATTTAAATCCAGAATTCCGCCATGGTCAAAGGTACTCTTGTCGGGACTTCACCCAGCTTCAGCTCATGCATGACCAATAGAGCATTGTCGAACGACCATGGGCCATTATCGATCACCCAACGTATATCTCGTTCATGGTAAAAACGGAACAGTAGTAGCTTATTTCCCAGATCCTTAACCGTAACTCCCATACCTGGTCGCCAAATACTAGCTAGTTTATTCTGCATGGCATTGAGATTCACACCCTTCGACGTCATAAACATCCCTACAAAACAGTGGGTGTACAACTCTTCCTCCACTTCATCATCTAACCCACCGATCTCTATTCCTCCGTTTTCATCGTCGTCAATAGCCAGCAGTTGCAGTTCTCTTTCCATTCTATTCGCCATCGCGCCCTAATGATCGTCACTGAGACCAAACAAGGTTCAGAAAAAACAAGAAATCGTGCCGCCGTCACGAAGAAACCCTAATAGAATAGGGAGCGCTCTCAACAGGAGAGAGAAAACTTTTTTCATATCGTTTATTTAGTCTTATATATGTTATATATAAAATTTTATATGTTATAGTAGATAATTTATGTTATAGATAGCCACCAACAATCCAATTTTATAATGTTTTCTCTTCTTTTCAATTACTTCTAATTTAGTTATTAGTTTATGGTGAACATTTCGGCGCCCCAACTAGGTGGGGCTAACCGGTACCCCCCGCTTGCGTCGTGTCACTATCTCAACCATCCGTTCAATCAATGAATCTTAAACCTTTGAATTAATTATAATTTTAATATTTTTTTATTCCACTTAAAGCCTATTTACAATATACATCTTAATATTAGATGGTAGTGCAATACTATTAAAATTTGTAGATTGAAATAAATTGACCCACATTAACTTTCATCTTTAATGGTGTCATCTTCAACCTATTCTTTCACTTTATCACAGAACTTTTGAACAAGAATTTCAACTTAATATTTCAGCACTCTGTCGATGAAGATGATTGCATCTTGATGTGACCTTGTTTCATGCATTTTTATCCTACGATCTACCTAAGTATATTGTCCCGTGTTTGATCCCTCTATGTCTTGGTTTGTATGCTTTTCGAGTCATTTTGCACAGTTTGCATTATTGCAGTCCGAGGGTCACTTGTGGCCTAACTTGATGTGTTTTTTTAGTTTCTTTTGTGCACTTTTCAGACCAGGACGTAATAGTAGAGGTGAAAAGGAATCCATAGGATCAAATGGGAGCTGAATCGGAACTCGGATGAGGGAGAAACGAGCGAGGAAAAAAGGTTTGTGCAGATTCGGGGTACACGACGTGTATGCCCCTGCTGAATGCTATATATGGACGAGATTTGTACTTCAAAAGGGAGCTATCATTTTCCTTTCATCTCCCTTGAACCCCAAACACATACCTACAACCCCTCAAACCCTAGAACGCAATTTTGGAGCAAATTGGAGCCATTGGAGCTAGGAATGAAGCCAAAAAACCTTGGGAGAAGTGCTTACAAGTGGAGAAGTGAAGATCATCAGGATTCATCCATGGTGTTCTTGGTCACCAATCTTCTTTCTCTTCTCTTTACTCCCTTGGCTATGTGTGGCTAAGTTTCTTGAGTTCATCTTGGATGGGTCGAGTAGTTATGCCATGATAGAGGCATGATTGTAGTAATTTCAACGTTCATATTATTCAACTCATTGTTCATATTTACAATTGATACATTGAATCACCATTTCACTTTTGAGTTGAGTCAATGAACCGTAAAAACCGATAAAATGGTTCCAATATTTTTGGAGTACATGGTGATGAAGAAGCTTTGACCTATAATCTGTGTACTCAATCACCAGCAACTTGTTCCAATTTGCTTATGAAATTATGCCTTCTTCTGCTTTGGTGGTGAAGGTTTAGGGAACACCATTCTGAACATCCAAGCTCCCAATATTGCTCCCACAAAGGGGCATAACCAATACACATAGAAGTGTTCCCATGTGTTGTGCCACTTGTTCACATATGCCCACCCAAATGCCTGCAAAACATTTTACACCACAACTTAGAATCTACAATGAAGTCACCATTTCATCGACAACAATGATCGTTTCGTCTGTCGATGATAGGGATTAGCGACACATGGGCTAACGACCATGTCCATGTGTCTGGATTTAGACGGTGGCGAAACTAGGATGGTCAGAAACCCTGAACGGAGTTTTAAATCTAAAGGTCAATTTATACAAAACTTCAATTTCGAGAGCTTTATTTAAGGTTTTGTTGCTCTGGGACTAGGGGACCATGAGTGGTGGCACAGGTTAACCCACACCTAATCCTGCCATTGGATTTGGAGACCTCTAATGGGTTTTGGTTGAGAAATCCTATCATAAAGCTTAAGGGGGTCGTTTTCGCGTGAAAAGAGATTGTTAGGGGAATTGATAAATTCAATGGAATGTAATAGTTGGGGAATTGACAAATTCTCTCTGGAAATAAATGCATTTTTTCCATATCTAATGACAATCTATAATTGGAAGAAAACTAGTAATTTCCTTCAATTCCTTTCTATTTAAAATAGATTTCAGATTCCTATTGGAGCTGGATTTGGGTAGATGAAAAAATTCAATTATAGAGATATTAGACAGACAATTAGAGACGAAAAACAAGGAATTTAGAAACACGGTAGAATTGTTCAATTCCACCTCCCAAATCCAAGCTGAAAAAACCCCTAAGAGTTTAGAGTATTATGCAATGAGTTGGACCATAAAATGTTGCCTGTCATATCCTATA
Organism: Linum lewisii; assembly: GCA_034768395.1. Classification (NCBI taxonomy): domain Eukaryota; kingdom Viridiplantae; phylum Streptophyta; class Magnoliopsida; order Malpighiales; family Linaceae; genus Linum; species Linum lewisii. The sequence continues at coordinate 64,565,024 of CM068298.1, forward strand.
GTTCATCACATTGTGCTAGTTTGAACGGGAAACAAGCTACAAAGGATTGTAATGTAACTCACATTGGCAGGATTCATGGAGGGTCCGGTGTAACCCGAGCCAGCAACAACCATGGAGACAGTCGTAGCAGCTAGCAGCCAAGACTGAACAAGCCCGTTCCGAGGACCCTTGGTGATTATCACAAGAACAAAAAAGCTAATCAAGAAGGTCAAAACACCCTCAGCAATTGCACCAGTGTGCACATCTACTTTCAAGTTTGGGCCTCCAAGCATGTGCTTGTACTGGGATGGCATCACCTCCGTTGCAGCTAACACCCCCGCCACCGCACCTGCCGCCTGCCATTGCCCACAAACAACGACATTCACACGTTAGCAAAACCAGAATAGTCAGACATCTCGGGCTGATTTTTTTAACACTGGGCATAAACTTTGATTTCAAATGTTTTACATAATATTTCATCGTTTTAAGACTACAAAACCCTTTGGACAATGGCCTAAGTTGACCTCATCCGTTGGATATTTAGACATCGATTGTTAAAAGAACCTAGCTCTCTTTCGAGAAGAAAGCCCAATAACACCGAACAATTGCATAAATCTAGTTTACCACACCTGGGCTAAGTCAATCTCGCAATGGATCTTCACCCATTATAAGCTTATTATACGGGGTTTTATACATCAATGACGAATTGGTGGTAGGCCAGTCAAGAACCGTTGCATCCCAAGAACTCGAGTTGTTGGAAGAGTGTTCTGAATGGATCTTTTATCGTTTATTAATATGCCTCCTCTAATAGTATTTCTCAGAAGAGCTGAGATTTGCACAGCTCTCAGCTTCGGAGGCTTCAACAAGCCTTTATACATGAATTGGTGGTTACTGGGATTTGAAACCTTGATCCCTTGTTGGTCAAAGACTTTGATATCATGTCAAGAATAGCTGCATCCTAATAACTCGAATGATTGAGGGAAGGTTTTTTAAATGTATTTTATACTACTACAAACTTGAGTCATTACCCAGAAACTCCATTTTCAGAATATGCAAAATTTTGAAAATTGAAAGTCTTTTCTCTAGATTCTTTGACCAAAAGGTCCAAAGCTCAAATCTTTATCAGAATGCAGACAAACCCAATGAAAAGAAACTGCATTATACAGCTAAACATCTGTCTGCAACAAATTTGAGACCAGGAAGAAGAAGAAATTCAAACCTGAGCAGGAAACCTGAGAGCGAGAGAGAAAAGGGAGTCGCCGCCGACACCAGCAGCATAGAAAGAGACGTTACCGGTGGGATTGAAACTTGCGCCGCCCAAAAACTCGGCGATGAAAGAAAAAACGAAAACGAAGAAAGAAATTAAAAGAGTGGTTATGAACAGAGACGCCCAGAAAATCTTCTCAACGCCTAGGGTTATGGCTATCTTGCTCGTGAAGAGGCCAAACATGGATGAAACGAACATCCATGAGAACGTCATCACCACGTCTCCGATCGCCGACTTCACCGCACCCATTTTGGGGTTCTCCGACGACGAAAGGAAGAAATCTTTGTGCTTCAATGTTATGGAAGATTTTTACAGAGGAAATAAATAAGAGAGAAGATCGGTTATTAATAGGTGGAAACGGGAGGTTTTGATTTGAAATGATTTACCTAACAAAGATTATGATTTATTTTTAGTTAATTTGGGATTTTAATTCTTTAAAAGAAAATTCCTTTGATTTTGCAAAGTTTGTGAAGAATATTTGGGTTGGGTGGGCAGTAGATCTTGAGCTCTGTTTTTGTGTTCGTCCATGGGACTCTGTTTTTTTTTTAACATTTTCTAATTAATTATATGAATGTTTTTTTTTTTTGTCTTATGTAACTCTTGTAGAGATACGGAGATAACTAAATAGACAGAAAATTAAGTGTACACCCAAGTCGAAAGGTTAATCACAGCCTAATTTGGTAGACAATAAAACGCATGGCGAGCAATATAATGGACTGTCATGTTAGCTTGTCGAGAAACCGCAAGTAGCTTACCGAGAAACCATAAGTAATTTCTTAAATTTATCCTAAATATGGTTACTTTATATACTTGTATGTTCATATCAGCTATAAGGTGGCAAGAAAAGATATGAATTGATGAATTACTTGCCAAGTTTCAAAGGTGGCCTTATCTTATATGTTGGAGTGTGTGGCATTCCCTATCTTTAAGAAGGTTGGAAAACCTCTCTTGGCTAGTAATTCTAATTCGAATCGGTTAAAGGTTTAAACTATAATGAACATTCTAAAACTCGAATCAATAATAATATAATTGAATTTAGGTTAGTTGAATGTGATCATTCGAGTTTTTAGAGTTTTAGATAAAACTCGAAGAAGTCTAATACAAACTAAAGACATAAAAAATTAAAAGATCAGATTTTAGGTTTGTCTCTCCTTCTCGCTCTCGAACGACATGCAAACCTCGTAGTGAGAGCAAATGTTATAAAGATTGGTGAGAGGTCAATGTCTTTATCAACATCTAGTCAAGGAAATCATCAATTTAGGGTTATCATTTGAATGAAAATTACATACCTTTTGAATTATCACAAGATTAAAATTACTGATGAGGTGAAATATATTTTTCAGTTTTCGGCGCCATAAAATTTTAGACATTGAGTCATATCATATTTTAAAAAACTTAGAAAATCGGTGAAAAAGGGCTATGTAAGCAAAATTTTAAACATCTTATTTTAGTCTCATGATCTCTTAAATTTATTGGACTGGACGGTCTTGATAACCAAAATAAGATATAAAAATAAACCCTAATCACCTATCATAATTCTTAACTCTAAGTAAGGGTGAGTTAAACTAAAATGTGTAAAACGGCACCGTATGTTGAAAGGAGAGGAGAGAAACAAATGAAACAAAACTAGCCGTTGGGATTTTCTAGCAACGGCCGCCTTCGTTCCTCTTAAACGCGAATCACCTCAATTTGACTAGCAATTTCAAAACGACTTATTCAGATTCTGAAAATTCGATCTTCTTCTCTTCTCCCTAATCCAAGAACAAGATTCACCCACTTGCCAAATCTGGGGTCCTTTCTCAATTTCAATTCGCTCAACTATAGCAGAAACCCACTTTCCCGTTTCAGCAAAGTAAGGGTTCCTCCACCTGCTTCATTTACATCACGATCAGATTTCAGATAGCTTATTAGTTCCATATTAAGAAAGATGCATCAATGTTTCATTTCAATCTCCGATGTTCAGATTTTGAGTTCACTCATTGATTCATTATCTCACATTTTTTTGTGCAGTCCAGGTGTTTGTTGTAAGTCCTCAGTGAAGTTCACTGTTCACTTAACTTGCTAAAGATGAACGATTTGATGACGAAATCTTGGGCCAACTACGTTGACCTCAAGAAAGAAGCAAAGAAAGATGAAGAAGCGGCTGCTTCAGATGTTGATCTCGAGATGGGAAATTCATTGAACACCATGGACATTAACCTGGGGGTGTTCCTTGAGGAGGCAGAAGCTGTAAAGAAGGAAATGGAATCAATCAGAGATATCCTAACTCGTCTCCAGGAAACCAATGAAGAGAGCAGGTCTCTCCACAAGCCCGAAATCAACTCAGACATCGTATCAGTCCTCAAAAGAGCCAAAGCCATCAAAACCCAGTTAGAAGAAATGGACCGTGCTAATGCTGCAAACAGGCGGCTCTCCGGTTTCAAGGAAGGAACCCCAATTTACAGAACTAGGGTAGCTGTCACAAACGGACTAAGAAAGAAGCTGAAAGACCTGATGATGGATTTCCAAAACTTGAGGCAGAGGATGATGACGGAGCACAAGGAAACCGTTGGGAGGAGGTACTTTACTATCACTGGTGAGTACCCAGATGAGGCGATCATCGATAAGATCATCTCAGATGGCCATGGCGGGGAGGAATTCTTGAAGAATGCAGTCCAGGAGCATGGAAAAGGGAAAGTATTGGAGACTGTGGTTGAGATACAGGGCAGACATGATGCTGCTATGGAGATTGAGAATAGCCTGTTGGAGCTGCACCAGGTGTTTCTGGACATGTCGGTTATGGTGGATGCTCAAGGTGAGAAACTCGACGACATTGAGCACCATGTTCTGAGTGCTGGAAGTTATGTTAAGGACGGGACGAAAGAGCTTACGAGGGCGAAAGATTATCAGAGTAAGGGGAGGAAATGGATGTGTATTGGTGTGATTCTTTTGCTGCTGATTGTTCTTGTGATTGTCATTCCTGTTGCTACTAGCATTTAACTCAGCAACACTCTTGAATAATTGCGTGTTATTCACTTGGCGTTTAGATCGCCTATCAAACAAGTAGCCTACAAAAGTCATCTATTGTATAAGAGATGAGGAACCACTTTAAAACAAAATCACATACATTATGAATTAACTAGTACATTAAGAATGTAATTCGAGTTATAATTTTTATCCTAATCATAACAAGAAAAAATTTGTTGTGTGAAAACTTGTATAAGTCAATCATTGACCACTTTTTTAGTTTATGAAATATCACGACGACTTGTATCAAAATCAAACGTAAAATTTGAGTATATAACCTGAATTACTTTTTAATATCATGCTCATACACAACACGAAATCTATTAAAAAAATTTTCAAATTTGAACCAAATGATTGGTTAAAAATATTTGAGATATCAAGTTTAACATAACTTTGGGTACGTTTGGATAGGTGTATTTGCAATTGGGATTTGGTATTTGGTCTTTCAAATACCAAATTTAGTGTTTGGATACAAATAAGAAAATGTATTTGTATTTGGGTCAAATACACCCTTGAATTTGAGCTTGTTAAATCGTGAATTTGAAATACCTTTTAAAACCTAGTGATTTGAAATTCACATCAAGCATAATCAATTAATGGCTCATATCTCAAGGATAATTAAAAACATAGCATATTCAAGTATAGAAACTTTGCCGACATTTTTTTTCTCGCCAAGAGTTCTGTCACAAGATTCCGTCGTCAAATTTTTTACCGCCAAATTCTACCATTTAGGGTTTAAGGTTTTGCCGCCAAATTTTTTTCGCCAGATTCTACCGTTTAGGGTTTAAGTTTCCGCTGACAAAAAATTTCCGCCAAATTCCACCGCTTAAGATTTAGGGTTTCGCCGCCAAATATTTTTTGCTAGATTCTACCATTTAGGGTATAGGTTTTCACAGCCAAATTTCACTCTTTAAGGTTTAGGGTTCAACCGCCAATTTTTTTCATGAAATTCCACTCTTTAGCGTTTAGGTTTTCGTCGCCAAATCTTTTCCGCCAGATTCTACCATTTAAGGTTTAAGGTTTCGCCACCAAATTTTTCCTATAAAATTCCACTCTTTAGGGATTAGGGTTCCGTGTCCGCCGCCAAATTTCACGCTTTAGAGTTTAGAAATCCGCCGCAAGATTTTACCGTTTAGGGTTTAGGTTTTTCGCCGCAAGATTTTTTGTTGGCAGATCATTTAGGGTTTGGTTTCTACTGCCAGATTCCACCATTTAGGGTTTAGGGTTCTTTGGCCAAATTTTTGTCGTCAAATTCTACCGCTTAGGGTTTAGGGTTTTGCTGCCATATTCTAATGTTTAGGGTTTAGGTTTTTGCCACCAGATTTCACTATTTAAGGTTTAGGGTTCTGCTTCTGAATTTTTGTTGCTAGATTCCATTGTTTAGGTTTACGGTTCTACCGTTAAATTGCACTATTTGAGGTTTAGGGTTCTGCCGTGAGATTCAGTATTTAGGGTTCAAGATTCTGCCGTCAAAATCGATCATCAAATATTCATGGTCGGGAAATTCCTTCATCAGACATTTGGTAAGACTACCAAAATTGTGTATTGTGTATTGATTTTAAAATAGACACAAAATAACTTAACATCCAAACATATGAATTTCAATTGCATGAATTTTAAATACATGAATTTCAATTGCATGCATTTCAATTACTAATGAATTTCAATTGCATGCATTTCAATGCATGTATTTATTTTTAACCTCGACGATTTTAAAGTTGTGATTACTATAGGAACACTCTACTCAGTTTGACTTGTTTAGTATGTAGTCCTACAATAATTATCGATAGAATCATACTCTTAAAATACTCGATCAACTTGAGTTTCATCCTATTTAACCGATTTGAGTTTAACTAGTGACTAGAAGCTTAAAATTGACATCCTAATATATTCATACCAATCGAAGACCATCGTCGTTAAAGTACTGTTTGTGTCATTGCATTGTACAACTTCTCAACCGAGAATGGACAATGGCGGCGAATCTGAAGCATCTCAGGATTGGGGTACGGCTTTTGATGCTACCCATAGGCCATATCTCCCAATCCCATTCTATCATAAGAAATTTCCATTGTCACAATCAAGCATATGGTCCCCTTAGAATCAACGTTGGAATCATGCAACTGCCTGCTAGCTGTTTGATGAAATGCCCAAGAGAGAAATGATGGAATTCCCCAAGAATGCTTTGTCCCGCTATCAAAACCCATTGCAGGGGGCTCTTGTGTATAAGTATCAAGTTGGTTTCCAGCTATCGAAAAGGTTTAGCTGCTTCCCTTTTGAACCCTTAAGCTTGCAGCATATATACATCTCTGAACAAAGAATATTATTATTTAACCTGTTTTCAGATCTCAAGTATGGAGGGTACATCCCCTTCTAAGTTCGCTTGGCAGAAAGTGAGCTTCTTTTGCATAGCAGCCTTCTTCAGCCATGCTTCAGGTTTTGTTTCCTTTTTTCTATTCTTGAAGGTCTTGAATGGCTACATATAATGCTGAGATTCTGAATATCTGTTAAAATCTTGTAATGGTGCAGGTGAATGTGCATTGAACTTCAGTGAGTTCCCTTATCAACCCACAGGCGAATGCATCGGTACAAATAAGCTAATAGAAGTGAGGGATTTGAGCACGATCGGTACAACTATCTGCTGTAGAAATGTCCTTAATACCATAACTAAGAATCTTGCTCTAAGAGTAAGCCAAACCCATGGAGCACTCTTCCTTCCACAGTACCAATGGAAGGACTGCACAGGGCCATTCCCTCAGCAGAACTCTGTGTCTCCTCTCTCTTGTGGCTTTGATGTGCTTTACAGTGGAAGTGGGCCTTGTTCAAGCTTGTCTATAGCAGCAATGGAGCAGGAGCCAGGGTTCAGTACTACCGTAAACTCTTGCTCGAAACTCAATGCTTCTTCTTCGATGATGCTTGCAGTAGTTGTGTTCAGGCAATTATGTCTTTGACTAGGCATCTGTTGTCAAACTCTTACATCAGCAGTGATGACAACACTCAAGCAATGATATGCACAGTGTCTGTCCTGGTTGCAATTGCAGGAGAGAAACTGGACCAAGGGTCTTCCATTGATGAACTTTTCAGGTGTTTGCCTTCAATTGAGGAGTTTGGTGGTAAGTTCTGTTTCTCTATCTTTGGTTGTCCTTTAAGCACAGACCCTTTGAGCTTCCTGCATCTTGATGTGTTCTATGTTCTTATGTTCAGACTCAAATCACGGTTTCATCAGAATAAAAAGTAAGTCAATCTCACAGTCTCACTCCCTCCAGCTACCTCATAATCTTTCTCATGAACTGATGGGAACTTGTTAAGTTTCTTCTCTCAGAGTCTGTGGTGAAGGAAGTAGGTTCAGTGGCGATAGCAGTGGTGACACTAATCCTGGTCCTTATTCTGGTGAAGTTTGTGAGAAGGAACAAGGATAAGGGAAAGAGGAAAGCTGGGAAGCCGCTTCTCGAAACTCAAGAGGTCGCGGCATGGTCTGGACTCTACAGATTCTCCAAGAATGAGATTCAGAATGCTATGAACTATAGCAGTGAGAAGACATGCCTTGGGAGAGGAAGTGCTGGCCAAGTTTATAGAGGTGTTTTGCCTAGTGGACAGGTTGTTGCCATAAAGCATATCCATCAGGGCCACACTTCTGATTCTTTCACTCGCGAAGTCGAAGGCCTTTCCAGGATCAGACATCCGAATCTCGTCTGTCTATTTGGTTGCTGTATCCATGGCTCCGATCGCTACCTTGTCTACGAGTTCTGCTCTGCTGGCAACTTGGCTCAACATCTGCTAAGTTAGTCTCCCTGGGATCTCTCCATTTTTTATCCTTAACTTTGTACTCATATTTCTGCTTCTGTCTCTTCAGGAAAAGAATCTGCACTAAGTTGGGAGAGAAGAGTCAAGATCCTGAAAGGCTGTGCCCTTGGTCTCAGATACCTTCATCATTATATTGACGGTTGCATTGTTCATAGAGACATCAAGGTACGACATAGGAAATCAATTTGTCAGTGTAACATATTTTCCCATCACAACTTTACCACCAGGCCAAAGTTTATATCACATAGCTTTACGAATTATGATTCCATGGTCGTGTTTTTTATCAGCTTACAAACATACTTTTGACGGAGGAGTTGGAGCCGAAGCTATCTGATTTCGGGCTAGCAAAGATGATTGGAATGGAGGAAAGCAAAGTTTTCACAGAAGTCAGAGGAACCATAGGCTACATGGATCCCGAATACATGAGTAATGCCAAGTTGACATGCGCAAGTGATATATACAGCTTCGGGATTGTGATTCTTCAAATTTTGTCAGGAAGAAAGGTCATTGAGTTGGATCTTGATGCCAGAGACCATCTCACTAGAAAGGTAAACAAAAACAAAGCACATACACCATAGAAGAAGCTTGAACATGTCAGAAACTTATTCATTCTCTTTGTTGCAGGCAAAGGATGTGAGTCTAGGGAAGCGCCCACTTCAAGATTTTGAAGATCCAAAGCTAAATGGAGATCTAAACAGGGAGGATTTCGAAGTCATCCTGCAGATTGCTGTCCTATGTGTTGCGAAATCGAGCAAAGGGCGCCCTACAATCGATGTTGTGTGGGAGGTTTTGGAGAAGGCCTGGAAGAACACAGTTGCTCAAAAGGTGCGGTTGTTTATCACATTGTGGAAAAGAGGGAAAACCCATTTAAGCTGACAGATTGTGGGGGCTGTTTTTTTGCAGAAAACAAAGTCGGAAGTTAGCTCACCTGGAGCATCATATTCTCATTCCATGGATGTTGTTCCTGTCTGAAACATAACATTAGAAAGGAACATGATCATCCACTGGTTAAGAAGAAAGGAAAACAACCCAACTGAAAGAAACAACAACCTGAGAGGCATTAACAAGAGTGGATGATAATAAAAGATACAACCTGGGGTTTGTCTGTTTTGTTAAAGTATGAAGAAAGATTACAAATGAGGCCTGACCAGAAATTCTGAACATTGTAAAGAAGAGATGTGGTGGGTTGATTTCAGCTCAGTTCTGGTAAAAACATCTATTTGGTTTATAGACAAATTGAGGATGCAGAGCAACAGTTTGTTCATTTATTATATCAATAAATGAATTTTGTTCATATGGGTTTTGGTTCATTTTCCGGCCAGGAATTGAGAAATTCAGTTGCATTTTCGAATTTCTTGTTTTCTGTCTCTAATTTTTCATCAAATATTTTCAGAATTGAATTTCTCCTTCCCCAAATTCAGCTCCAATAGGAACTTGAAATTTCTTTCATATGAATTGGAATTAAAGGAAATTGCTAATTTCTTTCCAATTCTAGATCGCCATTAAAGAAAATTGCTAATTTCTTTACAATTCTAGATCTCATTAGACAGAAAAACAAGGAATTTAATTCCGGTAGAATTTCTAGTTTTCCCGGCAATCAAATTTAATTGAATTTATCAATTCCTCAATAATCCATTTCCATGAGAAAACGACCGACCCCAACTCCTGAGTAATATACAATCTTTAGTTAAAAGGGAATGTGAAATGTATATCCGATTCTTCAGCACATTTTACAAACTCTGTGTCAGAAAGAACATTCTGACATTAAATCGATACAATCTCTAGTAAGTTATGCACTCCACAATCATAAACTGACCTCAAGGAAAGATCACTACTTACAGACTGCCTACAAAGCTCACACATGCATGCTAAACACAAAACAACGATAACAATAACATGACACTTGTTTTTCTTCTGATCAAATTGCTTGCTGCTGCTAACATCAAGGGAATCTCTCGCAGGACAGGAACTGCAACCATATCAGTCTTAAGTTGTCTTTAAGCAAGTTACAAACATATTCAGAGTCCACTTCCTCCTGTTCCTGAGCCACAACAATGGAAAAACAAAACAATTCCATTAATAGCAGCTCAAATGGTTGTTTCAAACTTAAAACATGAAACCCAATAAACTTGCCTGTGATGTCTCTGAAACTACCCCTTTCAACTTCAAATAAGCTTCCTTTGTTGCTTCCCCAGTTCCTTTCATGAAATCGAACCGATCTGCGTCCCTTACTTTCAGCCGAAGGATTCGTTACTATAAGCTTTATGGACTGTGTGCCATACCCCAACTACACTGTATCTATCTCCAGAGTGTTTTTTACCCAGTGGCCATTTCAACCCACCTTTCACCTCTGCGTCAACTACTGCAGAGTCTATCAGTTCTCGAATGCTCTTCATATCGTCGTCCTGCAATAAGGGAAGATCGCAGATCGATACAAACAAGTTAGATTTTAGATTGTTTCATTGCTCATCGATGATATGATCCTTCAACAAACTTACTGGCATAGCTGTCAAGATCCTCTTGGAGCATAGTATCAGCCGGATGTCTAAGTCCTTGTCGAGACACGATATATCCATCACCATCTGCCGCACTTGGTTCAATTCGATCTACAGAGAAGCTTTGATTAATTAGATAAATTACAATGCTATGCAGATCATGTGAGGAAGTTCACATTTATGAAGACCTAACGGACAAGAATAGCTTTTGTGACTTGATGTAATACAGCATTAAAGGATGCAAGAACAAATCTTTTGTAGCATAGAGAAACATGCCTTGTGCAGTTGAAGCTTTTTGTCTTCTCCGATAGTACATTTGCAGGAGAGGGTTGCATCAGGTTGTCTGCTATCAGACAACTAGCACATGGAGTGAAAAAAAAAATCAGCAACTAATGGAATCATCGAGAGAAATGTATCTGGAGTTAAAAGAGGAACTAGCAGTGAAAAAACAATTACCTTCACATGGTACAGATCCTTCTGCTCTTCAAAATCCAAACCTATACTGGGGACAACTTGATCCATAACACTATCCACGTACGAGGAAGGAAGATTCGTGTAGAAGGAACGTTTTGAATTCGTTAAAGCATTTGCCAGTTGATCACTTCCAAGAGCTCCAAGATTCTGTGAAGGGCCCCTGCATTGTAGATATTTTGCAATCAAAATATTTGTTCGTTACACGTCACCATCTACAATTTAAAGGATGGAACATGCCAATGGTGATTTGGCTAGCTAGCAACTTGGACACCATAAGCACTCATTCACATGACAGGAATCCAATTCTAGAATCAGATATTTCAGGCCAATACAAAATCAAAACAAGATACTTAATTCAGTCCAGACAAATGTAACCTTACACAATTTAATATGGTCCTAATCACTCGAAGAATCCAATATTTATTAGATTGACACAGACAGCATAAGAGACAAATAATAGATACAGCTTAACATATCAAGGATGACACAGACATAAGAACATTTGCAGATGCAAGCCTGTATTGAAATTCCACTTGCACGTTTGAACACATGCACAGAGAAAAAATAATATGATAGCAACTTCTCCAGTTGAAACAAACATCACAAAAGGACCACAATGACACAAAACACATTGAGATGATTATCAAAAGATATCAATTACAACAATAGACAAGAAGTTATTAGTACTAGCTTACTCGCGAAAAAGTATCTTGCCAAATCTAGCAACTAGTGTAGGCTTGATAACTTTCAACCTCTGAGCCTCTATTTCGGTCTTCAATATCTGGAAAGAAGAGAGCAAGTCCTTGAGTACATCAGCTGCTATAACCTCCCAAGGATTCCTCAAGTGCATCTTTGCTACTAGTTCATCACTCTCTGCAACAAACGAAAAGTTTAAGATCACAATCTGCATCTTTCTAAACAATGGTACAATGTAATAACTAATAACCCTAAACACACCTTCAGATGGATGTTTATTAACCAAGATCAAACGCTTCTCTCCTTCTCCGCGCTGAATGGACTCGACACTGATCGGCTCGAGACCAACGTGAGGAGGAAACTGATGGTGATCATCCAAACCAACTGCAAACCATCTGGACATAGCACTGTTGGCATAGATAATCTTCCCAGCTTTATGAACCCTACCAGAATCCCGGCCTAAATTCAGACTCTTCCTAAAATGGGGAGCAAAAACCTCTGGAGTTGGACATGATCTCCCATTTTCCACTGAGTGCCGCTTGTTTGGAGGAACGTAACGAGCCATCAATTCCAATCGAAAACAACAACTGTTTCTCCCCCACTCAACTGCCTAATAGAAAGAAACACATGGAGCAGGCGTTCAGAACCCTAAATTCTAGAAATAGCATCAATATGAACCGTAAGCATCATCAATTCAATTCAACATTTCTGCCTAATAGAAAGAAACACATGGAGCAGGTGTTCAGAACCCTAAATGCTAAAAACAGCATCAATTTGAGACCTAAGCATAATCAATTCAATTCAACATTTCTGCTTGCCAATACACTAAATAGACTTTACCAAAACCCAGAAGGGAATTAATGAAACCCAGTAAAAATAGATTAAACCCCACAAGAAAAATCCAGCTGAATTGCAATAACCGTACCTGTGAAATAAGCTTATTAAAGTAATCTTGGGAATTTTGAATCGTTTGAAGTTTAGGGACAGGGAATGCGGATATATATACACATAAACAGTGATTAGATTATGAAAGTGATGAAGGGTGACATCGTTGGCGAAGGTACTTCAGCGAGAAGGTGGAAGACTACTTGGCTAAGAAGGTGATATATTGGAAGAACAGGGGACACATGGAGATTCTCGGTAGTCTCATCTGATCGTTAGTGGGGCAAGAGTTCCACTTCTGGAATTTGGAATCTTTGATTTTCATCGGAAAAGCGGAAACGGGGATCATTTTCCCGAGACTTAGGCCTCGTTCTCATGCTTAATAGTTAAATTCCGCCGCAATTATGCAAATTCGGGGGAATCAGAATCCACACAAATCCTAATCACAATTCCTTTTTTCCTACAAAATTAACACTTTGGAATTGAAACTTAAACCCACCTAAATTACTAAAATAACCTTAAAAGAGAGAGAAGAGAGAGAGGAGAAGTGGGCAAATTGGGGAAAAAATATAATTCTGGCGGAATCATTAGATTCCTTCCATTTTTGGTCGGAATCGCAATTGAGCCCATAAATCCGTTGGAATTGGGCCGCTGTTATATGCGAGGAAAACAAGGAATTAGGAGTTTCCACCCCAATTGGCCGAATTCCACCGCGAATTCCTTGGAGGAAAACGTGACCTTAGAAAAATAATTTTTTGTGGGTGCTTCATCTCTTCTACTTCTATCAATTGAATGGCTAGAGATTTAATTTTAACTTTATTTCTTCCTTATGAATAATAAATTCTTTTCTCATTCATCTTTCTAACCAAAATCCACTCACAGAAATTTGAGATAAGAAGTAAGAACTACTCTCTCATTCGCAACCAACATTCCTAGACTCCGGCAACTGCCACCTCCGCTCCTCTTCTTTCTTCCCAAATCCTCCCACGATTCTCAATTTTGATTTCTCACATCAGTTTAATGATGCCTTGATCCAATTAATCACCACCCTATATCAATTACACTAAAGGGCAGAGGTTTTTTTTTAATCTCAATTCAAACTAAGACGTCAATCCTACGACAAGAGTCCATCTCAGATGACTTCTTCATCCGAAGGTACTGGGCTTAAGGGGGGTAATGGGGAAAGATTGAGTTTAAATTTATTTTAGGGTTAATACACGTTTTTGCCCCTCTACTATGCAAAGTTAACAAACATACCCTTCTACTATTTCTCAACCGAATTAAACCCCTCTACTTTTACATTTCTAACAAATGTGTCATTCCGTTAATTTTTTCATCCATTTTTCATTAAATTTGTTGACTGGGCATACCCAATAAGATATTTTGTACGCATGGATGCTGAGAGATTAAGAAATTTGTAGAGGTGGTGTGTACTAAAAGAAGAATAAGGGAAATGCGGGCAAAAATGTGTATTAACCCTTTATTTATAAAGTCTTAAATTTTTAGTATTTTTTAGCTAAAAGTTTACTTCAGAGGCCACATGAACAAATAGTCTGATGTAGCATGCACAATCAACATAATAGATAGAAAACAGGCGAAAAAGTTAATGGAATGGTACATTTGTTAAAAGTGTTAAAGCAGAGGGGTTTAAATCAAATAAAAAGTTGTAGAGGGACATGTTTGTTAACTTTGCATAGTATGAGAGCAAAAAAGTGTATTAAAAAATAATCATTAGACTTTTTGGGGTTTTGGATATAGCATGTTGTTCCTTGTTTCTCTTATCAAACTACTATCGTCTTCGTCTCACCTCTGTCTTTCTCTCTCCCATTTCAGATGTCACCATCTATTTCGCTCTCTCTCTCCCATCTGAGTTTCGGCGGGCGATAACTAAGGGACTTCACCCCCGATTTCAACTTCCATTTGAAACCGTCTTAATTAACTTCCAGATTGAAATCATCGCAGTTATATATTGGGGAACCAAGCCTCAAATTTGGTCAATTAAACCAAATTAACAAGAACCATTAGATAAAAATGAATGGTTCAGATTAGATTGACTTATTCATTATCTAATTATTTTATTGGGATAATTATGGCAGATAATTAATTCAACGGATCATTATGACACATAATTAATTCAATGGATAATTATGGAAAGAGAATCTAAAGTCCAAGATTTTCTCTTCAAAACAAATCCCCAACCGCAATTGTTTCTTTCTTCTCTAGCGACATTGTTTCTTTCTTCTTCGGTCGATTTCTTGAAATTGCTTGTTCGAACTATTTCAATCCCGTCGCCAATATAGTCATCAGCCATGGACAAGGGTGTCCTAGTGCAGGAAAAGTACTAAGGTGTCCTAGTACATGCATCATTAACATTGAAGTGAAACTTACATCTAAGGTGTCCTAGTACATGCATCAAATCAGCAAACCAATACTTAAACAAAGATCAAACAACATAAATATAACGCATTTGGAGTCTAGATGGTTCATAAATAGACTGTCCTAGTGCAAGAATCATTAACATTGCAGCATCAACAAACCAAAAATTCATGTACAGTTCACCGTACAGAGGTTAACTTCAACAGATTCAAGGGTGTCCTAGTGCAGAAAAAGTACTAAGGTGTCCTCGTACAGGCATCATTTACATTGAAATGAAATTTACATCTAAGGTGTCCTAGTACATGCATCAAATCAGCAAACCAATAATTAAACAGAGATCAAACAATATAAATATAACACGTTTGGAGTCCAGATGGTTCATAAATAGACTGTCCTAGTGCAAGAATCGTTAGCATTCCAGCATCAACAGACCAAAAAATCTTGTACAGTTCACCATACAGAGGTTAACTTCAATAGAATCAAGGGTGTCCTAATGCATGAAAAGTACTAAGGTGTCCTAGTAAAGACATCATTAACATTGAAACGAAACCCACATCTAAGGTGTCCTAATACATGCATCAAATCAGCAAACCAATACTTAAACAAAGATCAAACAGCATAAATATAGCACGTTTGGAGTCTAGATGGTTCATAAATAGACTTTCCTAGTGCAAGAATCATTAACATTGCAGCATTAGCAAACCAAAAATTATTGTACAGTTAGATTTTCTAATAAGAGACTTTTAGTGCACTGAGAATATCCAGAGAAAAAATTATTGTACAATTAGTCTAAACATCTAAACCGAACCTTGACCGGAGAAAAAAAAAAGAAATTATGGCAACAGGAGTAGGGGTGGCTGGTTCGGTTTCGGTTTCCGGTTGACCGAATTGGAAACCGAAATCGATTTCGGTGACCGATTAACCGAATTCACCAACTCGAAAACGGCTGCGGTTATAGGATTCAACCCATCGGTTACATACCTCTAATTCGGTCATTGACCGATTTCGCGATTTGACCGAATTCCTAGGCTGCTGCTCCGAATCTTCCCTTCTTCTTCTTCCCTTCTTCTTCCCTTCTTACTCGTACGCCGATTCCTAGGCTGCTGCTCCTTCTTCTTCTTCTTCTTCTTTTCCCTTCTTCTTCCTCCCTTCTTCTTCTTTACTTCTTCTCAGATTTGAACCCTAATTTCAAAGCGAAGAGCAAGATCTAGGTGCCGATTCCTAGGTTCCGACCCGTCCGCCGATCTAACCCTAATTTCATACCTGGTAGCCACGAATCCGTTGGGAAATCGAAGCTCTGCCATTGCGTCTGAGATGCTGAGAGCAGAGCGAAGAGCAAGATCTATTTCCCTTCTTCTTCTTCTTCTCTGGGGAGGCGGAAGAACTTGCGGCGGCTCCTTCCGCCGCAGGGCCGGATGCAGGGGCGTCACCCGCGGGTGCTCCGACGGTTTCGTTCTTCCCTCCGGCGGCGGCGGTCTCGTTCAGCGAAGAGCAAGATCCGGTCTCGTTCTTCCCTATTCTTTCCTCAGATTCGAACCAGGCTATTTGGTTCGATTCGATCAACTCGGTTGACCGTGACCGATTTGAATTCGGGCACGGTCAAACCGAATTCAAATCGGTCACGGTAGGTCCCAGGTTTCGACCGAACTCGAAATCGGTGACCGACCAAATTCGGTTCGGTTTAACCGATTTAACCGAATAGCCACCCCTAAACAGGAGAGGGAAGAAAGAAAAGAGTTGCAGAGAATAGGAAAAAAGATAAAAATATATTAGTTATGGTAACATTAAAAGACCTTTCTAATCATTATCTACTAATTAATTAGGTAATTAATTGATCCTATAAGATTAGGACAATCTTATTATTTTAATATTAAATCAATGGCTGAAATTAATTTGGTTTAGTAAATCAAATATGCATTTGGTCACTGAAAAAAATGCGCGAAACTGTCACGTTATATTGTGAGTATGTAACTGTATGGTCTAGGCGTACAAATGAAGAAAAAAAAATTAGGGTTCATAATACCAATGTCTATAGTTGTTTGTTTTCTTGGCTTCCTCATAACGAGTGTTCTGTGGACAACAATGAAAAAAACGAAGGCAAATGTTCCCTCAAAGAAGCTGCCCGCTTCTCCCATGGAAGTCTCTCCCCCTAAAGTCCAAACTCCCATATCTTCAAAGAGGCTGCAAGAGCTTCATTCTCCCCACAGAAGCAAGAAATCGATCCTCCAACGGAGCAAAGGATCGCAAAGAAGGCTAAAATAACACTGAGCACTGAGTCGGACGATGATTTTGAAGTCCAGCCGCAGGTGCATTGGAATATGTTTAATCTTTGCATGTTAGATCTAGTTTTAGGGTTCAATTACATTAATGTGTCCGTTCTGGGTGTCAGTTAACTTATATACTGTGAAATGCATGCTAGATCTTGGTTTGAAATGCGTATAAGTTTTCATCCTGGATTTTTGCGGGCATTTACATTATATTTTGATCGGTAACATGGACATTGGATGGCAGTACTATTATCGTGATATACATATGTTAGACAATGATATATAAGTTCAATAGCATGTATGACTGTGATTGGGTTTTACTTCAATTGCATGCCATTTTTCGTTCTTGCTTTTTGTTTACAGAAAGGTGTATCACTGGAGCAATGGATACTAGATTGGGTGGTCCTTGGTTTGAGGGAGAGATTGTTAGGATAACAACTCAAGTACCACATCGGCAAACTAGGAAGATTTATCTAGCTTAAATGAGTCCATCAACTTCAGTCACCTTTTACAAAGGGTAAAAACATTGGCAGTTACCTAAATTTGGGGTTTGTAACAGCGTGGTCACCTAACTTCGTTTTGTAACAAAACACTCATCTATATTTGGGTCAGCCATTTTTGTAGGTATTTGCTTGGTTTTTGAATTAGATCAATTTATTTTAATGGTTCAACCAAGTTGATCCGGGAGATTAAAAGATATTATGTTTGATGATGTTGCATGTTTAGTTGTCAATTTGGCCAAAATTGTCATCAAAAGTAACCGAAATAATTGCTCAGTTACCTTGTTTAAACATAAATGAGTGCTCTGTTACAAAACGAAGTTAGGTGACCACGTTGTTATAACCCCAAACTTAGGTGACGGCCAAAATTTTTGACCCTTTTACGAATCAACCCATTTGCAAAATTGACTACTACGATAATTCACATAATGGGGATCTACTATTGTGAGGACCCCATTAAGAGTCCTTATATGAGGACACTATTTACAGCCGTTAAATGATTATCCTAATCTAACTGCGGGGAACCAGGTATGGACAAAAGGGAAAACTGGGGTAATTAATTTAAAGTGGAACCAAAACGAGAATTAAAAAAAGACGTACCAATTAAGCAATTTATCATAATACTCATTTCATATTAATCATTGGATCTCTATTATATAAATTAAGAGTATAGATTAGTGTCCTTATATAAGGACACTTAAGGGGTCCTCATATTAGTAATTGCCCAAATAACGAGTAAAAAACAGTAGCCTAGATCCCACCATTTATTATTATGAGCACAAGAAATTCATAATTTAAAATTACCAAGAAATGCTTAATCTAAGAGAAAGTCCAATTTAATTTACTACAAATATATTAAAAACAAAACAAACATTTTATTAAACTCTAAAAACTCAATCTACAACGACTCTCCCCAACGATCCAAGTCACCAATCAAGTCATCCCAGTCCCATTTGGAGCTGCTACAGCTCTCGAACCTGAACTGATGATCCACCATTCCGATCATCTCCTCGCCGCCGCTACCGCCGGCCGGAAACCCCCCACCCCTTCATGCTCCTTACCACCGTTGAGCACCCAGCTGCTGCTCCCGCTTCCCTCCTCCGCAAACATCACCGGCGGCAGCGGCGGTGGTGTGGCTGCAGTCATCGTCGACGTGCTGCTGTATTCTTCTTGGATGATCCCCTGCTGGCCGTAGTTGATGATGTTATTACTTGGGTGGGTCCTCATTATCTCTATGGGGGCGGTGGCGGGGACGGAGGTGAGCTGGAGCTTGGTGTCGTGGTCGTCGGCGGCGGAAGGGTCTTGAAGAGTGGTGGTGAGGCGTTTGCTGAGGTGGCAGTTCCAGTAGTTCTTCACGTCGTTGGCTGTTCTTCCGGGAAGCCTTCCGGCGATCAACGACCATCTGGATATATAACAAACACACGTAGGAAGGAAAATCATGGAGAAAAATTAGTTCTGGACACAAGTACGTGTGGGAGGTCACCGAGTTTGATGTTCGTTACAACGCAGTTACTTAAGTTATAAAGTTAATATTAAAGTCACTCAAGTTTACTTTGAGTAACTCACAAGTACTTTTATATGATTTCATATTATTTTTTGTTAAAATCGTAATTATAGACCGAGATATAAATTTTTCCTAAAATTTTAATCCGTTACAGTGTGGTCCTACTATTATGAAATGATTTACAAAGTAGTCCTAATGACGTCATCAATATACTTTTCATGTCATCAAAAATATAATTAAACTGCTACAAATATAAAATTAAAGTAATCTAACTCAATAGATTTAGTTTTGAATCAAAATTTATGAGTTGGATGAGTTAAGATTTAGATTTGAATAAAATTGTTGAATTTAAATTATATTTTTTTATGACAGGTCAACGATGACGCGACAAAATGACTGAAAAAGTACATGGATGACGTCACTAGGACTAATATGTAACATGTTTCAAAGTAATAAGACCACTCTACAACAGATTAAAACTCCAGGATGAGATTATAACCCGACCTACATATACTTCCAAAACGTTTTAAGTAGTTGATATATGACTCCAAATGCTGCCCAATTTACGAACCAACTAAACATTCAACTCAAAATCAGAAAACTCTACTAACCAACTTACATATATCCCTTTACCAAAAAAAAAATTACATATATCCACTTTCATGTGGTGAAGAAGCAGTAGCGGATCCAAGATGGATCATGACACTGGGCCATTTCATCAAATTATAATATATTGGGCTAAATCTGAAAAATCTTTGAGCCAGTTCTTTTATGTACATGAAAATACATATAATTTAGTAGCTCTAGACTCGAAAGTGGGGTGGGCCACGACCCAGGGAACCTGGCCACCCCAGATCCGCCCCCTGTGAATAGTTAGGTTACTCACTTCTTAAGGGTTTAGCATGAGATTATAACCCGACCTACATATGATTTCGACCTAAATCATATGCTTAATGGTTTACTAAATACTTGAAAAGGATGTGACAAACAAGAGAGGATAACAGGAAGGGAAGATTATGATTTTGCAGTGATATGAAAGTGACTGATGAAGAAGAATGTTACAGAAAGCAAAGCTCAAATCAGATGTGCTCATTTTAACAATACATAATAATATAGTGATTAACTTGCCTGTTACCCAACAGTTTATGGAGCTTAATGATGAGCTCAACTTCCTCTTCTGCAAAACTTCCCCTCCTTATATTTGGTCGCAGATAGTTTAGCCACCTTAGCCTGCAGCTCTTTCGGCACCTGTTTAGACCTGTTAATCGACATCGAAATATTTCATGATTATCCAATAAATGTACGGAGTGAAAATTTCGATATAAATTACGAAAAATAGATGGAAATGGGAAATGGTAGGAGTAGATATAATTGCATAACTAGCTAATTGAGTAAAAAATGATGAAAAATAATCACTAAAATCCATTAACCAGAATTCTGAAAATCTTAATTAACATCGATCCACATTTCAAAGAATGATATTTTAGAAATATGATATGGTTTAATTCACAAACTAAGAGGGAGAAAGAAGAAAATGACAAAAAACACAAAACCCGTTCAGACTTTAGACTGAGTCATTATATACAATGTCCGAGTTTAAAAAAACGAGAGCAAGTAAAACTACAAAAAAATTTGTCTTTAGCTACTGTAAATTACAACATGTAGCAAATAGTTGATGTTATGTAACGACAATCACTATTTTTTGTATTTGTTGTAGCAAATACTATTTGCGACACTCAGCATCCCAGTCGCAAATAGTATTTGCTACAACAAATCACTATTTCATAACATCAACTATTTGCTACTGCGTTTTCATACTATTGTAATTTATACACAGTAGCTAACTGCAAACTTTTTTGTAGTGCAAAACTAACATGATCCAGAGAGCCATGTTCGAGATTTAAAAACTATCCTCAACGAAAAACAAAACATAACCATCAACAACAAGAGGGAGAAACAATTCCATGATTTGCTAGTTTCCAACTTCACTTTCCTCTACTTCCTCTTTTACTCTAAGTACTAAAACTTCGATTTTGATAATCTTACATCAAATTTTGCCATAGTGGAAAATCAAACAACATTAAACATACATATTCAGTCTGTTAGTAAATACACATAAGATCAATTCAAAATCCTCTCCCAACAACTCGAGTTATTGGGATGCAACAGTTCTTGACACAGTCAAGTACAAAATAATCAAAGCTTGTATGAAGAGAATCAAGGATAGTGCAAAGTATATAGTAGTGTGTACCAGCCAACAAAGGGACACGGTGCCATTTGCCTTCACCATACTGCTCAATGCATTTCCTAAGCAAGTGATCTTCTTCTTCAGTCCAAGCCACTCCTCCCATTCTTCTTCTATCTCTCTATCAATTTCTGAAGC
The DNA here is from genome assembly GCA_034768395.1 of Linum lewisii. NCBI lineage: Eukaryota > Viridiplantae > Streptophyta > Magnoliopsida > Malpighiales > Linaceae > Linum > Linum lewisii. Next base: position 64,586,654 of record CM068298.1, read on the forward strand.
TTGTTCTAAGTATATATAGACACAGAATATCTATTAGGGTTTTTGAGTGGGTGGAAATGCAGAAATGTCAGAGTTATGATAAGAGATGTGCATTGCATGGAGGTATAGTACCATCTCTTTTATATATATGCCCACACATATGTGTTGTACGCTTTCACAGGTTTCATCAATTTGGGGTGTTGGGATATTTGCACTACTCTCTCTTCTTTGCTTTCTCAAACTAGCTAGCCCTATTTTATGTATTTGCTGGAAATTGAATTTGTTGACATTCTGGACGAAATTTTAAGTTTTATATAAAATTTTAGCGGTTAGGATTCTGATTTCGATTAGGTTTTATCGACTGGATGAAAAGTTTGTAGTTTTATAGATAAGATTACGTAACAATGTATATCGTCAGTGACACATTGCATAACTATGTCTGAAAATAGGCAATGATGACATGTGGGCTCCACTAAGCACAACTTCATTTTTCTAATTAAGGCCCCAAACCATGCAACATATTATGGTTTAGCACCAAAACTGAATATTATATTAATATTCCGTTTTGGTGTCAAGCCATGCTTATGTTGAATGGTCTAGTGTCTTAATTAGCAAAGTAATATTTGTGATTAGAGGAGGTGGGTGGCAAGGCGCTGTCAGTCAGCGTCTCGCCACCCACGTGACATCATTGCCTCACTACAACATAATCAGGCTATGGAGGCAGATTTATAGAGACACATAGAATATTTGCCTCTAAACATACATTTAAAGAGAAAATACTATATGTGCCTCTATAGATGGAAATATCTGCCTCTAATTGTGTTTTATTTATTTATTTTAATATTAATAAATAATTTTATAGCTTTAGAAGCATATAATTTATAATTGCCTCTATAAGTCATACAATTACATCTTTTAGAGGCAGATAATTTATAACTGCCTCTATAAGTTATATGGAAAAAAATTTTAGTGGCAGATAATTTTTAACTGCCTCTATAAGTTTTTTGTCTTATACAATAAACTCTTTTTGAGGCAGATAATTTAGACCTGCCTCTATAGGTTGTATGATTAAATTTTTTAGAGGCAGATAATTTACAATTGCCTCTATAGGTTGTATGATTAGCTTAGAGAGATAATTGATATATCTCTATATGTTGAATGGTTAAAATTTGTAAAGGTTAAACTTTGTACTATTTTGTAGAGATAAATGTTAGATAATATATAATTAATTATTTATATAATAAACTCTAATGATTTTCTTTTCTAATAATGAGTTAGAAAAAAATTATTTTTTCAGTTTTGATTTCTTTTTCTTGCCATATTTTCTCCATATCATTGAATTTTAGAATTCATATTTAAAAACTGCGCAAAAAAATATCAGTAAATACTCATGAGCCAAGTGGTAAGAACTAAGCACATTTCTTTGAACCACCCGGGTTCAAACCCCGTTTGGTGGCACCACTATTTCTTTGAACCACCCGGGTGCAATTACCAACAATTATATCTGCCACTAATTCTTCCATTTAGTGGCAGATAATATGTGCCACCGTATTTGCCTATAAAAACTTTTAGCCGCAGCAACGTTAGTGACAATATCTGCCTCTAAAACTCTATAGAGGCAAAAAGAATGCCTTTTAGAGGCAAATAGCGTGTGCCTCCGTAGCCAGGTTTTGTATTAGTGCCTAGTTTTGGACATAGTTGAACATTGTATTATCGATCAAACATTGTTACATATTTTGTCCACAAAACTACAAAATGTGACTGAATAATTCTTTGATAGTGGCATGAGTTGACCCGCCACTGATCCATCATTGATTGTGGAAGAGTACTTTGTGCATTGTTATAAATATTCTTCTTTTTTTTATAATTTATGTTCAATATTGCACAACAATATTATCATATAATTTGGTCACAATGCTAGCCATTGACAGTTTGATCCGTGAGGATGACTTATGATTGATAGATTTCTAATTCTGTAACGTACAATGAGTGATGATAAGATAGTTGAAAATAGCAAAATGAAGAATGTAGGTATATGTGTGTATATAATTTGCTAACAATCAACCAAATAAAATACTTAAATCAATTAATAAATTAATTATTATGAAAGAAATGGGACCAAAAAAATAAGAAGGCTCATGGTCCCCTTGACTTTCTAAGGTAGTGTTGATGTATCTATGTTTATGTGGAGGCAGCATGAGTGGCCTTTCTTTGTGGTCCATCATTCGCCAATCAATTAGCATTCCAATTATCCTTTGCTTTTTCTTCATAATTATTTTCATACCAATTACTACTTAAATTTGAGAGCACCGTGTCTTGATTCATATATTCAGATCGTGGTCGGTCATTAGGGCTAAGTTGAGATGAGTTATGACAGGTTATACATCGTTTGAGGGGTATCAGAGAGTACATGTGCAGTTTGATTTGCGGCATAACTTTTGCTGGTGGAGGTAAGATCACGCACTAACACTCTTATAATTAGGTCGTTAGTTTCTGCGAGATGTTGGGTTAGGACTGGATGGTCAAAGTTGAGCATGTTTATTGGGAACGCAACCAACCAGTTCGCTTCATGGTTTGCCTTGGACATGATTTATCTATTGGTATTCATTCTATATTTCTATATTTTTGTTATTGCATATATTTCTAATTTTTAATCCTACGTTGTCCCATAGTTTTTTTTTTACTTTTTTTGGGTGTAAATGATGAATGTTAATCTATAAGTGAGGCTCCCATATGAAAGTTATGACCATCACCAAAAAAAGTAGGGCGTAGATGAGTGAAAAGGCTAGTCTCAAAGGTAGGCTTTAAGCATCGGGCTCTTGAGATATACATATTGTAATAGCCAGAGTGTCATAGAACTGGCCAAGAATCAGGTGTATCATGAAAAATGATAAAGCACAATAATGTACGATATCACAAGATTAGAGAGTTGATTAATACTAGTGAGATCAAGGCGTTGAGGGTACGCATAATGGAGAATATGTAGATGACATGTTAACAAAGGCACTATCAACGAAGAAGTTTAAACATTGTTTGGACTTGCTCCAAGTTACAAATTGATTGGAGTTGTGGTAGTTCTACATGAAGAAGTTGCAGAGGAAGAATGGCAAGTGAGGTAGGATTTAATAAGTAACCCAGATCCTATAGGTTCACCAAATTAACAAAGAGATATATGATGAAACTTAATCAATAGCCATGACTTGACTAAATTAAAAAGGATATATGCCTAAACAAGTCTAAAACATTCCCAAAAAAAGAGAATACAAAGTGGCAGTGAACCAACCATCTCATATGTGCAACCGACATTCATTTTCCATCATGCTCTCTATGAAACAAGTCTACTTAATTTATTCTTAGTGCACTCTAAAATGCATCAAAAGCTTTTAACGGCGAGAGAGAATGGTTGCTGGGGAATGTATGAGAAAGGAATGGATTTTGCAATCTACTAGTGAACTGAACAATTACAAGTTATTTGTTTATTTGGGGAAAACGACAATGTTTGATATCAATATTTTAGTCCGGCTATAACATTTGGCGCTGAACTAATTTTTTTGGCGCTGAATATTTCGGAATTTGCGAGGACAACAAACGTTGCAGAATTTTTAATGGATACTGCGACAGAGACAGCTGTCGCAAAATGATTGCTAAATTTTGCAACGTGTTAATCCGTCGCAAAATTATATATCATCGTCGCGTAAAATAAATAATTAACAAATTAATTAAATTCAATTATTCTGCGACGGATGCCAGCTACTCGTCGCGGAATGAATCGCATTTTGCGACGGAAATTATCCGTTGCTATATTTTCGTTGCAGAAAGTATAAATTTTTGTAGTGAGCCACTCGGGCTCGGTTTTTTCCCAAAAAATCTCGTTCGTGAGATCGGCTCGTCGTAAGCGAGCTAGCTCATGAACAGGCTCGTCACTTAAATGAGCCGAGCTCGAGCTAGTATGTTGGTCGGCTCGGTAGGCTCGTGAGCCAACTCATTTCGTTAGCTCGTTAAGCTAAGCTCGCGAGCTGGCTCAATTGTAACTGTTATAATCCTAATCCCTAAATGGTAATTAAATAATCAACCATAATATCCTAAAAGAAGTAATATGGTAATTACTAATTACCCTACGTAATGACTAATTCCCTAGAATTACTCTAATCCCAATTTTGTGAGTCACGAGCCCACGACCAACGGTACATCATTTTTCTCCTCCTGCTCTTTGGTGTCTTTTGCCTTTTTGTGGTTGCTAATTTGTTTCTTGAGATGCACGTTGAAAACGTTTATATGGATTAAAATTTGTGATTATTTTATATTTTCTATATTTTGTAGCACCTATATCGTATTTTTGTAGAATGCTTAATTTCTTATATTTCTGATATTTTTTTATCCCTGGTTGGCTCAATTACAATGATAAACGAGTCTAACTAGGATTTGGCTCGTTTAGCATTATAAACGAGCCAAATCTGGCTCGTTTAGCATTATAAACGAGCCGAATCCGAGCCAGGCTCGTTTAACATAGTAAACGAGGCCGATCCCGAGCCGAGCTCGAGGCTAGACAACCAATAAACGAGCCGAGCCTGAGCTAGCCTATCCGAGCTCGTCACGAGCCCGAGCCCGACCCGAGCCAGAAAAAATTAAGGCAAGCTCGAGCCCGAGCTAGGCTGTAGCTTGGCTCGGCTCGGCTCGGCTCATATACAACCCTACTCCTAATCCGCTAGGAAGGGAACCAAAAACAAATAGATATCCTACCGTGTCTTTAAGTCATTGTAATCATAATGAATTGGAGTTAGCAAATTATTTACGTAAGAAATAACTTTCGTTACGTACATTTTATGTAACATGTAACCGTCTTATGGAATAGTTATAAATGATTGTTATGTATTACTTACATAATAGCCTTTGATCTAATGCAACAATGTGAATTTTATGTGTTACGTAAAAAATATCCTTCATCACGTAAGGCTTACGTAACAAATAATCATCTTACATAACAGTTATAAATAATCATTACGTATATGGCTTACGTAATGACAATTTGACTTACGTGACAAGGTTTATGTTATAGGTTACATAATAAATAACTTTGTTACGTGCATCATACATAATAGCCATTCTTCATTACGTAACAAACATCAAGTTACTTTACTCGAAGTTAAGTCAATTCATTATTGGGGGTTGAGTGGTGTGAATGAGAATAAAGGAAGGAAGGAAGGAAAAAAGGGTACGTAAAACTCAGTCGGTTTGTTCTGATTTTGAATTAACCATACCGATAGTTTGATTTCATGTTATATTTTCATGATTTCGTTCTAACCATTGATCTCGTGAAAGTATATACCGGTACTAACATTCACCATATAGAAGATCCAAAAAAATCCATACAAGCTTAGCGTAAAGCGAACAATATCATACTCGTATTGAGAAGTTGGTGTCGATGCAATCCCCCACATATAACTCTATTCTACTCTAATGCAACGTAGTGAATGCAATGTGGTCCAACTAGGATAAGATATATGAGAGGACCATATCATGAAAACGATGTAATGAGAGACACAAACACACAAACACAAGTAGTAGAGTGCGTACTTAGGAAATAAATTCCAGTGGCTATGGATCAATTGATAATAACAAACAACAACAACTAAAAGAAACACACAGTACAGTGTCGATCGATAGAGAAAGCAAATCTTAAATGATAAACTCACACCCTTTGGTTGATTGCTTCGCCCGATCTCGATCTTGCGGTCCTCATTACCATATTCACCTACTTATTATATATCATTACTTTCTATTCTATGCTCAACTAGTAAAAGAATATCATTTACACTTCACGTTGCATTTCAGACTAGTCGTCTGACTCAATAAGGAGAAGTGACTCAGTTGGTTGAAGAATGGTTACTTGATACCTCGTATGAAAGAGAGAGTGTGGGGATAGTAGTCAGTTCTAGGCGATTTATTAGGGATTGTATTGAAACTTGGGTGTAAGAGTTACGTACCGAGAGAACATTCCTGCTAAAATGTCTATCCGTCTACAAGGGGGTCAGTGCAGTATTTTTTTTATAGTCCTGACGTTTGAGGACGTTGCTCTTCCTGATTGGCTCTGCTCTTGAATAATGCCATGTGGCTTGACTTACTAGGAAACTCTACTATATAATAAAAACTTACCGGGAAACCCTAGGCGGATAGGGTTTCTATGTGGGCTCTTCTGAATCTTTATTGGGCCGCCGCTGACGTCTATAATGGGGCTATCTATCTTTGCCAGGAGGTCAATGAGTCGTCTGACGTCCTATTGACCCTTGCGCCTCGTCGTCGTGGACGGAATTTGTCAGTGATTTTGTGGACTAGTGTGCCCATCTATGCCCTACCCCAGTAGGCCTAGCTATCACTAACATTTGATAATTTGTCACCAATAATTCACAAATGACTCCTTAACAAGATTCTAATTACACTACTACTTTTAATCATTAGCCTTACTTAATATGTGACACATTTCCCCAAGATCTATGCATGACTAACAAATAGTCTCGCCTCTGAGTGTATATATACCTGATGCAGAGAGTATAAAACTTTTAATCTTGTTTTTATCTTTTCCTTTCTTATGAGAAAAAAAAAAAAGAGAAAAAGATCAAGTGTAAGCAGGACCACCGTATGTAGGCAGTACAAACAGCGAAACATGGATGCAAAATTACAAAGATAACGACCCATTAAGTTGGGCATTTACAATTTGGTCCACAAAATTTCATTTACTAACCTACCATTACCTCATCTACTTGCATCTCCATTAATGTCACCCACAAAATTTGACCACTATATAATCTCCACCATTTCCTAAATTAGACGTCCATGCAATTTGAAGTCTAATCACACATTAGAATTACAGCAAGCTAATCCGACTCAGCCAGACTTAATCCAACCAAAAATTTAAATTGCCTTAAAACCAACATTTCAAAGCTAACCCAATTGTAACTATCTAAAAAATCTTCAAACTAAACAAACTGCCAAATAATTTACTCATAATATAATGAATAAATAACTCGATAAACCCCCAACCCGTTGACAACTCCTTACCCGTCCGTTTAACAACTCTAATTATAATATGATCCTAAATTGGAGTTGTCTTGTTTTTCTCAGGATTGTCCGAATGACTTCTAGATTAATGTTTTCAATTCACGTTTCATTATGCTAAAACAGATAGTGATGCATTGATTGCAGGTCACATTTATCTATTTCTGGACATCTCCATGCGTTTTGCCACTGACAATGCATAACAACGAATAAAGTACTATAAAATTCCAAAACCTCGTTGTTTCTAGTACTGATAATAATCTAGTCGGATCATGTTATTAGAAATTAAACAAAGATATTTTGAGCACAAAGTACTGCATCGATCTGGCCGTTCCTCAATAGTTGGATTTTCCAACGGCTTGGATTTAATTTGAGCAAGTAGACCGGTAATGCCTTAATTGGCTGGTCCATATTTTCTTGTCGTGACTCATTTGTTTGGAGCTAGTTATGGGATGTGGGTCGATGTGGCTAGGGTTCCCAAAAAGGAAACCTGAAATTGTACGTAGGAAAGATAAACTGACAAGAGTTGCTATTATGTTGCATGCATGCAGAAGCAAACTTCCTTTTCACAATAAAAACCCCTCTACTAGCTATTGCTTGCTTTTTGGTTTGTGTTGTTAGGTTTGGGTTTTTGGGAGTAGTTACTGTTCACGTGCCCTTGCTCAGTTCCTCAGACACAAACTGACACTAGATACCTAATTATGAATACGACTTTGGATCTTTGTACTTCCAATCTCATCTCCATTAATCTGTGTGGCCAGTCTTACCGAGCGGATGAATCGAGGTTACCGAGTGGAGAAGAAAGTGGAAGATTGAAAGTGGTTGGTGGGCGCAAGTACGAGAGAAAGAGGATAAAGGGAATTTTCAGTTGAAATTGTAACTCTTATAACGATGTCGTTTTGCTAATGTGTCAAAGTTGTTCACCAACGAGAGATGAATCAGCATAACGTGTCAGCAAAACTATAACGGTGTTAATGAAAATCTGACGAAATGTGTTAAACGTTATAAGTATGAGTGTTAATTGTCTGCAAATAATTGTATGAGGGCTCATTTGTTATCTTTTCATAGTATAACGGCCTCATTTTCATTATTCAGATATTGTAATTGACAATTATATGTGGTTAGTGGATATACACAAAAAATTGGCTCGATATCACTTATTTGAAATGTTCTGTATACTACTCACTAATAACGGAACTAGGATGGTCAGACACTTTGAATTCTGCCTGAGAATATCTCGGGAATTGGAATTTTGTAGCCTAATTTAAAATTTTATGTACCGTCAGTAGCCAATTGCGTAACTATGTCCAAAACTAGCACAATCTGACCCGCAGCCAGCGCATTGCTGTCCAGCCAGCGCAGCGCTGGAGCAAACGAAGTCAAAAGCAAGCTAAGTTTGTTTCTTCTGACAACACAATTGAAAATATAGGAAAATAGCAAATTGGTCACTGTACTTTACATTTTTTATAGATAGATTATTATTATTATTATTATTTTGATAATATAAGTCGGCATTGATAAAATGATAATATATATAAACTAGGATTAATTAAGAAAATTGTTTATTAGCCGTCACAATCTTTTGAATTACGGATCTCGATGTTACGTTTATTGGAGACACAACAATCAAGGAGAGAACAAATTGCAATAATTTTTTTAACATGGAATCAATCAGCGCATAGCCAGACCAGCAGGACAGGACATCGGGTCACAGTTATTTTAACTTTGAATTACGGATCCCGAAGTCACGTTTGTCGTTTCTCTTCTTCATTGTTGTGTCTCCAACAAACGTGACCTCGTGATCTGTAATTCAAGAAATTGTGGCGGTTAATAATTTTTTTTGTAATTAATCCTAGTTTATATATATTATCATTTTATCAAGGCCGACTTATATTATCAAAATAATAATAATCTATCTATAAAAAATGTAAAGTAAAGTGACCAATTTGCTATTTTCCTATATTTTCAATTGTGTTGTCAGAAGAAACAAACTTAGCTTGCTTTTGACTTCGCTTGCTGGCCAGCGCTGCGCTGGCTGGCCAGCTACGCGTTGCGCTGTGGACAGCAATGCGCTGGCTGCGGGTCACATTGTGCTAGTTTTGGACATAGTTACGCAATTGGCTACTGACGGTACATAAAATTTTAAATTAGCTACAAAATTCCAATTCCCGAATATCTCTCTCACCCCCAGCTCCACTGGTTCAAACGGTTCATCCATCAGATGTCAAATGAAGGAGTTATGCTTGAAATACTGATTTGTAACTTCCTAGAAACTCCAGTGACTGATCTGTCATTTCCACGGACTTCTATGCCAAATCTCAGGAACAGTACTTCAAGTCTCTCCGTTATGAAAACAGGTCTATGATCTTTTTCAGTTAACAAAGAGGTCCCAAGTCCTCATCTATCCAGTTAACAATAGTTAGGGACTAACTTTTAATTTCGAAAGAACTTCTGTACAATCCTCACAGTTTCAGAACTCAAAAAAGATGTCACTTAAAATTCCTTGGATTCCATTCTGGTCACCAAACTTCTCCCAAGTCACAGTTTGGTCTCTCTCCTCCAACTCCGGCGAGACCAGGTTACCGCCAACAAACTTCGGCCGCCTCCTTCAGCTTTCAGACTTCCTGAAAACTCCTCCACCTGCCGCTGTTGTCTCCGTCCAACCACCGCCACATCCATCTTGGCTTCAGTGGCGAGTTCTAGCATCAGAAAATTGGTTCTAAGGCCATAATAAGAATTAGGGTTATTATTTTTAAAAAGCTCGAACTTTGGCGAATTAATTTGGATATACTCGAAGTTTAAAAAACCCCAAATTTATCCCATACTTAACGCCGTTAGGCCCTCTTTGTATTTTTTTTGGACGAAAGTGATTGAAACGCTATTTTACTTATTTTTCTTGACACGTTGTCTACTCACTCATTTCATAAGGGTTTGTTTGAAAATAACTTCCTAAAATAACTCTTATTTTTTTCACCAACCCCTGCCTTCTTCTTCTTCGCCACAAACATAGAGCTTAACCAAGCTCCAACAATGGCGAAGAGTAACTTAATCAACTTCGGAACTGAATCAACTTCGAAACTTAATCAACTTAATCACTGCTAAATTAATCAACTTCGAAATAGAGAAGAGTAAAGCAGGTTACGGATGGTGGATCTCGTCGGGGATGGTCGCCGCCTTTCCAGCGACCATCCTCACCGTCGGAGCTGTCTTCCACGCAGAGACTCCTAGCACCGTGATCCAACGCACAAACAATCAAGAGAAGTCGAGGAAGGTTCTAGAACAAATCAGAGGAACTTCAGAAATTGAATCGGAGCTCGAAGACCTAACCCTAGCTAGCCAGATCTCGATTTCAATCCACGGTCCATTCCGAACAATCCTCAAAATCAAGTACAGACCTCAGCTGGTAATGGCGGTTGCAATCTCATTCTTCCAACAGGTCACCGGAATCAACGTCATCTCCTTCTACGCTCCGCTCCTCTTCCGTACAATCGGAATGGGGGAAAGCGCTTCTCCGATGTCCTCCATTTCAATCGGCACAATCAGAATCTAACCTTCCTCTCAATGCTGATCGTCGACAAGATGAGGAGATAGAAGCTATTCTTCATCGGGGGAGTCCAGATGTTCGTATCTTAGATCCTCGTCGGCGGGATCATGGCGACGGAGCTGGGCGACCACGACGAGATCGGGAAGCAGCACGCGGTGGTTGTGATGTGCTGATAATCAACTACGTCACCGGATTCGGACTCTCGTGGGGCTCACTCGGGTGGCTGGTTCCGAGCGAGGTTTTTCCGATGGAGATTCGGTCGGCGGGGCAGAGTATTGTGGTGGCGGTGATTTTCTGTTCACGTTTGGAGGGTGGGTGGTGGTGATGATGGAGTGAAAAAATAAGAGTTATTTTTTTAATTCATAAATACTACATTTAAATGAGTCAGCATGACATGTGTCACTACGTGGCAGCAAACGTGGCAAGGAAAATTGTGATTTAGTCACTTTCATCCAAAAAAATTTAAAATGGGCCTAACGGTGTTAAGTTTGTCAAAAAATGGGATAGATTTGGGGTTTTTTAAAGATAGAGTATATCCAAAATAATTCGCAATAATTGGAGCTTTTTAAAAATAATAACCCTAAGAATTAAGACGCATCATTCTTTCCAAAGTAGTGGACTGGCCTAAGGCCCTTCTCTCTTCTCTTCAGTGTTGCTGTCCAAAGCAACATGGGCTTTAAGCCCAAGTTGTCCCACCCAGGGCACACGACCCACATGCTACCTCGGCCTTAAGGCCTTGTTCGAACCACCTGGGCCAGGTCTACTCGGTCCATGAAAATAATTTAGAACACTTACCCGATGATTAACTCGAACCCTTTATCCCGAAAGACTCAACTTTCGTTAATTTGGGTAAAGACAAACTTAGACCACTGCAAAAGTATTTGATGTCAAATATTCCTGGAACTATAGGACATGTTACAAACCCATCTTAAAATTTTAATTTGTTACAGAGTGACCCTATTACCATAAATCATGCTACAGATTAGTCCTAAAGACATGGGAAAATGGTACTTTGCCCCCTCTACTTTGCCAAGTTAACAAACAGCCTCCTATACTATGAAATGATCAATTTACCCCCTCCTACTATGCCAACGTAACAAACAGCCCCTTCCATCCAAAACTCCATCCAAAATTCCGTTAAGTGATGCTCACCAATATGATTCATCCATAATTAATGACAGTACATTGTCACATCATTTGTGACAGTATATTTTTAGTACAAAAGGTAATAAAAATATTATTTTAAATTTATAAATTAAAAAGTATATATTTAATTTTTTATGGATTTTATTTTTTTTATTTTTTTCAATTAAAGTTAATAAATATTTTGTATTTAAAAATTTCAAAGTTATTTTTAGAAAAAAATGTATATTTATTTTAGAAAAAAATTATTTCATTTTTAATATTAAAATTCATAAACGAAATATTTTTTATTTTAAAAATATGTTTTTTATTTTTTATTTATAAATTTAATTTAATTCTTTTTATAATTTTTGTTTTTCTCTTTTTAGTTTAGTTGCGATGGATGAAAGTCGTGGATGTGGCAATGTACAGTCATTAATTGTGGATGAGTCATATTGGTGAGTCATCACTTAACGGAATTTTGGATGGAAATTTGGATGGAAGGGGCTGTTTGTTAGGTTGGCATAGTAGGAGGGGGTAAATTGATCATTTCATAGTATAGGGGTTGTTTGTTAACTTGGCAAAGTAGAGGGGGGCAAAACACCATTTTCCCTAAAGACATCATCTGTGTAAATTTTCAGCTATTTCTCTGTCACCCATTAAAAATAAAATATAAGATTCAACAATCTGATTTAAATCTAAATCTAAACTCATCTAACTTATAAATTTTGGTTCAAAACTTAATCTAGTGAGTTAAATTGATTTAATTTTAGATTTAAATCAGTTTTAAGCTGAATATAAACTATATTTTTTTCATGACATGTCAATTGTGATGTGACAAAATGGTTGAAAAGTATACTGATGATGTCAGTAGGACTACTCTATAACATGTTTCATTGTAACGAATTAAAATTTTATAACTAATTTGAACCCGTCTTATAGTTCCGGGACATATTGAGTATTTGAGCCCGAGTATCTGACCAAAAAATGTAAATTGCTTTACTGAGGCCTACAAAACAAGTGGGCCATCGGTTTTCAATAGGGCTGTTGACGAACCAAGGCGCTCATGATCGGCTCGGTGTTCGGCTCGAGAAAAGCTCGCTCGTGACTCGGCTCGATTTTAAACGAGTCAAGCTTGAGCCAGGGCATGTTCGACTCGATAGGCTCGCGAGCTGGCTCGAGTTCGAGAGCCAACTCGAATACTTGGTCCACTATATGACTTATTATAAACTCAATAACAAAACATGTGGTTTGTCATACTCAATAAAAACTTGTAAATTTTAGGATAACTTGTTTTTAAGCTTGACTCGTTGATGTTTTTTGTCGCACAAACTTCAAATTGGGCTAAAATTGGACGCATCAAGTGGTTTTAATGAGTTAAGTTGGATTTGAACTCGAGTTTGGCTCGTTAAGTGTAGTTAACGAGCCAAGCTCGAGTAGGCTCGAGCTCGTCACGAGCTTAAAAATTCTAGCTCGAGTTCGAGCTCGAGCTCGTCTAAAAAGCAACGAACCAAACTTGAGCACAGTGAAGTTCGGCTCGGCTCGGTTCGTCAACACCCTAGTTTTCAATGGACGAGGTCCAATTAACAGCTAAAGTCCTCTCAAATCAGTCTTGTCATTTACACACGCACATAAACATATGCGGACACAGTATGTTTGTTCGGGGAGATCTATTGTACGGAAGTACGGAACCGATCGAATCGTCAAAAACAAGAGTCAACAGTTGTTCTATCTATCTACGGTTTAGCTTCAGATTTGATGGTGTTAGAAGTTGATTTGTCGACCACCTCAAATTCACTGTTGAGATATCTTGATAACATATATATGAATAATGATCTGATTTGGGCTGTGATTCTGCTCTCCAGGATTGATAATTTTGTGGTTCGAAATTGCAACAAACTGACAAACTAGGTTACGGTATCAGCTTAGAGTAACTCTATTCCCTCAACTGGATCAACTTTATTCTGATTCGGTGTTGACATTTTTTTTTTTTTTTGTCTTTCTGGCGTACAATGTTATTCATGTGTTGTTTTTTGTAGCCACTTGTGTATGATTATTGTCTATGTTCGGACATAGTTCGACAATGTGACATCGACGGTGCATTGTCATGTAATTTTGTCCATAAAACTACAAAACGTAGTTTACGTACCATGTAACTATATTATGTAATAGTTATAAATGATTTTTTTCACGTGTATATAGGTATGTACTTATGAAATAGCATTTAATCTTACGTAATGTTTTTTTTGAAAGAACAAACTCATCTTATTAATGATCGTTAATCATGCAAAAATCGTCCAAAGAGCTCAAGAGCCAACTCGGAGACGTCACACCACACATCGGTGACTGCTCAGAACACGACCTCCTAGCAAGTAAATGAGCCATCATGTTTCTGTTCCTCCTAACAAAAGACAATCTGAAAAAACAATGGGAAAGAAGGATGTTTCTACATCGAGCAATAACCTCCCCGAACTCTGTCCGATCAGTTTGGTTGTCAGCAATCGCGTCCACCACCACCTTCGCATCGCACTCAAAATGCACGCAATCCAATCCCGACTCTGATGCCCATCTCATCGCATCAAGCAGAGCCCAAGCCTCTGCTTTCCGTACCGAGCCTCCAAGTCGTCGAGTCTGCATTCAGAAAAATAGAAGCTACCCTGACGCATCTCTCACACACATTCCGAAGCCCCACTTCGAAAATCGCTGCATCCACATTACACTTAACATAACCGTACCACTTTTCGCAGCTTGATCTACTCGTCCCTCCCGATCCACTTCCCGCTTAATGTTAATTTTACATGTTACGTAAGAATTTTATAGATTATGTAAAAATAATTGTATCACATTCATCTTAAGTTACAACCTTTGTTCATAAAATTTACGTAACCGATGATAATCTTACGTAACAAACTTCAAATTACTTTACTTGAAATTAATTAGTCAAATCATTCGTAAAAAATTCTTATAATTTCTATATTTAGAGGGAACCAAACCCTAACTAATTAAAATAACCAAACTATTTCGCAACAAACTGCACGGCCCCATTAGAAATATATACATGATCTTTGGTTTGGTTGGCAAATCCTACCATGAAAACACCCCTTAATGTTTTGATATCAAAACACCCATCATAACCATTCATTTTTTAAGGGAGATCTAATGGTCCATGTTCAAAGGATAAAAGTGTAATTGTATATCTTTAATTTTTTATATTTTTATTTCCTTAATGATAATCATCAATTATGATTATTTTGCAAAAAAAAAAAAAGGAAGGAGAAACTTTTTTCTAGGCATGGAAGTGCTATTTTTTAGTTAGGATTTGTTTTTAAAATATTATTAGTATGATGGAGCACAATTTAAGGAAATCTTCAAGGATTTGATTTTAAAATATTACTAGTATGATAGGGCAATGGATCAGCATCCAAGAGAATGTGGGTTTGGAAAGTTCTAAACTCATTTTCAACCATTAGATCTAGTTGACTCTTTGACCAATCTAATGGTACAGATCTGTCAGGGGTATTCAAGACTTTACACAAATACTTTAATTATTATATTTAATTTAAATATATTATTATTTTTTTTATTTAAATGTTTTATTTTTTTTACATTACGCAAATACTGAGCAGCCACTGTCCCCGGGCGCCGGCGCGGCGACTTTCCGGTGACTTTTTCCGGCGACTTTTTCCGGTGACTTTTTTTTTGTGATTTTTCCGGTAACTTTTTCGATGAGGACTAGTTAACCTGATTTTTTAATTCATAACTAGTTAACTAGTTAACTTGGATTTTTACAGTTAACTAGTTAATTAACATGTTTTCCAGTGATTTTTCCGGCGAGATTCCGGAGACCGAACAAACTCCGGTGACTTTTCCAGCAATGACAAGTTAACTAGTTAACCTGATTTTTTACTAATAACTTGTTAATTGATAACTAGTTAACTAGTTAACCTGAGTTTTAACATGTTATTCAATCGAGTTAACTAGTTACCAAGCTGTTAACTAGTTAACTAGTTAACTTGTTTAACATCATGATTTATCAAGTTAACTAGTTAACTGATCAAATTAATTAGTTATCTTGTCGAGTTAACTAGTTATCTACTCGAGTTAACTAATTAATTTATCGAGTTAACTAGTTAACCAATCGAGTTAACCAGTTAATCAATCGAATTAACTAGTTATCTAATCGAGTTAACCAGTTAACCAATCGAGTTAACTAGTTATCTAATCGAGTTAACTAGTTATCCAATCGAGTTAACCGTCGTCGGAAAATATTTTTCGGTGACTTTTCCGGCGAGATTCCTAAAATTTTATCGGCGACCAACCAAACTCCGGTGACTTTTCCGACGATGTCTAGTTAACTAGTTAACCTGAGTTTTTACAGTTAACTAGTTATCAGCACATAACTAGTTAACATGTTATCTCACTAATTATGTTGTTTGTAACTAGTTAATTAGCTAATATCATGATTTAGATTAACTAGTTAACAAATTTTTAATTTAGTTAACTAGTTATTTTGTTAACATCGTGATTGGGTAATTAGTTAACGAGATTATTTGATAACTAGATAATATCATGATTTAGATAACTAGTTAACAAAAAATTAGGTGATAACTAGTTATCAAATTTAGTTAACTAGTTATTTTGTTATTAACTTATCGAGTTAACTAGTTAACATCATAGTCAAATAAATGGTTAACATCATGATCAAATAAATAGTTAATAAGGATTACCTAGCTAGTTAACATGATGATTAAGATAACTAGTTAACATAATGATTAAGATAACTAGTAAACATTTTTTTGAGATGATTAAGTTTACAAAATAGCCCAAAATTGCTAAACTGTCTATAACATAAAATAAGTGACCTGACTAAAATTAATTAAAATTAAGTGACTAAATTGTAAATAGCCAAAATGCCATCTTCTTCTTCAACCTTTTTGCCGACTCCACTGCTTCTTTCCCCTGTTTCTTCTTCTTCAACCTTCTTGTTCGATTTTTATTTCAATACCTTTTGTTTCATTTTAGTCCTTCAACTTTACAGTTCCACTCGGAGTAAATACGATTTAGAAGGGTGAGAGTACTTGGACTTGACCTCTGAGATTGCCGTCAATGCTTTGGAGGTGGCGGAGCTCTGGTTCGGCGATAGGGGGAGGAGGTCGGAGCTTTGCTTGCTGGATCTATCCAATCCGCTCTGAGATCTGTTGAATACGATATTGGAGTTCACGATTTGGCGAGAGCTTTGCCACTGGGTTGTTACAGGAGACCTAGAGTGCATTATTAGGATGCCATTGGGAATCGAATCTAGGCCGAAGATGAGGGAACTGCAAGGGGATCAGCTTTGAGGACGTTCAAAGTGATTGAGATCTACTGGTGGTCTGGGGCCGGCGTAGTGGACGATGGCTGAAGTTGCCGATTATTAACTCCGCGAGGACGACGGCGAGAGTTAAGCTGCATCCGGAGGGCAAGAGGGGCTTGGTTGGTTTATTATTTTTCAGTTTCCCAAACTGCCCTCCTATATTTTGGTTTGGAAATGTTCCAAACTTAAAAGTTTGGACGCAGATCCGATCCCAGTATGATAGAGCACAATTTAAGGAAATGCTTTAAATTATTAATTTTTTTCCGCCAACTGCCATAATATTTTCATATTACTAGATTTATATATTTCCTATTTCCTATTTCTATATTTCCATATTACTAGTTTTTAATATTCTAAATCGTTTCGTTGTTCCGTTTTCATATTTAGGAACAATCATATAGGGAACCATTTTATATATTTTTGTCATTGTTCCGTTTTCATATTTAGGAACAATCTTCTTAAAATATATCTATATTCATTGTTCCGTTTTGATATTTAGGTACAATCTTCTTAAAATATATCTATATTCATTGTTCCGTTTTCATGTTTAGTAACAATTTTCATAAAATATATGTTCCTAAATCGTCAACCGGAACAACTTTTGTTCATTGTTCCGTTTTCATATTTAGGTACAATCTTCTTGTAAAAAAAAGAACAACCTTAGAATGAGTTTAGAACATTATTAGTTGAACCTTGTTCCTAATTAGGAATTCGAAACACAAACCCAAAAGAAAAAGATGAAGACTTTGTTCGTAATTAGAAAATTGTAACACACAACCAGAAAAAGACCTTATTCCAAATGAAGAAATCAGAAGATCCTAATCTAGATCCAGATTAAAAATTTGGTACCAAATCACAGATCTGTATCCCTATTCTCCATCTCCCAGTGCCAAACATGATTCTCACAAGCAAGTGTGAAACCATCAAAATAATAAGCCAAGAAGTCAAAATGAATGACCTGACACCCCTGATGTGATAGTTCCCGCGTGCACCCAAATAAAAATAACCAACAATAATATGAAACAAATCGGCGGTGAATCCACCCTTTTATTCCTCATTCGCCCCCACACTCCTTTTCTTCATACCGACGACCTCTTCTCTCTCTTCTCTTCCACCATCACCCGGTTGGGTGGAGCAACGCGACGGCAGCGGTTGGGGTGGAGCAACGCGGCGGCGACAGTTGGGTGGAGCGACGCGACGATGGCATTTGGGGGAGCAACGCGGCGATGGTGGTTGGGGTGGAGCAAAGCGACGACGGCGGTTTGGGGAGCAACGTGGTGGCGGCGGCTGGGCTGGAGCAAATAGGGTTGAGAGGGAGAGAGGTTTTTTGGCTGATTGTAAAGAGAATTAGGGTTTGTGGTGAAACCCTAGTATAAGTCGTTTGGTATAGTATAGTGTATATATTAGTTCCAAATGACAATTTTATCCATTTTAATTTAGTCCATTAGATCTACTCTAATCCTACGGCTCTAAAAGGTGTTTTGATATCAAAACACTAATAGGTATTTTCATAGTAGTAGATTCCGGTTTGGTTACCATAACGTCGCAAATAGGCATGTACCGGAACCAGATCGATTGACATCATTACAGACCTTACTTACTATCGGCAGGAAAAATCAAAATCACGAAGAAAACAAATAGTAATGAATGCATACGACGTCGTACTTGATTTACGAGCTATACTTATTATTTCTTCTGTACAAAAACACAATCACACCCAAGTTTGACAACTATCTACACCCCCTATTTAAAACCAGACAACAATTTGGGAGGATCGTAGAGGAATCAAGTTAATGCCACGATTTCCTTAATTGAAATATTAATTACATAACTGATTGCGTTGAATGCTTTACATAACTGATTCCTCAGAGTTGTTGTTGGTTTGGTGCTGCTTGATGTTTCGGGTGGTTTTCTGTTCGTAAAAAGAAGGAAAAATAGTATTTTTGTCTCTCTACTTGTCAATTCTAACAAACGCCCCTTGTACTATCATTTCGTCCCCACCCCAAACTTGTACCACTTTGCCGTTTTATTTCCTCCATCCCATTTTCCGTCCAAAAGCCGTTAAAAGATGCTCCGTCAGCATGCCACATCACTCTAACTTGTTAAGTGGAGCTGATTAGGAAAAATGTAATTGGGTCATCCTTAGTTTTTTAAGGAGGAGATAAGATAAGGTCAGGGGAGTAAAAAGGGGAAATTATCTCCCCACTCCCTTGTTATCCCCAAACTCGATGACTGATTTGTTCTTGGAATCACTGCTTGCGTCGACCAAGCGAGCCGTTGCAAGATTCTTCTGCCATCTCTCTCAGTCGACGGAACTCGCAGGCTGCGAAATTAGGCCAGCCGACACGAACTGGTTGGAATCCATCAAAATCGAGCCTTGGAGCTCTCCCCATTCTCATCGAGTTGGACGATCTGCAGAGTCTCGACGAAGCTTTGCAACACGAACAACAACGCCTACACTCCTCACATCGTATCCGTCGGACCAATCCACCACAAGGAGAAGAGCTAGAAAGGAATGGAAGCTTGGTACATGCTCTCCTTACTTGAGCGGACTCGGAACGCCGTCTCCACTCTCGAATCTGAAGCTCCAGAGTGACCCGATTTTCACGAATTCTTGGATGAGTCTCACTTTCCAGCGAGATCTGGCGCGACTAGAGAATCAGAACTTGTTCTTTGTTCTTGAATGGCTGTTTAATTTCATGGCGAGGAGGACGACGAATGGATTGTCGACCCCATCTGGCGCTTAGATTATTCCGATCGTCGATTAACAACGTTAGGGATTTCTACTTCGCCGGAGTTTGTCATGCTCAAAGTTGAAGCTACTAGTGGTTCCGAGAAATGCTATTACGGTGGCCGTTACGTTCCATGCTCTATGATGTCTCCCAAGCCAGAGTTTGGTAAATCTCTCGGCTTGGGTGTGCACTTAACGCTTTCCATAATTTTAGTTGTCTCTTTATCTTCTAAGGGAGCTATCTCACTACAAGAAAATCCGTCTTTTTGTCGCGGATAAATTCACCGTTTGTCGCGGTTATAACCGCGACAAACCATATCACTCGCGGATGCGGCTTCCGCGACCAACTCGGCCCATACAACCAGCGCTTATCGCGGAAATGGCTTTCCGCAACAAACAGGACGCCTCGCGGAGGGTTTGTCGCGGATATATCCGCGACAAACTTTCTTGACTCAGTCACTGGTTCGTCGAAGTTTCGAGTCAGATTTTGGTTCGATTAAAGAATATCCGCGACTAACAGGAAAATATCCGCGACAAACTGTAACAACCCTATCCGCGACTAACTCTTAAACATCCGCGACAAATCATGCATCTATTTTTCCCAAATCCCGCTCAAGCTCAAGCTCTCCCACGATTACCCCAATTTTCCTATCCTAACGTCCCCACAACCCTAGTCGTCCCTGGGTTCGATCCCCGATCGTATAGCCTCGCCAGCCCGAAATCGCCCAATTTCGCGTTCATCTCACCGTCCAGTAGAACGTTGCTTGCCTTCACGTCTCAGTGAATCACCACCTGCTCGTATCCTTCGTGTAAGTAGAGCAGACCTGATGCAACGTCTTTGATGGTTTTGAACCTCTGCTCCCAATTCAATACAGTCTTCGGCTCGTCGAAGAGGAAAGTATCCAAGCTGCCGTTGGGCATAAACTCGTACACTAGGAGGAGATCTCCTTTTTGGCGACACCATCCGATTAATTGGACGAGATTCCGGTGACGGAGCTTCCCGATGCTTCCAATTTTGGAGACGAATTCGCGGAGGCCTTGCTTTGACTCGTCAGAAATTCGTTTCATAGCCACTTGGATATTCGTTTCCGGGATGGTTCCTCTGTAAACTTGCCCAAATCCACCGCTTCCGTAAAGTTCCTTCTCGCTGAAATTGTGAGTGGATAACTATTAGAGGAGGAAGGAAAGGAGAGAAGAGAAGAAGAAAGAGAAGAAGAGAAAAAGACTTACCGTCGCACTGCTTCTTCAATCGCGCTTCAATGGAGGAGAGAAGGAGAGTGTCCGATGAAAATCTTGACTGTGAGGATGGGAAAAAGGGTTTTTTTCAGGGTTTGTCGCGGATAAATTATGACATCCGCGACAAATATAGGTTCGATTCAGCTTTGGTTTGTTTTCGATTCATGTTTGGTTTGATTTATATGGTACAAGCTTGGTTTGGTCAGGGTTTGTCGCGGATGATTGTTAAATAACCGCGACGAGTTTGTCGCGGTTAAATTAGTCGCGGATATATATTAAACAATCGCGACGGGTTTGTCGCGGAAGCACTTTTCGCGGATATTATATTTTATCAGCGACAAACTTAGTCGCGGAAGCTATCCGCGACAACTTTTCCGCGACAAAAAGACGGATTTTCTTGTAGTGTCTTTGTTTAAAAAAAAAAACAATGCCATGACTAGGGTAGGCAAAATTGGATCACCATATTTACTAGGGTAGGCCAAAATGCCATGAATATGTTGTGGATTTGGAACAAATAGTTATTTGGGTTTTATAATCCATTTGAATGAAATTTCATGGTTGTGGATTTGAAACATGATGCAAAAAATTATTTTAATCAATTTAAAGGAGGTTCCATAATCATGAGATTTGATTCGAACCAGATTAACAATTGGAACTATGATTTAGTTCAGATATTAGGAAAATAATATTCCTAATTGGAACCAGAAACTGCATCGATGGTGGAATTTGGGACCAAATCATGATATTCGGAAGAATATCACGCATTGAGAGTTAAATAAAAAATAATATATAATTAACACACAAACATGAATATAAAAACAAAAAAAAAAAATATATTTACTTGATAATCACTAAAACAAATAATGTTTTCAAGGTAAAATAATCATATTAAAAGACGATATAATTAGTTACCTAATGAAGAAAAAAACCAAATGTCTCACTCCTAAAAAACATACTTTATTAAACTACTATATAACCATTCAATTTCAACAATAACATAAAATGAAAATATATTATTAAATTGAAACCTAAATTACCATAATACCCAATAATTTTGACAATTAGATCTTCATTAAAAAAAATGAAGGGTTTAAAAGAATAGTTTTTCTGTATAGGGAAAAAACCTCTGTGTTCATATTTAAAAAATTTCATCATTTGTGGTTCTTAGTCTTTGAGTACTCCATGTAAAATTCTCGAAATTAAAAATGTTATTTTATTATTTGATTTTCAGATTTGAAATCTCTCTCTTTCCATCATTGTTTATACTAGAGCAAAAGAAGAGGTTTGCACATTAGAAAATAAAATGATCATAGTAAGTTAAACAAAATTATTATTGCTGGTTGGGAGATGAATCACTCTGATATCAATAGTTATAAAAAAATAGTATCATAGTGCTCTAAAATCACCACTAATATAATATTGTTTATTTTCAATCAAACTCACACGAGTTATTTTTGGGTTCATTTCCAAAATACCTCATACTAATTTTATAAAAAAATATACTTAATTATGGATGTGATACTTGAGTTGTAACCATAGTTATACAACATATTTAACGGAGTTGTGGAAGATTTGTGGGTTCAGATTGGAGCCAACGACATTTGGTGAAGTTAGTATGTAAGTATAGTTCGTCTAACTGCCAAATCACCCATGACCGTGCAAGAGAGTGGACCTAATTTGAAAGAAGATGATGGTTGGGAGGGCAGCAAGGACAATCAATGAAGGAAAAGAAGAACAATGTCATAGGCGAAT
This sequence comes from Linum lewisii, assembly GCA_034768395.1. Lineage (NCBI taxonomy): Eukaryota > Viridiplantae > Streptophyta > Magnoliopsida > Malpighiales > Linaceae > Linum > Linum lewisii. The sequence continues at coordinate 64,609,424 of CM068298.1, forward strand.
GACATGGACGTCATAAGGAGTTAATCCATCTTCGAAAAAGTGAAGTCATGTCTTGACAGTGCAACTGGGTATTGTTGATGGTGCAGTTCGTGCTCCCACTGGTGGCTACGTGATGGGTGTTTCGTGATCCTTCTGGGATGGTTCTCCATGTTGTGGGAAACCCCATATCCAGGTATTACCGATTCCTTCATTCTTGAACTTCTAGCTTGTAGGGATGTTGTTTCTTGGTGTCTGTCCTAGGGTTTTTACAGGTTGATTTTGAGGGAGATGCAAAGTTGGTAGTCAAGACAATTTACTACATTGAAAGTACCAGAGCCACTGGTGAAGTTGTCATTCAAGAAGTTATTCGTTTGCTGGCCTCAAGTCCGTTGTTCAACCTGCTCTCGGTTCGTCGTTCAACAAACAGGGCAGCTCTTTCTGTGGCTCGCCTGACTCTTAGATTTCTCCCAGGCTCCCTGGGTAAATTGTAGTTGTTTTACCGCTTTCTACCTTAATTCTCCTCCCGGAGCTATCTAAATAAAAAAAAAAACTTTTAGGAATTTAGAATTTATGTCTAATTTTTTTTTTCAAATATAGTTTTAAATGTAGATGAATATTATAAATACGAGAAAAAAAAAACAAAAGAAAAAGAAAGGAGACTAGAGAGGAAAGCGTGAAGGATAAGGGTGGAAACAGTAGAGCTGAATTGTAACACCCATTCTTTCGCAATTGTAACATAAAGAAAATCAACAGAAGCAATTCTATTTACGTACCCAAATTGTTACACTCTGTTTTGGTTCATCCAATATATTCCCCCATTTTAATTAAAGTAATAAACATAACCAACTTTCTCTCCAGTAGTTTCAACACTTAGAATATTTCTCCCAAAATTACACCAAACCCACGCAGCTGAATCCCCGCAGTGTTATTCACCCTATTCTGCTACCAAGTGAAAATTGCTCCACTCCTTGTTGTCACATGGGAGAATCAACATGTCAAAATAGTGATGTATTGTGGCCGCAACAATTAATAATTTGAAGTACCAATTTGTTTATATCAGGGAAAAATAGCATTTTGTCCTCCCTTTTACACTGCTAACTTACTTTGATCATTTTGTCGTTTGGGTTCTTTCATTTAAATTTCGTCTTCATGACATTAACTGGTGCACATTTAGTACAACATGTTAGCTTCAAAGTCATGTATTAGCTTACTCAACATTTTTTTAATTGAGAATATAAGTAAATATGATTCACTACAACATAACCTAACTACGGAGACACACCATATTTGCCTCTAAAAGGTCTTTTCTTAGGAATTTATAGTTTTGGGGTCAAAATTACGTAAATATGTACCATGAGTGGCAAAAGTTCGAAACATGTCCGGATTATGGCAAATGTTAGGGCCAACACATAGTAGGCCAACAACTTAACAAATAAGGAAAATTGCACTTTGGCCTCTCTACGTTTCCAACTTAACAAATAACCTCATATACTATAAATCGCTCTTGATACCCCTTTTATTTTGACCGCTTTTCATTTTGGGTCCTTCCATTTCAACTAACGTTTTCAATGATGTTATTTGTACTAAATATGAAATTAAATTAGCGCTTTCAATACAGTTTTTTTTTTTTTTTTGCCGTAGGAATCCTAGGTAGGAGTAGGCTATAGATCGTGAACCAACGTAGAAAAAAAAAGGAAAGAGGTTTGGAGGGGGTGGGGGAGGGTTAAGCTACAGATTTGAGATTTTAGCAAAATTTTCCTGCTTGATTTCTCCATTTGCCTTCTACTTTCCAAAACCATTCACAAGAACAAATACAAGTTCATAATCTTTTTCGAGTCCGGCTTGGGATCAAAGAACTCATTTTTTTGATCCCATCAAACAAGGGTAGTTTTGGTATTTAAAAAATGTCATCCAACTAATTATCAACCTCCGTCGCCGGCCGCCGGACCTCCGTGCCGGTCGCCGGACTTCGGCCATCTCCTCACCGGAATTCAGCCGCCGGACCTCCGCCGGCGGCCTCCGGACACCGTCTTCTTGCCGTCTCCTCGCCGGAATTCAGCTCCGCCGCCACCACCGTCGCCGAGCTATGCTGCCACCACCGTCGCCGAGCCGCCGACAACCACCGTGTCTCCAACCTCGCCGAGCCGTCGCCGGCCACCGTGCCTCCACCGCCCTCAATAAAATAATTTTAAAAACATGTTTGTTTTTTATGGGATTCGATATCATGACCTCTCTTTTTAAAAGTCAAAATGTTATCACTACACTACTGAGCACTAATTGATATTACACAACAATAAAATTCTTTTATTAAGTAGTGTGCACGTGATTTGTACTAAAATGTGCGCACAAGTACAAAGTATGTGTACACTAGTATATAAAAATACACATGTACACACATTATTTTATCAAGTAGTATGCACATAATTTATACAAAATATGTGCACACGAGTACGAAGTATGTGTACACTAGCGCAAAAACTAATTGTGCACGTGTACGGAACAGGCGTTTACATGTACACACATTACATTATTAAGTAGTGTGCACATGATTTATACAAAATATGTACACGTGTACAAAGAGTGCGTGCACGTGTACACCGTGTGTAAATGTGTACAAGATAAGTGTACACGTATACAAAAATGTAAGTACATAAACATGTGCGTGTATAAAACATGTACACATGTATAAAACATGTACACATGTATAACATGTGTACGAAAAATCTTTGCAAATGAGTACACAGTTTATGTACAAAAATGTGCACGTACACATGTACAAAAATGTGTACACATATTAAAAACGAGTACGAAGCGTCACCGAAAAAAAATTTCCAGAAAAATAGGTCCGACGACGGTGGTCCAGTGGCCGAAAAATTTTTCAAAATCGAAGCTCCGATCGTCTAGAAAATTCATCGGAGAAGTCGTCGGAGCTCCGGTCGCCGGCTGTTTCCACTTAAATTTAAAATAACTAAAAAATAAATTAAATTAAATGGTGAAATTACCTTTTTACCTTTTAATTTAAACGATTAGATCTAAAAAATGAATCAATGGTTGAGATTGTTCATTGACCCATCAAGGAAGTCAATTTTGTTTGATGACCAGCAACACTCAACTTTTTCTCCTACAGTTTCGCCTTCTCAGAGTACAACAGATAAACAGACTCATTAAACCAGACCTTATTCAAAACTTTCCTTCTTTCCCTCTCCAATTTCCTCCAAGCTTACCACAATTACACACTCGACCTATATATAATTCCCTGAAACGTTTCCAAACTTTACACAAAATCGCCAGACCAAAAAGGAATTCGTTTCTTCCTTCGTCTCCTTTAAGCCGTAACAATGGAGGTAGATCCTCCTTCTATACTGAACATGCTCTGTTTTTTTTTTTAACATACTCTGTTTCTCATATGCTCTGTTTTTCTGTTTTTTTCCTTTTGGGTAGGACTGCAAAAGGAGGTGGCGAATTCCACCGTTTGGGGACTGGGAAAGCACGAGCGAGCTTCCAATCACTCAGTACTTCGCTTCCGCTAGACAGACTGGCCTAAATTGTAATTCCGCCGCTGCCGGCGAGAAATTCCGCCGTCATGTTTACTCAGCTCATCAGAACCGTCCTAACAGTTTTCAATACCGACGAAAGGTCAGCTTTCCGTCATATCATTTGGGTGGCCATTTTGTTAAGGTTAATTGTTAAAATTGATTAATTAACTGAAACTGATTAACTATTATTAATCGATTGGTTAATTGGTCAATGAGTGGTAAATCATTTTTTAGCAAGTTGGTTAATAATTAAAATACGATTACTCAACCTTGGCCGACTTTAATAGAAAAAATAATGAAATAATGAGATTTAATATAAATACTTATTTACATGTTGTATAATTTAGGCTGCAGATCCAGCTCCAACCCTTTCTAAAGGTTGGAAGCCTTCCAACCTTTTCTCAACCATTAGATTACACTTTGACTCTTTGACCAATCCAATGGTCTAGATTGTTAGGGTATTTAGGACTTTACACACACTATTTAATTTTTATATTTAGTTTAAACATATTAATATTTACGTCACCAGCTGTAACTCTCCGGCGATCGGCCGCCGTCGCCGGCGACTTTTCCGGCGAAATTTTTTTTTGAAAATTTTTTTTGGATTTTTTTTTTCAATAATTCTTTTTACTTAAAAAAATACTAATTAACATTTTTTTGCTGTTAACTAGTTAACAGTGTATTTTTAACTGATAACTTGTTAACAGATTTTTTACTAACAGGTTCACCAACCGAGTTAACTAGCTAACTTATCAAGTTGTTAACTAGTTAACAAATTTTTTACTTGATAACAATATTTTTGTTGACTAGTTAACCAACCGAGTTAACTAGTTAACAAGTTGTTAACTAGTTAACTAGTTAACTAATCGTTAACTAGTTAACTAATCGAGTTAATTTGATAACAAATTTTTTACCCGATAACAGTTATTTTTGTTAACTAGGTAACCAACCGAGTTAACTAGTTATCAAGTTGTTTTTATGTTAACTAGTTAACAGTATTTTTTTAACTGATAACTAGTTAACATCGTTTTTTATTTGATAACTTGTTAACGGATTTTAACCTGATAACTAGTTAACAAGATTTTTTGTTAACAGGTTATTTTAACTAGTTAACATCATGATTAACATAACTAGTTAAATTTTGTTAAGATGATAACTAGTTAACAAATAATCATATAATTTTAACGAGTTTTTTTTTAACAGGTTATCTAACTAGTTAACTAGTTAACATTTTTATGTGATAACTTGTTATCAACATTAGTTAACTAGTTATCAAAATGAGTTAACATGTTATTCTGATGTTAACTAGTTATTTTATTAGTAACTAGTTAACAAATTTTTTAATTTTGTTGTTAACTAGTTAACAATATTTTTTACTAATAACTAGTTAATAACGTTTTTTGTTTCATAACTTGTTGTTAACATATTTTAACCTGATAACTAGTTAACAAGATTTTCTGTTAATAGGTTATTTTAACTAGTTAACATATAACTAGTTAACATTTTGTTTGATGATAACTAGTTAACATCATAATTTGGTAACTAGTTAACAAGATTATTAGATAACTAGTTAACGAGATTATTTGATAACTAGATAACATCATGATTAGTTAACTAGTTATACGAATTAGGTAACATGTTATTCCACGATCATAATATATAGTTATAAGCTATTCCAACAATATTTACATTCAAATTTTTATAAAATGCCCAAAATCCTAAACTGTGAACAAGAACAAAATTAGTGACTGAAATGTAATTTTTCCAATTTGTTTCCTTTTCCTCTAAATCCATCTCTACCAACTGCCGACGCCACCCACTCCCTCTACCTCCTCTTCAATTCTGCATCAGATCTAATGCTCAAAATCAATTCACCATAAATAAGAAAAACTATACACCATTATAACCCTTCCTTCCCCAAGAAGAAGAACAAAGGGCGGCCATCAATAATGGAGGAGAGGCGACAGACTGAGCTGATATCTATCCCGGCGACGCCACGCGCGTCCACGCCGGAAACACTGACGTCGTTGCGACAGAGGTCTCTAGGCCAGCCGCCGTCCAAGGATGCGAAGTCGTCAAATGCGTGGACGCCGACTTCGTTCTTCTCGCCGTTTGATAGATGCTGTGAAACAGAGGAGCAGCGCTGCCGCGAAGGCTGCTGTGGATGGAGTTTGGTGGGTGTCATTGGGAGGTGGCGGCGGGTAGGTTGTGGATTGGAAGGAGGAAACGAGAAATGGGAGGAAGACGAAGATGAAGGAGAGCATGGTGACGGCGGGGCTGTTTGGAAGCAGTGCGGCTATCAATCTGAGAGGGCCTCCTCTCAGATCCATCTGAGACGCGCGTAGCCGTCCGATCGAGTGGAATGAAATCCTACGGTTGGAAGGTTTATGAAGGCCGGGAGGGGCATAATAGTCACGTAACACCTGACAGATTACTATTGCAGTGGGACCACGCCGTCAAATCGTTGTCAGCGCCAGCTTGCGTCTGAAGCCAAGAAAACACTTTTCATTAATTCTCCACTCTCCTGTCAACTTCTCTCTCTCCTTTTTTTCTTTCTTCAGCCATGGAAGGAGCTCCATAGCTCCTTTGCTTTCTTCATAAATCTTTGTTATAACTCCATCTTAACAAATATAATTCATCCGAAATGGTTATTGTGATCGACTGTTCTTACGATCAAGATGTGGAATGTGGAAATAGGAGCTACGACGAAGACCATGGTGGCCATGCAGGGGAACCTATTGTGCTCGACGAAGATAATGACAATGAAAGGGAACCCATGGTGCTCGACGAAGAGAATGAAAAGGAACCCATTGTGCTCGACGATGAGAATGAAGTGCATAATGCTAATGGTAATATGACTTCAAAGGTTCTAGGTTTTTGTAGGAACATTTCCTTTTTTGTATGTACTAGGTTTAAGTATTTACTCCCCATGATTGGTAGTTGAAATCTGGAAATAGAACATGGAAGCTTTAAATGTGTTCAGGGTTTAGCTTTTAATGCTTGATGTTGTATTTATGAATCTTGTATTTCGTGGCTTTCTCTTTTAATGCGGCGGCATGGTGAACGTGTTCATACACAGAAAGTTCTTGACCCATGCATACATATAATTGTTGCATATCAGTCGCATAACAGCATACCCTGTTAAGGATGTATAATTGTGTCATAACAGTTGTGAGAACACGATCTGCGTATGTATAGCATAACATGTTTGTAAGTAGTTAACCTTTCACTCCTGAATAACAATTTCTTGTGCATACAGTGAATGTAACACAGGCATAACATGTTAGTAAAGGACTTAACTTACAGTCGTGCATAACAGTTTCGTGTCATAACAGTGATGTTATACATTCTACGTGACAGATGGCGAGGTAGATAGAGGATTAGTGGGACCGGAGAATGAGGACGTGTGGCGGGAATTGAGGTTTGATAATCTTGACGATTGCCAGAGATTTTACGCAGATTACGGTAGACGTATGTTGTTCGACACACGAATATCTTACCGATCTACTTCTGGGAGGAAGGGAGACGACAGTGGGAAGTTGTGGTACATTTCATATGCGTGCAACAAGAGTAAATGGAAAAAGGACAGCAAGCTGAAACCTAAGGCTCAAATTGGGCATGCAATCATGGATCCCGATCCTGTCCCGGAGCCGGAACGACTCAGACCCGAAACTCAGATTGGATGTCCGGCAGAAATTCGTATGAAGTACGACGAGTACGAAGACAAATACAAGATTTATAAATGGGTAGCGGACCATAACCATGACTTTAACAATGAAGAGTTGAGGCCAATGATGAAGTCAAGCAGGAAGATGGATACTGCAACTGGAGCAATGGCTCAAGTTAACAAGAATGCTGGAATACCTCTGAGGTCATCTTGGGATGTTTTGTGCGGACATCTTGGCGGGGAAGCTAATGTCGGGTGTACGAAGGTAGATCTGAAGAACTTTTTAGGCAAGATCCGGCAAAGGCAGATGATGTACGGCGAGGAAACCGCAACCAATGAGTACTTTCGTGGAAAAAAGGAGTATGGCCCTGATTTCTATTATAACATTGAAGTTGATGCGAGGGAGGACATGGCAAACATATTTTGGGCCGACCAGCAAATGCAGGACGACTACGCTGCTTTCGGTGACTCGATCACCTTCGACACAACATACCGCACGAACAGAAACTGCAGGCGTTAGGTGAGCCCAAAAATTTGTTCATAATTATAGCATAACATGCTCGTACAACGTTCATAACATATCCCTCCCTACATTTGAGAAAAAGTGTACGACCCCATTACGTGTACAGATGGAGTACAAAATAACAACGAATTTCCTTTCTTTGCAGCTCTGTTCGTAGGGTTCAATCATCACCATCAGAGTGTCGTATTCGGCGCATGTCTAATGTTCGACGAGACGATCGAGTCATTCCAATGGCTATTTCGTACTTTCCTCCACTGCATGCAAAGGGCACCGAATACTATTTTCACTGACCAGGACGCGGCTATGGCTGCAGCATTGAAGACGGAGATGCCAGATACTTTTCATGGATTATGCACGTTCCATATCCTCCAGAATGCTAGGAGAAACCTTGGTTCAAGTGTGTGTACTCAGGACTTCGTGCGCAATCTACTACTGTTGTTCTACAACATCGACACGGAAAGTGACTTTGATTGTGCTTGGAAGATGATGATTAAGGAGTTCTTCCCAAATGGAGGGGAATGGGGCCACAAGTGGTGTAAGTTCATTCACGGTTTTCGTAAACAGTGGTCATCCGCGTGGGTGAAGAATCATTACACAGCCGGAATGGTGTTGACGCAGCTGGTTGAGTCATGCAACGCAACTGTACGTGGGTTCTTGACTGCAGACAAAACAATGGTTGAATTCTTCCCACATTTTGACAGGTAGTTATGAATGCTTTATGACCTGTTTCTGATGGTGGTATTCCTGTTATGATTTTTGTTACATGACTGTTATACGACAAACTTTCTGTAGGATGGTGGAAAGCCGACGTCGTGCAGAGCGGGAAGCTGAGTACGCAAGTCGTAACAGCAAGCCTTTGAACAACTACGAATACAGTGCTGTGTGTACCAAGGCTGCTACTCAGTACACGCCGAAGATGTTTGCCATTTTTCAAGAACAGTATGCACAGATACAGGAGTATGAGTTAGAACCCATCACTAGTGGAGAAGTGTCGGATCACTCGCCTAGGCAAGTTTCATATCTTTGTTATAAGATGCACGGAAACGAGCGACTAGATGATCGGGTCGTGAAGGTTGAACCGGGAGATGGCATAGTGTCTTGCGACTGTAGATGGTGGGACACAATAGGCATTTTGTGTAGGCATTCCCTAACAGTGATGCGTATGCTCGGCGCGTTCGGGAACGAGAAGTTCAAGACGCTGGATCAAAGGTACATTAAGGATCGGTGGACGAGAGGTGCTAAACGCAACCTGGTGTCATTAATCATCCCTCGCCCCCTCTCTCGTGGGGAGGAGTCGGAACAACGCTATACTAGGATATTTGCCAAGTTCGGATTCATCATACGGGCTGCCCTACCCATCTTAGAAGTGTCAGAAATGGTGGATGTTGCGGGTGATGCATTAGCAGAGCAGGTTAAACAAGCCTTGGCGCTATACGAGGCTCCTCGTGCGGGTGTGAACACGTTTTCAGCTGGAAATGAGCCAACACCACCAGCAACATCGAGGATCGGGAAGACGGTTGCAACAAAGTTCCCAAAGCAACCTAAACCAAGCAAAAACAGCAAACGCATGAAAGGGATCGTGGAACTCTCACGAATGAAGGAGCGCAATAAATTCAAGCGTAAGCGTGCAAAGGAAGCCGCCATTGAACGTGCTGGCGAGGCTTCACGTCTTCAAGATAGTTTGGCAGCTATATTCGAAAACAACCAAACAGTTACGTCGTTCCCGAGCTTCACCGAGCTCTTGCAATTGCAGGAGAGTGTGAACCGACGCTTTTAGGCATTATGCCTTCCAGGGGATTCCATATTTTGTTGGCGGGGATGCTAGTCTGCAAGCCATAACAGTGCTGTGGTAAGGGTTCCAGACTACTGTTACGGTGGGTTTACGTAGTCATTATGAAACTAGTAGTAGGACAGACTCTGTGTTGTAAAGGGGGAATTCCATATTTTGTTAGGGGGGATGCTAGTCTGCAAGCCATAACAGTGCTGAGTGCATTGTTAAGGGTTCCAGACTAGTGTTATGCTGGGTTTACGTAGTTATTATGGAACTAGTAGTAGGACAGACTCTGTGTTGTAAAGGGGGAATTCCATATTTTGTTGGGGGGATGCTAGTCTGCAAGCCATAACAGTGCTGAGTGCATTGTTAAGGGTTCCAGACTAGTGTTATGCTGGGTTTACGTAGTTATTATGGAACTAGTAGTAGGACAGACTCTGTGTTGTAAAGGGGGAATTCCATATTTTGTTAGGGGGGATGCTAGTCTGCAAGCCATAACAGTGCTGAGTGCATTGTTAAGGGTTCCAGACTAGTGTTATGCTGCGTTTACGTAGTTATTATGGAACTTGTACTTCTGTTTATGACACCAATCCTTATTCATTAATTATGTTAGTTGTAAGGGTTGACTGACTGTCATTAATGAAGGTTGGTGGATTCCATTCACCTAATTGCTTTTATTGCTTTTATGGCCACCCATTAAAAGAAAGCTCATACTCAAACCCTTTAAATAAGTGTTTCTTGTACACCCATCCCCTTACCTTTCATCCCATCTAAAACCCCTTTGTGCATTTCGAATCCTCTCCCTTCTTCTGATGGCCTACCTTGTCGAAGCATCGGCTGTCCAGCCCACGTACCCAACGCTGCAGGAGCTTGAGGCCACCATGTCGGGTACGATGAACCATAACATTGGTGGTTACATATTGTTTTTCTCCTATCCTCATATTTTCTTTATTTGGCAGATAACCGGGGATGAGAGTGATCCCTATGTGTGACTGCTGCCTTCCCGCGAAGGTGTATAAAGTGTACCCGAACTTTGCCGGATCGCCCACCCCTTACCAATACTTCTTAGGCTGCAGGAAGACAGAAAACAGATGTCGTATGGTGATGTGGTGTAAACTGATGGACCGAAACGCGCCTGATGAGGACGACGCGGTCGAGGTGTACGACCACCTGGTTCTCAAGAACATGGAACTCGAAGAATGTATCGAAGATAAAGAAAAAGAAATCGAGATTCTCAGGTTCCAGCTTGAAGAAGCTAAGGAAAAGATTTATGCGTAGTGTGGGCATCGAGATGTGGCTGTTATGTGTTTTTTTTGTATTAGTTATGCGTCTGTTGTGAACTAAATTCCGCTATGACTGTTATGATCTTATTATTCCACGTGTTATGAACTTGTATCAGTTTCGTATGATAGTTGTAAGGGTTGGCAGTCATAAATGCAGATAGGTGGAGTCTCACCTAACAGCTTTGATGGCCACCTTCCCATTAATTACACCCATATGTGTATTTAAGAAAGAACCCATCCCTCTCCATTTTCTTATTCCCATCCCAAACACCATCACCATTTTGAACACCATAATTGTTGCTTATTCTTTTAGGATTGCCGACCAAGTCGACGCAACCGCCGTGCATCCGACGTACCCAACGCTTGAAGAACTTGAGGCCCCCATGCCAGGTACGATGAACCATAACATTTCTGGTTAAGTATGTGTCTTCGGCTCTCCTCATATTTTCTTTCTTTGGCAGATATCCGGGAGATGAAAGTCCTCCCAATGTGTCACTGTGGCCTTCCCGCGAAGGTCCATCGTGTTTCCCCATCCTTTGCCGCCACGCGCACCCCTTACCCATACTACTTAGGGTGTAGGAAGACAGCAAACAAGTGTCATCTGGTGATGTGGTATAAACTTAGGAACCGAAACACGCCTGAAGAGGATGACGGGGTTGAGGTATACGACCACCTAGTTGTCAAAAACATGGAACTCGAAGACTGCATCGAAGATATGGACAAACAAATCGAGACTCTCAAGTTCCAGATTGCAGAAACATGGGCTTCCATTTATGCGTAGTGAGATCATGGAGGTTGTAGTGAAGTGTTTTCCTTTATGACTATGTTATGCAACTTTTCCTTTATGACTATGTTATGCAACTTTTACATTACTGTTATGCGTCTGGTCTGGTTTTCATTAAACAAGTATGATTATGGTATGAACTATGATGATTATTATATGACGCTAGTATGATTAACGTATGACGGTTATCTTAACATAGAGTTCTGTTTAGGAATCCAGAAATAAACTTAAGTAGTCATATTACATAAAATAAACACGGCCATACTACATAGAGTTCTGTTTCGAAATGAACATAGTGATATTACATAAAATATACCCTAAATAACATAGTTATAACATCAACATAAAGAACACATAAAATCCATCATTTGGCATTCTTCTTGGCAGCTGAGCCTTCTTCCTTGATTGTGACCGTGCTTGGGACCGTGCTAGTGACCTCGTCAGTCTTGCCTCCTCACGTAAAGTATCATTGTACTCGTTGGCTGCAACCACTACCTCATGCTGGACTTGGTTCCACCTGTCCTTGACCAGCCGGCACAAGTACCTAAGCCGATCCACCTTCATGACGTTGATTGTGTGCCAGTTTGCTTCATTCCTGAATCTTCCGACATAGTGCTCCATGAACCGGGCTGCATACAAGCCACAGCTGCTCGTGTCTGGCTGCACTGGGGATGATGGGACCCTCCAAGGAAAGTCGCTGATATCAACACCAACCCTTTCTTGCAAGAATCGCCGAACATACATCATTAACCGTGTGCCCGTTGGCTTGAAGATCACGTCAGTTTGAAAAGCTTTCGCACAGGGCAAACTATTGAGAATGAACTTCTGCCTCCTGCCGAAGTCAACGCCAAACACGTAGTAGTGTTCATAATCCTTTCCACCGTGTGTGGGGAAAAAAACCTGCCACGCATATAACACATGTAAGGGTTCTGTATTACTAACTCATACGAAATAAAACCTATATACATATGTTCACTGTGCATACGTATTCCATCTGGGCCCAAGAAATGTCCTTCAGGTACGGTGCGAATTGTTCATTGGTGCAGTCCGTCATTCCCTTGAGCACCTTCGAGGTGGCCAACGAAAATTCCACATTGCCTTCAACCTCCTCTCGAGCAGCAACCTAACAGACATCGGCAAACAGCACCAGAACGTATGAATATAACCTACAATTTCAGGTGAACAAAGAATCTAACACCGCATAAATACAGTAAAATATAACACCTTGCTTACCGCGACAGAGACCGGGAAACACATGCGTGTCAGCCTTCCACTTCCTTGCAGGACATCCCTGTTCAGGTAGTAGCCTATAGAATCCACGACACTGGCAAATATCCACTGATTGTAAGCCAAAGTGCAGACTTCCATCCTCACTAGTGTGTTCCCTTTCTCAGGGAATACACAGATACGCTCACCTCTGTTCGATTGACATGGTCAGTCTCCATATAACACACATAACACTCTCCATATAACACACATAACACACATTACTAGAAGGTACAAGTAATACGTACACTCTGTCGTCGTCCCGTAACACGTACTTCACAATGATATGCTCATCCATGGTTAGTTCCTTCTTTACTCGTTCCTCCACCACGTACGGGCTCCCAATGGTCTTAGAACCAGTCTTAGGTCTATCGTAGAATACTGGCGTCTGCACTGATTTGACCTTCACAAATCTCGGGGCCACCTTCTCAGGAATGTCCTCTTCACTATCCGACGTACTGTCCGATGACATTTCCTCGGACGTGTGAGGAGACGGCCTGGGCACCACCAATGTCTCCCCTCGAGGACTACTCTGTCTGCTGCTCTGACCCTATCCTGATGTGGGAGCCTTGTCCTTGTACACCTCCTCATCCTCTTCCTCGTCATCGTCATCGTCGTCGTCGTCGTCCAAAGATGATGACGACGAATCTTCCTTTCTGTCACTGACTGCCTTGTCTTTTTTCTCATTGTCACTGCCGTCTTCCTTATCATCATCATCCTCACTGCCATCATCCTCATCATTATCATCCTCATTGCCTTCATCCCGACATCATCATCCCCGTCATCATCATCTGAACTGCCGTCATCATCATCCGAACTGCCGTCATCATCATTGTCGCCAGCACCCTTTTTACCGTCTTCCTCATCCTCATCATCATCATCATCATCACTGCCGTCTTCTTCCCCCTTTTCTCCAGTTTTCTCCACCTCGACATTCTTCTGAGAATCGAGTGCATCGGTCTTGTCCTCCACAACAACTGTCTTCATTTTAATGTTGTTCTCAATTACGGTGAGCCTTGCTTCCCACAACCGGCAATGTGCCTCCATTCCCCGAAGTTCATCTCTCTTGTATTTCACTTCGGCCTCAGCAATTTGCCTCATCAGTGCAAGCTACAATGTACACTAATGTCTCAGCTACATATCACAATCGTAATGTATTCATAACGGTTTGATGGTCAATATTGCTCACCTGTCCAACATCAGCAGACGCTACATCCACTAACTCTGCCCAGCCGTCCGTAGGACCACTAACAGTGGTTGGGACAGGACGAACTGAAGAGGTTGCAAAATCTTGTGTTGGCTGAGTGGGGATTGTCTCGAACAGCTCGTCCAGCCAGGGAGCCTCTGACAGGGGCAAACCCTTTAGCTGTTCTCTACGCCTCAACTTGAAATCCCAAACACCGTCGTTGTTCTTCATCATTTGAGCGGCCTCGGACACCCTGCCATCATCCCAATAAGCACATGTAGGGGATTTGGGGGCTGATAAACCATCCAGATGAACCATATCAAGTAAATGGAGCTACAAATCAAGTAAAACAGATGTCATATGACTATCATAACATTATGCAATATTGATATATGTACCATATAATTTGGGGGAAATAAGGGGGCACAAACCACGAGGAAATTGAAATCCCCAGACGGATAGAAAGACTTCGTTTGGAAACCATCCAAGCCCTCTAGCAACGTATCGACGACGTACTGACCCCAGTTCAGTGTTCCAAGTGTAGAGAGGTCCTCATTCAGGTACTTCGCATAATTCAAAGTAATCTTCCATGAATTCCCGGGCACCAACAATGTTCCAAGGCTGTGCAGAATGTACATCCTGCAGAAAACATTGCCGTCCACACACTCTTCAATCATTGTTTTGAGGACTGCCAGCTTGATACTGGTGTGCCTAAGTGAGACATGGCCACACAATAGAAAAAGTCATAAAACAGATGTAAAGATAACATAGCAGTACATAAATCATACATGTAGCATGCACAAAACAACTCATATGTGAGACATATAACATGCATTGTACTTGTTCCCTCTCATCCCGGTTGATGCCTCCAATTTCCTTCGTTCGACGGCTGGGCAACTCTGGACTGTGATTCGTTCCCTCGTTGAAACTAGTCCATACACACGACCCACGTCCGAGGCCTGAACATTGAGGACCTCTCCATTGGGGAAGACAAATCGACGGGCATCTGGCTCGTATGAGGTAATCAAGAGCTGAGTGAGCTCCTTGTTGATTAGCTCGACCTGCATATCGAGTAGCCCGTGGAAGTTCGCATCAATGAGTCCACGACGTATCGTGTTGCGTCTCGGGTGATGGACAATTTTTCCATTCAAGTCCATTATAGGTCCCGTTTTGCACCTAAATTGGACTGTCTTATCTTTTTTTCTACCGCCGATGGTGGTTTAGTCGATGGCGCATTGGGAGATATCGGGGGTTCTTCTCTCGGCGTCCTTTTCTGCCGTCGAACAGGCTACAAAAAGGCCATATAATGGTCATAACAATCATATAACGCGTGACATATAGAACAGAGAACGTAGAAGCTGCATACCAGAGCAACAATATAGGACAGGCATAATAACAACATAACAGAGGCATAATAGATCAAGCATCTCCTATAATACGTTTAATGACGCGTGACATATAGAACAGAGCACGAAGAAGCTGCATACCAGAGCAACAATATAGCACAGGCATAATAACAACATAACAGAGGCATAATAGATCAAGCATCTCATATAATACGTTTAATGACTACTCATAACATTAATATATCACTCATGTAAATACCCATAACACCAATCGAGAATTAGGATTTACTTACCACCGGCTTCTGAAAGTCGGAGTCAGAATCCTCAGGCCTGTGGTCCTGTTTGCGTTTGGACGGAGTGGCCGTGGCCGGCGTTTTAGGGTTAGAAGTACCCTTTATTCTCGACGATGACCTGGTCGGAGTTGGAACGCCTTTTCCCTTTTCGTTCTCAGCAGTACGTTTGCGAACCACCGAGCTTTCGGCTCCTTTCGAGGTGGTGCTTTCTTCTTCCCTTCCATCTTCTTTGTCGATTGTTTCTTTCCTTCTGACTTCGCCATTTCAGTGCTAAGTAGAGAAAATAGACAGAAAAGAGTGAGAAGACATGAGGACCACATACAGATACTTATACTACGAATGTAAGAAGGGGGTAACCTCTGTAAGTAGATAAGAACGGGGTTAACCGTCGGTAACCCTTCTTAACCGTCAATAAACCGCCGGTAACCCTTCCAAACCGCCAATAAACCGCCGGTAACCCTTCCAAACCGCCAATAAACAGCTTATTAACCGTCGGTAGCCCTTCCAACCGTCACTAAACCACCTGGAGCCTTCGAAACCGTAAATAAACCGCTGAATCCGCAACCCTAAACCGCCTGTAAACTGTTCATATGCCCAAGGTCTCAATGATGGAGAAGAAAGAGAAGAGAGAGAGTGAAGAGAGAGGCAAATCGATCAGATCAATGAGAGAGAGTGCTGTGGCGGGATTGGGAAAGAAGATTTCGGAAAAAGAAATCTGCTGATGTGGACCTTTTTTGATTTTACATTAAACATTTTTTTACTTTACCAATTTTCCCCCACTACCCCCGCCTAAACCCCAGCCGTCAGATTGTCCATTTAAGCGAAAATGAACTCTGTCCGTTGGATTGCACTCTCAGATCAATCTGAGAGATTCGGCTCTTAGAGCCATAGCGAATTTGGTTTGGAAGGGAAGGAGAGGGAATAGAGATAGGGTTTATTTTTTTATATTCCAAGTTTGCCCCTCCTGTCAAAGGGTTGGAAGTGGTCCAACCAAAAATGGTTGGGTCCGAATCTTTAACCGTATAATTTATGATATTATTCAATATGCAGAGAATTTCAAAGTTAAAAGTATATTAAATCGGTTAAATTTGGTCTAAATGGTTAAATTAGTCAGAGTCATCAAAATAGATTAAATCAGTCAAAAGATAGCAAATTATTTCGATAAAAAATTGTCGGTTAAACCATGTGTTAAAATGGCACGATTAATTTTCGGTGGACCAAATTTTAGTCTGTTTTTTTACTGATTATTTATCGGTCAATTATCACTCAAACTTTTTTAAAGATCAATTAACCGATTTTGATCGATTAATAACCAAGTTAACGGACCCCACCCTAGTTTGTAACAAAGAAAAGAACTCTCCTTTTGTTTTGGTGGGTTCAGCCGGCGGCATTGAGAGAGAAGGCGCCACCACAGTCGCGGAAGCAGCATCAGCATCAAGGCAGAGTTCGTGACGTGGAGGATCCGCTGCCGCCACGTAAGCCGCAGGGACCACGTCATCAGAAGCATTCAGCCTGCAACGGCGTCGTTCCGGCAAGAAGGCCTGGTCGTGGGAAGGCCGTGGATGAGGATTTATACAAAATCCCAGATGAGCTTCTCCCCTGTTCTAGAATGGTATGGATTTAATCTCTACTAATGGGATTCTTTTTAACCTGTATTTTTCTGGTTCTTGATTCGTATTTTGTTCTTGCAGAAGAAATGGAGAGGATTCCTGTCATGCTTTCTACCATCTTCTTGTGCATCTTAATGGGAAGAAATCCCCATGTAAGGTACATTATTATATGTAATTAGTGATGTAAAGAGGTGTTTTTTGACAGAGCTTGATCAATGGCTGGCTGCTGTTTGGAGATTAGATTAGGGTTCTACTAGTACTTGCTTGCATTGCTTGTGTTTGTAATGACAAGTTTCTGTATGAGAAACTATTTGGAGGGGGTACAGGAATGAATGTGTAGCTCAACTGCTAGGTACTAGTACTAGTACACAACTCAATTCTTCCATTCATCACTTACATGCCATCAATTTGATGGGTTGATTGGATGGTGAAATTTGGTCAAATTTTAAATTTAAATTTTACTTAATTTCATAGCAAGTATGATACAACTTGTATGATACAAGCAAAAAGAAAAGTAGTATGTATACAAGTAGTCCAGTTGACAAGTTAAGTGGCTCGGAGTTCGGCTAAAAAAATGTTAAATGGTAAACGAGCTGGTTCATGTGTCGGCTCGATAGTACATGAGTCGAGCTTGAGTCCTCCATTGTTCGACTTGGCAGGCTCACATGCCGGCATGGCTCTTAAGCTCGTTGAGCCTAGTTCGTGAACCGGATCGTTTATGACTCATGAAATGGCTCGAGTTAAATAGTTCGCAAGCCAACTCGTTAAAGGCTCGTTAACCATTTCGGATTAGGGGTTTGATGGTTTTAAGAGATAATAGGAGGGTGTAAGGCTTACACTTGACAATTAGGTTAATAAAGTTTATGATTTAAGAATTACAATTTTGACTTAGACTGTAGAGATTAATGTTTAAGATCTAGAACTTAAGGTTAATAGGGTTTAAGGTGGAAAAGTAACCGTTTAAGGTTTACCCTTGATACCTTAAAAACATTGGGCTTTATAAATGGTATTGGGCTTTATAAAATCCGTAATTGGGCTTTGTTAGTGGGTTAGATTTTGCTAACAGTTGGGCCTGGCTATTACAGTAGTGCTGGTAGCAGTTCCAGTTACTGAGGTCTTAGGTTGACGATTCTAGATGGCGTGTAGCTAGCGGATGGCAAAACCCAGTTTGGCTTGGTGGCTAGCACATAACCCCTTACTGTGATGTAATAATTCACCAACTGGTCAAACTAATAAATCATGCACGAATCCATTTATATCCGTTCGTTGGTTTGATTTTTTGGGTCAAACTAATCATGCATGAATGAATGAATGATTGATAGAGATGCTCAGATGCAGATGCTAATGAAGTTAGGGTAGGGGGGGTGGGGTTCTCCGGGCTGCGCCCATCTTACTCTGGGTTTAGAGCTATGAAATTATGTATATTTTTTTATGTGTAAGTAGCTCAGTGATTTTTTAGATTGAGCCCAATACATATGAAATGGCTCAGTATCTTGATCCATCCTGGATCTGCCCTGGTTAGGGTTCAACCATGAAATCGTTGGTTCGATTCTCACCGTGAACTACCGAAACTTCAACTTTAGTAATATAACTAATACGACCGATGAGTCCCGATATTAATCATGATTCACAGAATACATAAGACGATAATTAATTTTAACTAGTTATAAAATTGTTTGAATGGAAAAATGTTTGAACGTGATGAGTGTCCGGGTCGTCCTTGGCCAACCTATACTAGTAATGTTTTGTGTTATTAGCTATTATTGCACAGGGAGATTTCTAATATGAGTACACTAGTTTTTACTCATATGATGAGGACAATAATCTACATTCTTGATTTTTTAATGAGAATCTAATGGTTCAGATTAGATGGGTATTGATGTAATTTAGTTTTTATCATTTAATCACATATATTTTCGGTTTTATGTTAGTGTCTGAATTTTATTTAGTGAGATTATTGAATTTTTTTTTTTTTTTGTGAAGAAAGTGAGATTATTGATTTCTTTTTTATTTTGTTCCAAATACCATCGTCGAGGCAGTTCAAGGTTCCGATTAGTTTCTCTAAAATGATTCATTGTAATTACTCAAAACATATACCCAATAATCACAAAACAACAACATCGACATTATACCAAAAATGGGAAAAGGAAAAATCCAACATTTCTTGCTCGAAGCCGCCGATGACGAAAAGACGAAAGAAAAATTAGAAAATACCCACTTGCACATGATTCAGACGTTTGTTGAAATTGAATCCATTATTCATTTATGCATTGAACATCAAACACAAGCATAGTTTAAGGGCTTCCCCACACCCTATAAATACTCCTATAGAATCAAGCATTCTTCTTCATCCCAAAGCTTAAGAAAGAAACACATCCTTCTTTAGAAACAAAACACCAGTTTGATACATAACAACGTTTGATTGATTAAGCAGTATGGCAGTTGGGAGTTTACAGTTAGTAGTTTCCCTGTTGGCTCTGTCCTCTGCATTAGCCGTGGCCTACGATCCCTCTATCCTTCAGGATTTCTGCGTGGCCGTCAAGGACCATACTTCTCCTGGTACATTTCATCTCTTCCCCGTCTATTATACTTTATATAGTTAATCTAAACGAGTAAAATGTACCGGATGTCACTTGTATTTGACATTCAGTGCACGTCAACTACTATTTAAGAAGCATGAGATTCTCATAATTATGGCCTATTGAAAAATTCAGATGCAGTATTCGTGAACGGGTTAGCATGCAAGAACCCATCTTTGGCAAACATAGACGACTTCACTTACTCGGGACTCAACTTCCCACGTAACACTGACAACAAAATTGGCGCCAACCTAACGGTCATTGACACTACCGTTATACCAGGGATGAACACCCTAGGGATCAGCCTCGTCAGGATTGACCTTGCAGCCGATGGGGGATTGAACCCGCCCCACGAGCACCCTCGTGCATCCGAGGTCTTGTACGTGGCGGAGGGAACTCTTTATGCAGGGTTCGTGGCCACGAACCCTGCTCACCGCCTTTTCGCCAAGGTTCTCCACGCCGGAGATGTCATTGTTTTCCCCGTGGGGATGATTCATTTCCAGTACAACATTGGAAAGACTCCTGCATTGGCCTTTGCAGCGCTAGGGAGCCAGAACCCAGGGATCATGAGCATTGGGAACTCGATGTTTGGGGCCAATCCACCGATTAACGTTGCGATGTTGGCTAAGGCGTTTCAGTTGGAAGAGAAGGATGTGAGGCGCCTTCAGAGGAAGACGTGGGTGAATCCTGAAGGAGATTACTAAAGAAAGGTTGTGGCTAATATGGAATGACTCAGAATAAAGGAGAGGATAAATATGTTCACTACAATTTGATGTTCCTCTTGTTTGGTTTTATTTGCCGATGATAATTGTTGGTTATTTTAGATTTTATGTTTTGAATAAATGATATATATTAGTGTGTTCGATATTTGTTCATCTTTAATATATAGGGTATTCATCTTTAATTATTTGGTTGTTTGCCCATCCTCTCAATATTTCATATTCACCTTTTACATACAATAAATAATCATATTTATTTACTATGAATAGTTAGGATGAATGTATAATTATCTATTAATCTTCTCCGAGAATCTTCACCATTTTATTCATCAAGTAGGGAAAAACCCTAACTAGAGTCCACAACAACTACAACTAAAAACTCTCTCAGAACAAACTTCTCAAACAAACTCTAACACAGGGAAGGAAACAAACTACAATTACAAGATATGGGCACACTCAAATTTTATTATTTCTACTAACTCTTCAGGTCTTCTTGTACCGGCTCCAACATTCCTCTTACATTTCTCATATCACAGATTGCTGATTAAGGATCTCCAACAAACACGTTTCCTTCCTGCATTACGAGACCCTCCCATTGCCCATTAACCCACTTGCCATGTCTTCTCCGAGAATTATTTGCTAAAAAATCATGTTTTTCATTTTCAACCAAGTGGGTCCATTTCATTTTCATACTTGGTTTATGTTTGACTGTTTGTATTGAATAATCATTTTCTAAACTCTTTAACATTATAATAACACTTTATAATTGTGTAAAATTACATTCAATTCATAGAACATCTATATATGGCTGTGTAACTGTGTTCACAAGAAACTAAAAGAAAAGTAATAATCAATCGTCTCTAGTTACTGCCACCGGCACAATCGGTAGGCTTGAAGGAGAGAGTCTTCTTCTGAATATCATATCCAATCAGAAAATTCTGTTGCGCCACGTTGCCATAAACGTTAATCGTTGCATCGTCATTCCCATAAAACGCCAAACACGTCACCGTATCGCTGACCTGGATGAACACATTGGACAAAGGCAGCTCCACATCAGCACCCTGAAAATGAAATATTATCCGAGGAACACCAAGACTCACTACTAAAATTTTTACTTTTAGCTACTACAAAATTACAACGGCATGAACATGCAGTAGCAAATAGTTAGTATTTGCTACGACAATCATTATTTCATGTAATAATTTGCAGTAGCAAATACTATTTGCCACACCACTATTTGCTACACTCAGCATCCCCGTCGCAAATAGTGGTGTGGCAAATAGTATTTGCTACTGCAAATTACTACATGAAATAGTGATTGCCGTAGCAAATACTAACTATTTTCTACTGTATTTTCATGCTGTTATAATTTTGCAGTAGCTAAAAATCAATTTTTTTATAGTGACTACTCCCCGTCGTCGGTGCCACGTAGCAAAGGCTTAATTCCCCTTGTGGGTCCTCTGCTTCCGACAGTTGGGAGACGAACACGGTGGGGAGCATCGTTAGCGTGGTCCCAGAATCAATGATGATGTTCCCTTTCCCATCGGAAGATCCGAACGACGACGATCCTGCTTGGAACGATATTGTCTTCTCCCCTACGCTCACTCCTTCCAAGTTAAGAAAGTAGAAAGTAGGCTTTGTGGGGTCTGAAATCAACGGAGTCAAAACACCTGAAACGACAGCGTTTTCTCCAAAACTCATCATGCTGGTGAGTTTATCCTCTCCCAATTTGACTAAGCAATAGGAGAATTTATACCCAACTGACGACCCGATTTGTGTGACGAGAGAAGCCGACCCACCTCTCAAGCCCACGATGCCTGACCCATTTGCGCTGAATGTCCCAGCATTGTTATGGCCGCATCCAAACAGAGTCTTGGGAAACAGGACACGTTGACCATTGGTGGACCCCAGGGTCAACGTCTCAACAGCCAGGTCACCATCCGTGTGGGACTGGTCTCCGTATCCAACCTGGTAATGGCAAACGGTGTCGTTCTCAGCGCAGAAGGCACCCTCGTTGTTGAGAGAAGAACACGCCTTGGACGAACACGGCACGGTTTGGTAGGTGCTTGAAGAGGCAGGGTCGAATAAAGGAGCGTTTTGCACGTAACAGCTGGGGCAAGGCTTGCACTGAGTCCATACGACGTCGCTTCCAGTGTCGGCGATAGCGAGGATTGGAAACGGTGGCGTTCCGAGGGAGATGTTCATGAGGTATTCGCCGTTGTTTGCGGTTACTTCGGATTGGGCAGCCAAGATTTGACTGTAATGGTGGAGACGGTTGACGGATCTTTTGAGGGCGTTTTGGATTCGTTGAGATGGAGAGAGGTGTGGGTTGTAAAAGGGCGAAACAGGGGAGTCACGGTGGATCAGTTGTACACTGAATCCGCCGCCGGCAGCTACTTCTGAGTTGGCTGTGAAGCAGAGGAGGACCATTGTTATGATCAATGTGAATGAGTAGTACAACCATGGCGAACTTTAGCTAGTGATAATAAGGAAATATGATTGATGATGGTTGATGGATGAAGGGAATGACAACAGAATCATGTGTTAATATATGGCAAGCGCTCCGGTACCCATAGGGTATCGGTACCCAAGTACTCTAAATTCACATTTTTAAATGCTTAAAATTCAAATAATGAGTCCTAAATCCATTGTAATAAATCATGAGCACTAGTGAATAATGCTTACCCCTAAACACCGAATTTTGACCCTCAAATACTACTTCATAAGCTCAAATCCTGAATCGCATGTAAAACTCTAACTTTTGACCAAAAATTCAAATTAAAATATCAGATACCTCCAAAATAAACTTAAAATCCCAAACACTATATCCTAAACCCCGAACACTAAACTAAGACTCTCAAACTTTAAAATTCAAACATTACAGATGTTATTATTGAAGTTGTAGATGTTATTATTGAGACAGATGCACAGCTAGTGGTAAGTGGACTCCAGAGCAGTGAACTGGACTATACAGAATTTGGAGTAACAATAGATGCGTGCAAAAGGCTCCAGCTGCCAACCTTTCGGACGGTGTTTGTAAGGAGGGATAGGAATGAGATAGCTCATGTGTTAGCTAGACACTCTTGTTACTTTGTGTCACCTATTCTGGGTAACGCCCCTCTGGATTGGATGGAGGAGGTGTTGAGTAATGTTTGCTCAAACCCCAACCATTGATGATTTCCCTAAAAAAAAAAAAAAAATTCAAACATTACTGTGATGAAATTTTAGTAATAGGGTATCGGTACCCAGTGGGTACCGGAGCGTTCACCGTTAATATATAGTTATCTTCTGTTGGCTGTAGTAAGGAGGGACGATGACAGAGGAACTAAATCATAATAAATAAATCTACAAACATATATAAGCATTTTAGATTTTTTCAATTAAATTTAATATATATTTATTTTGAATAAAATATTTTTTGTTATTATAAAAGTAATAGATTTTAGGGAACTATGAGACTCGAACCAACAACCTCAATGATTAAAGTACTGTGATTTACCAGCTAAGCTAGACAATCTAATTTATAGTTATATTGAAACATTAAAGCACATTGCTCTTCGACATTTTGTTGTACATTCAAGGAGAATAAAGAGTAGAGTGGAAGAAATAGTAATCATTCATTCATATAGTTTATTGACAGATGATGATACTTTTGTTTAAATCGGGCTCCATGTTGATATTTAATTAAGTGAGAACTAAAATGAAATAATTTTTTTTTTGTCACATATAATATCTTACATTATATACTCAAACAATTTTACTTACCAATCTATGTATGCATAGATAGCACTATCATTTTTACACACATGATGATAATGGTGAGAATGAGACACATAAACTTGATATTGATCGAATCATTCATATATGTTTGTAGATGTATTTGCTCACGTGAATTCTTGAAAGACATTCAAGGTAACTGTGAGTCGTAGATTACTTAAATATTTAAAGCACGTCATTTATATGTGTTAAATACATTCACGCTAACTAAGTTTTTGATTACTTTGGTCAAGCATCAAGTTGTATAAATAAAAATTATGAATATTTAGGAGAAATATTTTTCAGATAATATAACTATTGAGCTAGAGAAAATAGGAGAAATAAGGTTGTACCGTAATAAGAGTAATGGTCACTAAGGTCAAGAGTGTGTAATAGTATGAGTCACGAGATCTTAAGTAAAGCAGGGTATAATTCATTTACTATTAACATATTCAGAGTATTAATCCAGTTGAGTAAGTTTGAATTGAGCATATTTATCAAACCTAAATATATTCATAAAATGATCTTTACCATAGTCTTCTAAGTTTTAACGGACCAATTTTAAGGTTTCATTTCTCAAAACTAATATTTTTGGATAGTGTTGATTTTTTTTTTTAATCTAGACTTTATTTGTTTGCAAATATTTCAAGAGAATTTCAATTTTGTTTTCTGTTTTCCTTTAACTTACTTTTGTTGTTGATAAATCAAATATTTTGTTACAATTTTTGAAGTCATGTTGGTTTAGAAGACATCACTCATTTGAAAAATTGTTTAAGAGAAGTAATAATTAAAAAAAAAATGAGTTGCATAAATTAAAAAAATTATGACTATTTAAGAAAAGTATTTGTCAATTAATATATCTATTGAGCTAGAAAAAATTGGAGAAATAAGATTGTACCTTAATAAGAGCAATGACCTGTGAGGTCACGAGTGTGTAATAGTATTAGTTATGGGAATGTAAGTAAAGAGTTTTACAAGTCATTTACTATTAACAAATTCATAATATTGATCGAACCTATGTAGGTTGGACTGGGCATATTTCATCAAACATATATATATTCTACTAAGTTTTAACGGGTCAATTAAGGTTTCATTTCTCAAAATGATTTTTATATAAAATGTTGGGTTTTTAGTCTCCACTTTATCTATTTTGTAAATGTTTTGAGAGAGTTGCAATTTTGTTTTTTTTTTTGTCTCGAACTTACTTTTGTTGGTAAATCAAATATTTTGTTATAATATTGGTTAAGAAGACATAATTAATTTGAAAATTTTGTATAAACTAAAAAAATTGAGTTGCATAAATTTAAAAAATTATGAATATTTAAGAGAAGTATTTGTCAATTAATATATCTATTAAGCTAGAGAAAATTGGAGAAATAGGATTATACTTTAGTAAGAGCAATGACCAGTGAGGTCACGAGTGTGTAGTATTAGTCATGAGAAAGTGAGTTACAAGTCATTTACTATTTTTGTCAAAAAAAAGTCATTTACTATTAACGAATTCATAATATTGATCGGGTTGAGCAAAATTGCATTGAGCATATTTCATCAAACCTAAATATACCCATGTAACATGATCCTTATTTTCATATTCTTCTAAGTTTTACCAGAAATTTCATCAAACCTAAATATATAAAAAATGATCCTTATTTTCATATCATTCCAAGATTTAACGGGCCAATTAAGGTTTCATTCCTCAAAATGTTTTTTTTTTGGTAGTAGTGGATTTTTTACTCTCTATTTTATTTGTTTGCAAATGTTTCGAAAGAGATGCAATTTCTTTTTATATTTGTCTTGAACTTACTTTTGTTGGTAAATAAAATATTTAGTTACAAATATTTTGAAGTCATATTAGTTTAGAAGACATCATTCATTTGAAAAGTTTGTTCGAACAAAAATTATAATTGTTTATATTCTTTCTCCTTTGCAATGATCATAAATGGACGTATTTCATTTTAGTATGTAATTGAACTTCATTAATTTTAAAATATTCTAAAATTAATCACAATATTCAATTTAAAGATTATGTGTATTTCGGTACTATATAAACAATTATCTAGATATTTTTATATTTTTTACTTTAAACCATTTAGCTTCTCAATTAAGTAGGACATTAATTATTTTGACCTGTTGAGTTTTAGTTTAATTTCAATCCAAATATTTCAAAATTTTAGTTGGTTTACAGTTTGCTAAACATAATTTTAAATTTATCATTATGAAAGATCATTCCTCATTTACTAATTATACTGAATAAACAACCAAAATATCACATATCGGCCAACGGGCCGGAAAAATGTTAGTAAATTAATGTTGGCCAATGAATCTTGGAAAATGGAATCGTTGTCTCGGGATCAGTATCTTTTTCTGCATGCATGGATTTCCCATTTATGGGCAACATATTTCCGTATGCAATTGCAAGCACAATGTAATCTGTATTAAATATTAATATTAATTATTATTAATTGTCTCTGTTAGTGAAACTGTGTTGTTAATCTCCTTTTGCACGTGATTCCCCTCATTTTTGTGGAGGAAACGAATTCACCCCTACTGATACAGAGAATGTTTGATAGCTTTTTTAAACATGTATATACCATGGCTTTAAAGTCGGACATGAGGCTAAGGGTTCAGATTTTAATGATTTAACAAGAGTTTGGATCGTTGGCATGTCGAGATTGGATCGTTTTTTAAATAAATAAATAAATATAATGAAGCAGGATCGGATAAGTTTTTAATTAAGATGGTTCAAATCAGATGTATAGAGAGTTCAATTTATAACTGTTGGAAATTGACAGAAATTAATTGAAAACATGAACTATTGTTTAGTTCATGTATTGAAGGTTGTGAATGCACCAAACATTCATTTGGTACATGGAACACATTCTCCAAGAGTGAACTTGGGGAAATGGATTGGTGTGGTTCCATGTATGAATTGATTAGGTGATTTGAATGTGCTCATCTAATGTGTGGAGTGTGAGCCTATAAAAGGCTTTGATAGAATGGTGTAGAGATCATCAATCTCATCATCCATTTGAGAGTGAGTGTGAGTCTTCTTAGACATTTGTGAGTTGAGAGAAACTCTTGTAGAGATAGGAGAGTGTGTATCCACTTCCTACTCTTTGTAATCACTCAAGATAGTGGATTTGTGTGTTGGCTGCCGCCCGTGGAGTAGGAGAAACATTTTCTCCGAACCACGTTAAATCCTTGTGTCCCTCTTTCCTTTAGCTTGTGTGGGTGTGTTGGTGTTCATTCGATTCGCTTCCGTTCGTAGCACAACAATTAGTATTAGAGCCCCTGGTTGTGGCTTTTGAGCTACTTGGTGCATCTACACACATCACTTGTAGAGATGGCAGAGACATCTCAATCAAGGCGTGGTCTAAAGGTTTTGAGTTCTCATCTCGAAGTTGAGAAGTTTGATGGAACAAACAACTTTGGAGTTTGGCAAGGGGAAGTCTTGGATTTGCTTGCTATGCAAGATCTTGATTTGACGCTCGACGAGAAGCTTGAAGAATTGTCAGAGGCGGAGTGGACAAAGCTGAACCGTCAAACTTGTGGGACTATCCGTTCTTGTCTTGGGAAGGATCAAAAGTATCCATTCATGAAGATTACGATGGCAAAGGAGTTATGGGACAAACTCGAAGCCAAGTACATGCAGAAAAGTGTAGAGAACAAGCTCTACTTGAAGAAGAAGCTTTTCCGCTTTGACTACAAGAAAGGTACCTCCATGGTAGACCATTTGAATGATTTTAATAAAATCATTACTGATTTGCAAAATTTGGATGTTGATATCGCTGATGATGATAAAGCTTTGTTATTGCTAAATTCACTACCTGAATCGTATGAATTTCTTACGACTACATTATTGCATGGGAAAAGTGAAATTAGTTTTGATGATGTTTCCAATGCTTTGATGAATAACGAGGTACGGAGGAAGGATAAGGGATCTTATCGAGAGTCAGGTTCCGACGCCCTCATTGTTCGTGGAAGGACCAATTCTCGAAAGAAAGGAGAATACGGAAGGTCAAGGTCAAAGTCAAGAGGAAAATCGGTGGAGCGCAAGAAGCCTGAGAGAGATGAGTGTGCTTACTGCCGTAAGAAAGGCCATTGGAAGAAGGATTGCCCAATCATAAAGGAGAGGGAGTCAAAGGCAAATGTGGCTAGTGAAGATGATAGCGACAGAGATGACGCTTTAACGGTTTCACTCTCAGTTTCTCAACCTGACGAGTGGATTTTGGATTCGGCTTGCTCGCACCACATGTGTCCTGACAAAGGAATGTTCTCTGAACTTGAAGAATTTGAAGGTGGAGTTGTTTACATGGGAAACAACAGCACATGCACCATCAAGGGGAATGGCTCGGTGAAGTTGAAGATGTTTGATGGCGTTGTTCGAACACTCACTGATGTTCGATATGTCCCTGGTTTGAAGAAGCATTTTATTTCTCTTGGAGATTTGGAAGACAAAGGTTATCGCATCACCATGGAAGGCGGTCAACTAAAGGTGACCCAAGGTGTTTTGGTGGTGATGAAGGGGACTCGAAGAGCCAACTTGTACTTTCTCAAAGGAAGCACAAAATTTGGAGAAGCAGCTGTTGCAAACTCAAACGAGGTGGATATGTCAAAATTGTGGCATATGAGACTTGGACACACCGGAGAGAAGCCACTTCAGACTTTGGTGAACCAAGGTGTGCTCAAAGGTGCAAAATCGGGAAAGATCGAATTTTGTGAACATTGTGTCTATGGAAAGCATTGACGTGTGAAGTTTGGTACGACAATACACCGAACCAATGGTGTTTTGGATTATGTTCACACTGATGTATGGGGGCCAACCAAGCATGCATCATTGGGAGGAAGAAGGTGGTTCGTCACTTTCATTGATGACTTCTCAAGAAGAGTTTGGACTTACCCAATGAAGCACAAAGATGAAGTCATGCGAGTCTTCCTTGAGTGGAAGAAAATGGTGGAGAACCAAACTGGCCGGAAGATCAAGAAGCTGAGATCAGACAATGGCGGAGAATACAAGTCTGATCCATTCCTGGAGATATGCCGAGAAGAAGGAATTGTTCGCCACTTCACAGTTCCTGGCAAACCTCAACAAAATGAAGTCGCTGAGAGGATGAATCAAAATTTGATTCAAAAGGTTAGATGCATGCTTTCTCAAGCCGGTCTAACCATAGCATTTTGGGCGGAGGCTCTCAGCTATGCAGTCCACTTGGTCAATCGATTACCCAATACAGCTACTAGTGGGAAGGCGCCTCTTGAAGTTTGGTCTGGTGAGCCGGTGAAAGACTATGACCATTTGCACATTTTTGGTTGTCCAGCTTACTATCATGTGCAAGATTCGAAGTTAGACCCACGAGCAAAGAAGGCCAAGTTCATGGGTTTTAGCATTGGTGTCAAAGGGTATCAACTTTGGTGCCAAGAGAGTAAGAAGATCGTCAATAGTCGAGATGTCGTCTTCGATGAGTCAGTGATGTCTTCAACAAGAGAAGACAAAGACAACGAAGCACAAAGAGAAGGAAAACATGTTATTTTCCCTTTGGTTAAAGAAGCTGTCGAGCAAGTAGTGGAGAATCCTCAAGAGTTGGAGGAGAATTCACAAGAGGTGGAGCAAAATCCACAAGAAGATGAACTGAGTCTATTGCAAGGAATAGACCTAGAAGGGAGATTCGAAGACCTGCTCGGTTTAAGGACATGGTGGCATATGCACTCCCAACAATTGAAAGAGTTCCCAACAGCCTTCGTGAAGCCGTCCAAAGTCCCGAACATGTGAAATGGCAAGAAGCCATGAAAGAGGAGATGAAGTCTTTGGAGAAAAATAAGACTTGGTCTTTGGTGCCACTTCCACCGAGAAAGAGAGCAATTGGGTGCAAATGGGTGTTTGCAAAGAAGGATGATAAATCTGGAGTTCGCTTCAAGGCCCGACTTGTAGCGAAAGGCTATGCTCAAAAGGAAGGGATTGACTACAATGAGATTTTCTCACCGGTGGTTAAGCATTCGTCTATTCGAATTCTATTGGCGTTGGTTGCTCAATTTGATCTCGAGCTTGAACAACTCGACGACAAGACAGCTTTTTTGCATGGAGATTTGGAGGAGGAAATCTACATGGCGCAACCTGATGGGTTTCAAGTGGCTGGAAAGGAGAGATGTGTATGCAACTTGAAAAAGTCCTTATATGGGCTAAAGTAGTCTCCTCGTCAATGGTATAACAGGTTCGATCTATTCATGACTCAACATGGATTCACTCGAAGCCCATATGATCATTGTGTGTATTTTCGACAACTTGGTGATGGTTCCTTCATTTATTTGCTCTTGTATGTCGATGACATGCTTATTGCATCCAAGAGCAAGGTGGAGATTGATAAATTGAAGGTTCAACTTTCAAAGGAGTTTGAGATGAAGGACCTTGGAGAAGCAAAGAAGATACTTGGGATGGAGATTAAGAGAGATCGGAAGGAAGGTACGGTTTGGTTAACTCAATCGAGTTATTTGAAGAAAATTTTGAAGAGATTTGGTATAAATGATTCAACCAAACCTGTTAGTATACCGTTTGCTTCACACTTCAAACTTAGTGCAGCCATGTGTCCAAGTACAGAAGAAGAGAAAAAGGACATGGAAAAGGTTCCTTATGCAAATGCGATTGGCGCTTTGATGTACGCTATGGTTTGCACCAGACCTGATATTTCTCAAGCAGTGAGCATGGTGAGTCATTACATGCACAATCGTGGCAAGGAACATTGGCAAGCTGTAAAATGGATTTTGAGGTACATCCACGGTACCGTCGATGTGGGTCTCAAGTTTCAAAGGAAGGAGAAGATTGAGATGGATCGACTTGTGGTTGGATATGTGGATTCCGACTATGCTGGTGATTTGGATAAACGTCGATCCACCACTGGTTATGTGTTCACTATGGCTGGTGGACCAGTTTGTTGGCGTTCGAATCTCCAGTCAACTGTTGCATTGTCTACTACCGAAGCTGAGTACATGGCGGTCACTGAAGCTGTGAAGGAAGCTATTTGGATGCATGGTTTGGTCAACAACTTGGGGATTGCTCATAAACCCATTTAGGTGTATTGTGATAGCCAAAGTGCTATTTGTTTATCGAAGAACCAAGTTCATCATGGCCGAACGAAGCATATTAATGTCCACTTTCATTTTGTTAGAGAAATTGTTAATGAAGGTGGCATTCGACTTCTGAAGATTCCAACGGAAGACAATCCCGCGGATATGCTGACAAAGGTGGTGACTCGAGATAAATTCAAGCATTGTTTGGATTTGATCAACATTGAAAGAAAACACTAATTGTGTGTTTGGCGGCATCCACACTTGGTTTCGTGCTTGGAGGAATTTCTGCCAAGGTGGAGATTGTTGGAAATTGACAGAAATTAATTGAAGACATGAACTATTGTTTAGTTCAGGTATTGAAGGTTGTGAATGCACCAAGCATTCATTTGGTACATGGAACACATTCTCCAAAAGTGAACTTGGGGAAATGGATTGGTGTGGTTTCATGTATGAATTGATTAGGTGATTTGAATGTGCTCATCTAATGTGTGGAGTGTGAGCCTATAAAAGGCTTTGGTAGAATGGTGTAGAGATCATCAATCTCATCATCCATTTGAGAGTGAGTGTGAGTCTTCTTAGACATTTGTGAGTTGAGAGAAACTCTTGTAGAGATAGGAGAGTGTGTGTCCACTTCCTACTCTTTGTAATCACTCAAGATAGTGGATTTGTGTGTTGGATGCCGCCCGTGGAGTAGGAGAAACATTTTATCCGAACCACGTTAAATCCTTGTGTCCCTCTTTCCTTTAGCTTGTGTGGGTGTGTTGGTGTTCATTCGATTCGCTTCCATTCGTAGCACAACAATAACTATTAATAAATAATATAAAATCATTATTTAATAAAAAATATATAATTTAAAATATTAAATTCAACGTAGTCATTCATGGAAGATTAAATCTTTTTTATGTCATGTCCTTAATTTTAACCATTGCTCATAGTTGTTTGATCAATTTTTTTGGATGAATAGTGTATTTCATTTCAATCCAAAAAAGTGAAAGGAGATCAAAAGGATCGACCTCAAGTTTAAGACTTATTTGATCACATTCGAGCTAATAAAATAAGATAAAATTTGAGTTGACCACAATAATTATCCTACCAAATTCAAAATGGATTATGGGGCCGTTTTTCGCGCAGTAATTGAGCCATGAATTTGGTCGAATTTCTGCTTGGTCTGATTCCCTTGTTTTCCGAGCAAAATAGGGTACACAAAACTACGGATTTCAAATCTGGGCAAGATTTCAAATGAGTTTTGGCTGGGTTTTCAAAACCCTTTGAAAAGGGGAGA
The DNA here is from genome assembly GCA_034768395.1 of Linum lewisii. NCBI lineage: Eukaryota > Viridiplantae > Streptophyta > Magnoliopsida > Malpighiales > Linaceae > Linum > Linum lewisii. Next base: position 64,642,063 of record CM068298.1, read on the forward strand.
AGATGGTAGGTTTTCTTTTTTTTTTTCATTGATTTTTCCAACACAACCCCCTCATGTTCTATTTTTTAATGTGAGAGGACAACTTTTTGGTTCATTTTTTTCAAGGACAAAACTTCTATAATATTTTAATAGTTTAAATGGATTAACATTGAACCATCATTGGTCATGAGATGCAGCTCAAAGAATTTTTTATGAAGCTAAGGTGCCACATTATTCCTCTTTCTTTGAATGTTTGAATAATTTGATTATTTTAATATTGAGGTTTGGTTGATGTAATATTTTTTTAATAATGTTGAGCTCCAATTTTATATGAGCATTTTGTGTAAAAAACTGCATAAATGAGACGCAGGAAGAATGTAGGGGTTCTTCGAATTGAAAGGAAGGGTAGTTCAGTCATGCTAGGTGGTCCTTTGTTTGAAATCCATACAGTCATGATATAGTGGAAAACAAGGAATTAAAACCCGGAAGGAATTAGGGTGTTCTCCATCAATCGAATCCCTTCCGAATTTTTATTCCACTGCAATTCATTTCAGCGCGGAAACGACCCCTATATATTGGGTGAATTGATAAATCCAATTGAATTTGATTGCTGAGAAAACATGTAATTCCACCGAAATTAAATTCCTTGTGCTTTCTCTCGAATGACAACCTAGAATTGGAAAGAAATTAACAATTCCCTTCAATTCCCATCAATTTAAAAGAGATTTCAAAACCTATTGGAGTTGAATTTGGTGGGGAAGGAGGAATTCAATTCTAGAGATATTGAACGGAAAATTAGGGGCGGAAAACAAGGAATTCAGAAATGCAACAGAATTGCTCAATTCCTCCTCCCAAATCCAGGACGGAAAACGACCCATAGTAAAATTTGAGGATTTTCTAAGAATATATAGGTAAACTAAAAATATATGTGCGGGATTGTTGTTAAATTTTTATAAAATTATTTCTCAAGGTGATCTCATCGAAACCAAGTTGATCTAAAATCCGCATTGAATAGGTAGGGATAAACTAAAAAATTTGTGCATGAGACTCTGTATTGAGTTGTTCGCACTAAACTCGAACCGATGAAACATAACACAACATGTGTTGATCGTATACTTTCAGGTATGGGTACGTAAACTAAAAAAATTTATTATGTATTGACCTATTCATTCTGAACAGATTAAACATGGTAAAATTCTCTTAACAAGGTATTTTTAGATATAGGTATACTAAAAAGTCATTATATCAACGGTCATTGAACTATTTGTCTTTATCTTAAACCAATTAAAGAAGGTAAAACCCTCATTGTCTAAGTAGTGTTAGGTATGGGTAAACAAAAAAAAAATCATTATTTACTGGACTAGATATTGAAATGATCGTCAGGAACCTGATCAATCGATCAATTAAGGCCTTTTTTTTTCGTCACGGAATTCAAATTTTCCTAAAATTTGTAATTCTACCGCAATTCAATTATGGAGGAATATACAATTGTAAGAGATTTGAATTCCTTGTTTTTCGTGGTAGATGACCACAAGAATTTGGGTTGGGGTTGGGGACAATTTTGAGACAACAGTAAAAGTTGTAACGGCCGGGAAAGGGAGAATCCCACCATTTTGTAAGGTAATTGAAATCTTGGGTTTGAGGGGAATTGGGTATCCTCCGACTTTCAATGTCGCCGGAATTGGATGAACCATATGTCACCGAAAAACAAGGAATTCATCAAAGCTGCCGCAATTGGTCAATTCTTGCACCCAAATCCGCGACACAAAACGAGGCCTAAATATTTGTACAAGAAGATTTCTAATTTTTTGAATAGCTAATCATTTTATTTCTATAGTTACGGAGTATGATACAAAAAAAAAAATTTTTGGTTCACAAATTAATTGATAATAGTCTATTACTAATTTATAAAGTTTGAATGTTTACAAACATGTGTTTATTGATTTTTTTTTCCGAAGTCAACTCCCGCAGGAGAAAGGAGTCAACCATACAAACAAAGATATTAAGTACCTACCCAAGCCGAAAGGTTAACCACACCTTGGCTTGGAAGGTAACTGAGCGCTTGTTGAGCCATATAGTGGGCTGGCATATTAGATTGACGAGGAACTGTTTGCAATCTTACATGGGGAAGCCCTTCCACGAACTGCAAAATGTCAGCAACAATGGAACCACCATCTCTTGCAAATACCTGACGCCGGTCAATTGCTTGTTTGACTTGAGTAGCATCCCCCTCAATATCCACCTCCCTCCACCCCAAGGAGTGGCAAAGAACGCAAGCATCCCTAACTGCCAGCAATTCTAAAACAAAAGGCGTACAAATACCAGGATAGGGAATACCTGTCGCAAATAGCTGGCAACCTGTAGAGTCACGGACCACCAACCCAACTGCACCTCCTGAACCTGCTGATACAGCTCCATCCACATTGATCTTTAAATGAGGGTAACGTGGTGCCTGCCAATCCATGACACGGGAAGCGGGAGCGACGTCTGAAGGGGTTGGCAATGGGAGGAAACGTAGCTTGTCTCGATCGAAGGAGAAATGTCGTTGAAGAGTCGCCATGGAGTATTGCACCTTTTCGAACACCACCCAGTTTCGAGATTTCCAAAGTCGCCACCAAGCCAGCACCCATAATTTTGCTTCTAAAGGCCGCGATTGAGTGATGTACCTCCAGACTAGCGCGGGATGAGTATGAGGAATGGTCCGTAGATCTAGGTTTGAAGAGGCAAAGAAACGGCTAGCCACCGTGCAGGAGAATAGGATGTGTTCCACTGTTTCTGGGAGATGTAGACACACAGGGCATAGGGGGTCCAAATTCATATCTCGTGAATTTAGGCCTTCGATTGTCGGAATGATTCTGTGACAAAGCCTCCAAAGAAAGAAACGAAGCTTAGGTTGAATACGGAGAGAACAAATTGACCTCCACAACAGAGCATCCGCTGGGGACGTCTACTAGCATACAGCGAGGGAGGGGGATGCTCTCAATTGCTTGAATCGAGGCTGAGTCAAATAAGTCCCTTAATCGCATTCTATCTCAAGTACCATTCCGAAATAAACTGGAAATCCTTATCAGCCTTAGCTCCAAAACTGGTAGTCTGGGGCTGGGGAAGGCCGGTCCAAGGGCACTTGGGATCCACGGACGTTCCAGAACAAATAGGCGAGAGTTTAAGCCAATTTGCCATAGCAAGCCAGAGAGTATTAGATCCCTGCCATGAAGGATACTCTGCCAACCCCAAGAAGGGTGAGACCTTTTAGTAGCATTAATGAAATTACTTGAAGGAAAATATCGACATTTTAACACTCTGGATGTTTACTGATTTTCTATCCATAACATACTTAGTTTTCCTCGCTACGGTTGTTACCAAAAATCGCCAAAAAATTAACGTGCATGGTACAATAACTACTTTACTGCATGAAAGACTATGCAATACGTGGAAAACAAATATAAACTATATGGACTTGAAAAGAAACAACAATATTTCTAAAAAATATATATTTCTAAATCCAGTTTAATCTATAACCAAATGTTATATTGTTCACATTTCACAATGACATTCTAATTATTGAAACAAGCGTGAACAATGTCTACACATAATTAATTTATTTTCAATGGTATCACACGACACTCGATACAAGTTCGCAATACACACTTCAAATCAAGCTAACAAACATGAAACAAGTAGTAAGTAGTGTATTATTAATCGTATATTTTAGTAGACTAGATATCGAACTGATGAATCACCATGAACCTGATCAATCGATCAATTATTATTTACTAGACTAGATAACGAACGGATCGTCATGAACTTGATCAATCGATCAATCTATTATAATATATATAGGAATATAAAAGAGACCCCCTTTTATTCCTTCTCTCCTTAAATGTAGCTATCCAACCAATTACAAATTTTCTTCTTTTTTTTTCCTCACTTAACAATTAAGGTATTATTTGACTTAAAATAATAATTAAGGTATTAAATTACCTTAGAAAGTGGGAAACCCACGTTCTTAAACAAGTTTTAAAGAAAACTTAGTTTTCATTTAATTATTTACAATGCCTGTAAAGAATAATATCAAAATTAAAAAAAAATTTGGGTTTCATGAAATATTGAAATGCATTCCTGTAACTATTTATAATTAACAAGAGTATATTAAGTTTATTTATTTATCATAAACCACGTGAAATACTTTACAATTTTCTTTTACCACAAGTTTTTTATCATATTGTTCCTAATGTTTTTTATTTATAAATATTGAATTAGTTTCATCGACCAAAATTGATTCATTTAAGGAACATTTTAAGAGCTTAAATGTGAATTATTCAATCAATAGAATAATATATAAAAATAAGAGGATTAAATTTTACAATTATCTTCATCAATATCATGGTTTAAAACCGATTATTTTTTTATTGAATAATATCATCTTTAGTTAGTTTGATAATGATTCTCTAAAAGTTAATTATTTTTCAGCTAACTTAATCCTAAATTTTAATTTGTAGTTGAATGAGAGTCCAAAAGAAGGTGTGTTAGGATATATTGAACAATAAAGATCATTACCCGCTCTATGCCCATTACAAGCTGTTAGCCATAAGCACCTAAAATAAATCAGGCAAAATTTTTTCAAGAAAGTCTGGGAAAATTTATGTAATTAATTGAATAATCTCTACATCAATCATTTTTCTCCCGTTTTCACTCCATGTACATAGAAACTACTTATAATTTCTCAATTATACTTCATCCATCATAAATTTTGGACCCAATATTATAAGAAATTTAATCATGTTCATTGTAAATTTTGTTGTGTACTTTTATAATACATGTTATTATGAACTTTGTTAGACCTATTAAAAAATACAATCTTAGTCATTGAAATTTATTATTTTGGGTTTATGCATACTCTATATGAGTACACTAGGTATATTCTTACTACAAAATTTGGTCGTTAGTGTTTTATTTCATTCAATTTCTGTTGAAATTATCCCAAATACATTTTTTTGTTTGACTCCCTTACAGAAAATTTTAATGCTTATATTATTAAATATTATCATAATTAATTTTTTTATTCGTAAAATCACATTATCTTAAGGATAAAAGTTAAAATTATTTAATATAATCCTAAATAGATTAAAATATATTATTTCATAATATGATTTTGAAATATTAATTTAAGTAATATTAAAACATTAATTTAATATTATTAATAAATAAATTTATATTAATATCTATATAAATTTCAGTCTTAGTTCTTGATTTTTTATTTAGAATATTGGGCTTAAGAGAAAAATTATCATAATTTATCAATTATAACAAGAATACACATTTATTAATTATAATTAAGTATCATATAATATATAAATTTATTTTATATTTGATATGTAAAAAATTATAAAATTTAAATTAGTATTATTTTCTCATATTAGTAAATTCCGCTACGATTTGTCTAGTCGGCTTAGCAAATTAACAATCGATTTACTGATCCAGATTGAGAATTAAAAACTATAAATTGGTTAGCTAACTACTCTAAAAGTGGTTCATGATGGCTTTTAATAGTCCCACCTAGAACAACCTTCCAACTCTTGAATTTTAATAAAAAAGGCAATTTAGGATGACAATTATCCGAACCAAAAAATACAATAAGTGGGAAAGGGATATCAACTATTTGGATCCAAATCAAACCATTGTCAAATCTATTCATTTATGTGATTTTTTATGACAATTCTTTTTCATTCTTACGGATTTTTTTATAATTGTTATCATGTTATAGTTTTTTTGATTGGTTATCAATGTTATTGTTAATTTCACAAACTAGCACATCAACTACGATGTATATTTATTAGAATTTTTATTATTATGTACACATATGTGTAAGAAATGAAAAAATAATGTGGCGTCCGATCAAATTGAGATCAAAGAATTGAGATAAAAAACAAAAAAAATATTGAGATAAAAAAATGTTCACAAACAACACGTGCATGAATCTATTTTCAACATACTCGAATAGATACAATCAATACACCAATAACATCATATGGGGGCAAAACTGAAAATAGATGGGAGCAATGCCCCCTATTTAATTTAGCCAGGGGCCTTGCCCCATATTTTAAGTCTAGCAACCCACTAAAGTATCCCTAACAAACCTACATTTGTCGAGGGAAGAGGCATCTGACAAAATTTGTAAGGGGCCACGCTCCTAACAAACTTCCAACCGGTTTGGTTTAGGAGTTAACCAAACCGAAGAATAGTCTGGGGTATCGCCCCCGACTAATTTAGTTGGGGGCCATTTAGTCAGGGGCGGCGCACCTGACTAAATATTGTAGGGGGCGCTGCCCCTGTCTAAATGGCCCCCGATTATTTTGTGTTATTGTCTGGTGTCTAGCTCCCGACAAAATAGCCCCAGACTATATTTGTCAGAGGCTATTGACCCCCCACCATTATTGGTCAGCCCCCGACTATAGACTAATTTTGTTGTAGTGAATGTTTCCATACCACGCGTGAAACTCCATGTATGATAGTTATATTATGTATTAATGTCATCATCTTTGTTACATAATTATACATTCATATTCATTAACGCTATGACATAAACTTTTATTGTAATGTTACATTACATAATAGAACATGATCGAGAATAATAATCTCACATAACACATTTGCAGTTATTGTCAAAATAGTAAATATATTATCTCATATTTGCAAAATATATTTCTTAATAACATTATTTTTTATTATAAATATTTTTTCCTTTATTTTGATAATATTCTATTGATTCTTCAAAAAAAAAATCATCTAAAACTAATCTCATAACAAAAAAATTCTTACAATTAATTTTATGAATAGTTGGTGACCTTTGCAATATGTTTAATTTGAATGACTAGGTATACATTAAGTATTACTCGGAGTTAACACAATAATTATGTGAATTTAACGAAGTAAGTGATACTGAAATCAAAGTGGTATAGATTATGAATAGAATAGACCATTTTTTAATAAAATGTTGTTTTACTCAAGCCCGCCAACGGGCGGGCAAAAAAGCTAGTTAAATATATGTACAACTAAAGAATAGCTAATCATTTTATTTCTATAGTTACGAAGTATGATACAAAAAAAAAAAAAATTTTTTGGTTCACTAATTAATCGATAATAGTCTATTACTAATTTATAAAGTTTGAATGTTTGCAAACATGTGTTTATTGATTTTCTATTCATAATATACTGAGTTTTCCCAGATATGATTGTTACCAAAAAACCGCTCAAAAATTAACGTGCATGGGTACAATAACCACTTTACTGCATGAAAGACTATGCAATACGTGGAAAACTAATATAAACTATCTGGACTTGAAAAGAAACAACAATATTTACAAAAAAAGATATATTTCTAAATCCAGTTTAGTCTATAACCAAATGTTATATTGTTAGCATTTCACAATGATATTTTAATTATTGAAACAAGCGTGAACAATGTCTACATATAATTAATTTCTTTTTCGTGGCATCGCACAACACTCAATACTAGTTCGAAATAGAAACTTCAAAGTACAATCAAGCTAACAAACATGAAACAAAGTCTAAGTAGTAAGTAGTGTATTATTAATTGTCTGTTTTAGTGAAACTGTGTTGTTAATCTCCTTTTGTACATGAGAATGATTGATAGCTTTTAAAACATGGATTAGCCCCAACAGAACTTGTATGGATGTTTTAAGAGTTAACTTTGAAATTTAATTACCATCCAAAATTTGAAATGACTCAAATTCAAATAGCCCACTCTCTTTTTCTTTTGTTCTTAATAAATTGTAGCATCAATTTTTTTCACAATAATTTCCAGGCGAAAGTGAGCTATAGATCGTGAACCAACCTACAAGATATAAGATACTTAAAAAGGAAAAAAGAGGGAGGGCTTAGGAGGAGAGGGGATAAGTGGAGGGTGCAAATATGTTCTAAAAAAGATGTAACTTTGAAAATTACATTTCGCAAATGGATAAATGAAGAGAGTGACAAAGTGACGAATCCTTAAAGAGAAAATTATAACACAAATTTGCATATAGTTGCTGATCCTTAAAAAGATAGAACAAACCGCAAAAGCGGTTCATCAATTATCAAAAAGAAAGATAAGTCTGAATGGAGATGAATAAGTCTGTTTTCTATCAAATTAAAGAAGCATACTAAGTAATTCCACCCTTCCAAGTACCCTTACTAAGCAATTCCATAACATCCTGGATTCAAACCCTATGATCATTTCAAACTATCAAACACGGACAGAGCTTTCGACAGGAACCCTAATGGGAGACCATGATGATGGAGCAACTGTAGGAGAAGCTGCTGCTTTCCAGATCGAGAATCATAGGATCAGTCCCTGCTATTCAGAACAGAAAGACCATACAGTGATTAAAATGCACATCATTCAACATGCTACATGAACTGTATATTGACATGACTAATAAGGAACAGTATTCAAAATGGGACTCTGCAGGCAGCATCAAACAGTATTTCTCACCTGGGGATTAAGCTGGACATGTCACATGCCAACCCAGATGACAGGCTCCCACTCGAGTTTTTTGACCAAGAAACAGAGATATTCATGAGACAACAATTAACAAATTAACACATGATATATGTAAGTAATCCTTAAACATATATTAAGTAAATGCTTACCCTCCATAAGATGTGCATAAGCAACCATTGCTGCACTAATCTCTGCTAGCTTCTTCGATCTTGCTTCGTCTCCAGTAAACTGTTGTCCCTCTACCTCAACAGTTGAAATGAAAGTAGGCGGATGAACTTGATCGGTTTTCCATGTCTCGTAGTTAGGGAGACAGACACCCTTCTTCTGCATTTTTTCTTGTAGCATAGTCTTGTACATTACTTGTTCCTGGAAAGTATATCAACAACAACAACAACAACATATGTATATATGAAGAGAAAGCATTCAGTAAAAGCCCAGATGAGATGAGATGAGTTGTCTAGCTAGAATCTGACCTCTCCATTCCACCCTGGTTGTAATGCTTCTAGTGCAACTTTGGCAGCAGACTGTTCAGCTTCTTTTCGTGTATTGGAAAGTTCCTCGCTCGAATACGTCTGTCCATCGACTGTGACTGAGCACCTGAATTGTCTAGAATGAGGAGGACCGTATTGTTCAACCTCATATGCAGGAAGCAGGTAATTTCTCCTTTGAGCATAGATACTCAAACAGCTTTTGTAATTTATACCTGAAAAACAAGCATGATTATATTTTATACTTGTATCATAAAGACGATTTAATGGACAATCAATAAGAATTCAAAGCTACGATAGCACTTATTCTAAGCATCACGTATATCTAATCATCAACTATCCACTAGTAAAGTAACTACACCTCCATGAAAGAGGTCACAGGTAATCGAAACAAACCTTAACTCCATAAAACCTCATGAAAGTCAAATCAGAAACCAAAATTGAGTTCAGATCGAAACAAACAGTGATTGGACTTAAAATCAAGCTAAGTGAGAATTTTACCAGAGGAAGGCTGGGGGACAGGAGCTGCAGCAGCGGCCGCCATGAGTTCCCGAACAGCGATTCTTGCAACATCATTCTGAGATTGTTTTAAAGACATCGCATCAGATTCTAAAGCGAACGTTGTACCATTAACGGTTACAGTGGCATGGAAGGTTGGGCTGTGGTCGGGGCCCTGTTTTGTGGTTCAGTACAACGGTGACAACCATCTATTCTTTCATAGCAGATTTTGACATTGTTGTTGTTGGTGGAGGAAATGGTTCTCTTTGGGGTTGTCTGTGAATTTGGGTTAAGCTTTGTCTGAGAAATGGGAAGTGAGAGTGAAAAGTAAGTTGTGGTTGGTACTAGTTACAAGGTACTAGGTAGGTAACGGATGACCTGAAAATTAGAGGAAAAGACAAAATTGTGTTTGTCGTCTTACAAGTTTAATTTGGTAAAATATTTAATATTTCATTTTTGGTTAAATATTTTATTAAAATTTTTGGTTAAATATTTAATATTTCATTTTTGGTTAAATATTTAATTAAATTTTTTGGTTAAATATTTAATTATTTTTTTGAGTGAGTGATATACATGTGACATGTCCAACGGACGGATGCTTCCAACATCCTATAGATATCTACCATCAGGGACCTAACCCACCATCCTTCAACTCCCAAACCTAAGGTTCGGGCTTGGGCTCGGGCTTGTGACGAGCTCAGATGGGATAGCTCAGGCTCGGGCTCGTGACGAGTTCAGATGGGCTAGCTCGGGCTCAACTCGTATACAGGTTGATTGGGCCAGACCTCGTCACGAGCTTGATCGGGATCGGCTCATTTACGATGTTAAACGAACCTAGCTCGGATTTGACTGTTTGTAATTCTAAACGAGCCAAATCTAGACTCGTTTACCATCATAAACAAGCCAAACTTTGGATGAAAAATATCAGAATTATAAGAAATTAAACATTCTACAAAAATACGATATAGGTGTTAGAAAATGTGAAAAATATAAAAAATCACAAATTTCAAGTTTTTTTTTTTTTGAAAAACGAGACCTTCCATTCATTAACTTTGGCCAAAGTGACCACAATCATACATCACCCCCATTGCGGGCTGTTAAGCTCGTTGATCCAATCCTCCGGGATAGATTGGTTTCTAGTTTTTTTTGCGACCCAATCAGCCTTTGTGTTCTTTTTCGGGGCGTATACCCAACTGTAATCCAAGGGCTTTTCGACAAGGTCTGCATCACTTGAGCAATGTAGGCTGAACATTCCCATGGCCACGGCTTAACGGTGTTGTTCAGCACCTCAACCAGAGAAAGGCTGCCAGAGAGAACAAGTGTGGCTACCTGGCGGGACGAGGCTAACGAGGTAGCTTCCATGATTGCTTTTCCTTCAGCTGCTTATGACGTTAGATTTACCGCGTTTATCTCGCCACATTTGAACGACATTCCTCTTGTTTGACTCTGAATTGTCATGAACTTGAATGACTTTTATGAAAAATATGTTTTATCTCCCGTTGTCCCTCTTTTGGGCAATTTGATGTTGTTTCGAGTTGTTTTTGTTGAGATTTCAGGTTACCACATTGTGGATGACTTTTCTACGAGCTCGGCACTTCAAACGGGGATCAATTTGGAGTTCAAACGGAGCGGGAATCATCGAAAGGAGCTGAAGGTCATGACCAGAGAAAAATGTGCGCCTAAACCTATGAAAAGTGCGCGCCTAAACCTATGAAAAGTGCGCCGGTGCACTTTTCTGGTGCTGCCAGGCGCACTTTATTTTGGACGTCCTGTAAATTTTCCATCGGCCACGAAAAGTGCGCCATTTTCATGGAAAAGTGCGTCGGCGCACTTTTTAAGTGCCGCCGGCGCACTTTTTCCCAGGATGGATTTCGGAGAGTAAAACAGGGTTTTCAAGAGACAGACAGACAGACTTCATACTTCATTCTGATTTCGACGAACCAGACACTCTCGGAGGAGGATTTTGAATCTTTAAAGTGACGATTAAGCGAGGAAAAGCGAGGATTAGTTCAGGAGTTTCTAAGATTCGTCAGGATTAGGTTTACTCGGAGTAAGATGTCTTCTTCTCCAGTTTTCTTTTTCTCTGTTTCTGTGATTTCTTCTCTGGCGATGTCTAGCTAAACCCTTAGTTTGTTCAAATTAGATGAAGTTTTAGCGAAACTTTGTATGGATGATGTCGGGTTTCTAACCCGTTAGTGTTAATTGAGGTTTATTCAGACTTAATTGAGATTTTTCTAAAACCCTAATTTGAAGCTCTTGAATTCACAGATTGACCATATCGTAGAATTTGCTTCATCTTTGTCTTGCGGTTCTGACCATGGACGTGAGTCATTCTAGGGCTTAGAAGGTCATTAAGATTACCCGGTGTCTTGACCATAGGGCCGGTGAAATTAATCTCTTTGCATTTCTGTGCGGCGTTACATTGTTCTTCGTGCATTCTTGGAGATTTATGAGTTATCTTGACCATAGGAACTCGTAGGTTTGCTAGGATAGTTTCTCTGCGTCCTGACCATGGAGTAGAGATTGCCAAAGGAAGCGTCGAGGCATTGAGTCTGTTAAAACCTTAGTTGCATTGCATCATCCGTCTTAGTCGAGCTAGAGCGGATTCGAGTCTGGACAAGCGCCTTAGTCAATTCTTGAAGCTCCAACTTGTTTGCCTGCTTGATTGGTTTAATTTGCATTCTTAGTTTACTTAGTTCATTCACCACCATTTCCAAACCCAACGTTTAAACCCGAATAGCTTATTCCACATTAGTTCAGTAATAGAGAAAGGAAGACCCCTTGGGAAATAACGATCTCTTTGGAGCGATCCATTGAGTAAAACTTAGTGCGCATTAATTTTCGCACCAAGTTTTTGGCGCCGTTGCCGGGGACTTTTCTTTTTCTAGGAAAGGCATTGTGCGTTTAAGCTTTTCATTCACTCTTTTATCATTTCTTATCTCCCACATTTTTATACTACTTGGTATTTCTTGTTTTTGTTGTTTCAGGCAAGATTGCATGTACGGAAGAAAGAAGACAGAGTTAGCGCATAGCTGACAAGGGCAGAATTTTCTACACTCAGTTCGGCACTACTCCTGTACCTCCTCCTCCCGCCAAGACACCTAAAGCAAGGAAGAACCTCTTCACATCTTCATCCACACCTTCACCATCCACCATTGATACCGCAGACCCTCCCACAGATCCTCCTATTCAACCGGATATAGAAATTATGGCGGCGGAAAGGACATTGAAGGATTACGACCGACCGACCATAGATGGGACATCTTCGAGCATCCAGATTCCCAACACGGGAACTCGAAATCTGCACATTCCATCTCACTTGATCAATATGATTCAAGCAGACGGGAACACTTTCTCTGGAGGTGTTAATGAGGACCCGAATGCTCATGTAAGGAACTTCTTGAGGCTGGCTCATACAGTCTCCAACAATGAAGCGGATCATAATGCAGTCAAGCTTCAGCTTTTTCCCTTCACTCTGAAGGGTCAAGCAGAACTGTGGTTGTATGATCATCCTGTGAATCACTTCACTACGTGGGATGGTCTGGCTAAAGCATTCCTAGAAGAGTTCTTCTCCCCTTCTAGAACAGATGCACTCAGAGCACAAATCGCAGGATTCGAGAGTGGATCGGAGGAGAACTTCTATGAGGCTTGGCAGAGATACTTAGGGCTTCTCCGGGCTTGTCCTCACCATGGATGGGATGATTATAACAAGTTCTCTACATTCTTTCGTGGCCTAGACTATGGGAAGAAAAAGGAGTTCTCTCTACAGCTGACTATGGACTTGAACGACATGACCGCAACCGCGGCCTTAGAAGCTTGCAAGAGTTTTGCCATGAAAATCAAATCTCTCATGCAAGTTAACCCGATGAAGCTGGACAGCAGACATTCAGAGATTAAGAGGTTCTCCATTGATTCATCATACCCTGTTCCCACAGTTCCAGCACCAGTGGATATTGTAAGAAGTCAGTTGGAGTTGGATATTCATGAGACAACAATTAACAAATTAACACATGATATATGTAAGTAATCCTTAAACATATACTAAGTAAATGCTTACCCTCCATAAGATGTGCATAAGCAACCATTGCTGCACTATTCTCTGCTAGCTTCTTCGATCTTGCTTCGTCTCCAGTAAACTGTTGTCCCTCTACCTCAACAGTTGAAATGAAAGTAGGCGGATGAACTTGATCGGTTTTCCATGTCACGTAATTAGGGAGACAGACACCCTTCTTCTACATTTTTTCTTGTATCATAGTATTGTACATTACTTGTTCCTGGAAAGTGTATCAACAACAACATATGCATATATGAAGAAGAAAGCATTCAGTAAAAGCCCTGATGAGATGAGATGAGTTCTCTAGCTAGAATCTGACCTCTCCATTCCACCCTGGTTGTAATGCTTCTAGTGCAACTTTGGCAGCAAACTGTTCAGCTTCTTTTCGTGTATTGGAAAGTTCCTCGCTCGAATATGTCTGTCCATCGACTGTCACTGAGCAGCTGAATTGTCTAGAATGAGGAGGACCGTATTGTTCAACCTCATATGTAGGAAGCAGGTAATTTCTCCTTTGAGCATAGATACTCAAACAGCTTTTGTAATTTATACCTGAAAAACAAGCATGATTGTATTTTATACTTGTATCATAAAGACGATTTAATGGACAATCAATAAGAATTCAAAGCTACGATAGCACTTATTCTAAGCATCACGTATATCTAATCATCAACTATCCACTAGTAAAGTAACTACACCTCCATGAAAGAGGTCACAGGTAATCGAAACAAACCTTAACTCCATAAAACCTCATGAAAGTCAAATCAGAAACCAAAATTGAGTTCAGATCGAAACAAACAGTGATTGGACTTAAAATCAAGCTAAGTGAGAATTTTACCAGAGGAAGGCTGGGGGACAGGAGCTGCAGCAGCGGCCGCCATGAGTTCCCGAACAGCGATTCTTGCAACATCATTCTGAGATTGTTTTAAAGACATCGCATCAGATTCTAAAGCGAACGTTGTACCATTAACGGTTACAGTGGCATGGAAGGTTGGGCTGTGGTCGGGGCCCTGTTTTGTGGTTCAGTACAACGGTGACAACCATCTATTTTGTTACAAAGTTCGTTCAGAGCAGATTTCGACATTGTTGTTGTTGGTGGAGGAAGTGGTTCTCTTTGGGGTTGTCTGTGAATTTGGGTTAAGCTTTGTCTGGGAAATGGGAAGTGAGAGTGAAAAGTAAGTTGTGGTTGGTACTAGTTACAAGGTACTAGGTAGGTAACGGATGACCTGAAAATTAGAGGAAAAGACAAAATTGTGTTTGTCGTCTTACAAGTTTAATTTGGTAAAATATTTAATATTTCATTTTTGGTTAAATATTTTATTAAAATTTTTGGTTAAATATTTAATATTTCATTTTTGGTTAAATATTTAATTAAATTTTTTGGTTAAATATTTAATTATTTTTTTGAGTGAGTGATATACATGTGACATGTCCAACGGACGGATGCTTCCAACATCCTATAGATATCTACCATCAGGGACCTAACCCACCATCCTTCAACTCCCAAACCTAAGGTTCGGGCTTGGGCTCGGGCTTGTGACGAGCTCAGATGGGATAGCTCAGGCTCGGCTCGTGACGAGTTCAGATGGGCTAGCTCGGGCTCAACTCGTATACAGGTTGATTGGGCCAGACCTCGTCACGAGCTTGATCGGGATCGGCTCATTTACGATGTTAAACGAACCTAGCTCGGATTTGACTTGTTTGTAATTCTAAACGAGCCAAATCTAGACTCGTTTACCATCATAAACAAGCCAAACTTTGGATGAAAAATATCAGAATTATAAGAAATTAAACATTCTACAAAAATACGATATAGGTGTTAGAAAATGTGAAAAATATAAAAAATCACAAATTTCAAGTTTTTTTTTTTTTTTGGAAAAACCGAGACCTTCCATTCATTAACTTTGGCCAAAGTGACCACAATCATACATCACCCCCATTGCGGGCTATTAAGCTCGTTGATCCAATCCTCCGGGTTAGATTGGTTTCTAGTTTTTTTGGCGACCCAATCAGCCTTTGTGTTCTTTTTCGGGGCGTATACCCAACTGTAATCCAAGGGCTTTTCGACAAGGTCTGCATCACTTGAGCAATGTAGGCTGAACATTCCCATGGCCACGGCTTAACGGTGTTGTTCAGCACCTCAACCAGAGAAAGGCTGCCAGAGAGAACAAGTGTGGCTACCTGGCGGGACGAGGCTAACGAGGTAGCTTCCATGATTGCTTTTCCTTCGGCTGCTTATGACGTTAGATTTACCGCGTTTATCTCGCCACTTTTGAACGACATTCCCCTTGTTTGACTCTGAATTGTGATGAACTTGAATGACTTTTATGAAAAATATGTTTTATCTCCCGTTGTCCCTCTTTTGGGCAATTTGATGTTGTTTCGAGTTGTTTTTGTTGAGATTTCAGGTTACCACGTTGTGGATGACTTTTCTACGAGCTCGGCACTTCAAACGGGGATCAATTTGGAGTTCAAACGGAGCGGGAATCATCGAAGGAGCTGAAGGTCATGACCAGAGAAAAATGTGCGCCTAAACCTATGAAAAGTGCGCCGGTGCACTTTTCTGGTGCTGCCAGGCGCACTTTATTTTGGACGTCCTGTAAATTTTCCATCGGCCACGAAAAGTGCCCATTTTCATGGAAAAGTGCGTCGGCGCACTTTTTAAGTGCCGCCGGGCGCACTTTTTCCCAGGATGGATTTCGGAGAGTAAAACAGGGTTTTCAAGAGACAGACAGACAGACTTCATACTTCATTCTGATTTCGACGAACCAGACACTCTCGGAGGAGGATTTTGAATCTTTAAAGTGACGATTAAGCGAGGAAAAGCGAGGATTAGTTCAGGAGTTTCTAAGATTCGTCAGGATTAGGTTTACTCGGAGTAAGATGTCTTCTTCTCCAGTTTTCTTTTTCTCTGTTTCTGTGATTTCTTCTCTGGCGATGTCTAGCTAAACCCTTAGTTTGTTCAAATTAGATGAAGTTTTAGCGAAACTTTGTATGGATGATGTCGGGTTTCTAACCCGTTAGTGTTAATTGAGGTTTATTCAGACTTAATTGAGATTTTTCTAAAACCCTAATTTGAAGCTCTTGAATTCACAGATTGACCATATCGTAGAATTTGCTTCATCTTTGTCTTGCGGTTCTGACCATGGACGTGAGTCATTCTAGGGCTTAGAAGGTCATTAAGATTACCCGGTGTCTTGACCATAGGGCCGGTGAAATTAATCTCTTTGCATTTCTGTGCGGCGTTACATTGTTCTTCGTGCATTCTTGGAGATTTATGAGTTATCTTGACCATAGGAACTCGTAGGTTTGCTAGGATAGTTTCTCTGCGTCCTGACCATGGAGTAGAGATTGCCAAAGGAAGCGTCGAGGCATTGAGTCTGTTAAAACCTTAGTTGCATTGCATCATCCGTCTTAGTCGAGCTAGAGCGGATTCGAGTCTGGACAAGCGCCTTAGTCAATTCTTGAAGCTCCAACTTGTTTGCCTGCTTGATTGGTTTAATTTGCATTCTTAGTTTACTTAGTTCATTCACCACCATTTCCAAACCCAACGTTTAAACCCGAATAGCTTATTCCACATTAGTTCAGTAATAGAGAAAGGAAGACCCCTTGGGAAATAACGATCTCTTTGGAGCGATCCATTGAGTAAAACTTAGTGCGCATTAATTTTCGCACCAAGTTTTTGGCGCCGTTGCCGGGGACTTTTCTTTTTCTAGGAAAGGCATTGTGCGTTTAAGCTTTTCATTCACTCTTTTATCATTTCTTATCTCCCATATTTTTATACTACTTGGTATTTCTTGTTTTTGTTGTTTCAGGCAAGATTGCATGTACGGAAGAAAGAAGACAGAGTTAGCGCATAGCTGACAAGGGCAGAATTTTCTACACTCAGTTCGGCACTACTCCTGTACCTCCTCCTCCCGCCAAGACACCTAAAGCAAGGAAGAACCTCTTCACATCTTCATCCACACCTTCACCATCCACCATTGATACCGCAGACCCTCCCACAGATCCTCCTATTCAACCGGATATAGAAATTATGGCGGCGGAAAGGACATTGAAGGATTACGACCGACCGACCATAGATGGGACATCTTCGAGCATCCAGATTCCCAACACGGGAACTCGAAATCTGCACATTCCATCTCACTTGATCAATATGATTCAAGCAGACGGGAACACTTTCTCTGGAGGTGTTAATGAGGACCCGAATGCTCATGTAAGGAACTTCTTGAGGCTGGCTCATACAGTCTCCAACAATGAAGCGGATCATAATGCAGTCAAGCTTCAGCTTTTTCCCTTCACTCTGAAGGGTCAAGCAGAACTGTGGTTGTATGATCATCCTGTGAATCACTTCACTACGTGGGATGGTCTGGCTAAAGCATTCCTAGAAGAGTTCTTCTCCCCTTCTAGAACAGATGCACTCAGAGCACAAATCGCAGGATTCGAGAGTGGATCGGAGGAGAACTTCTATGAGGCTTGGCAGAGATACTTAGGGCTTCTCCGGGCTTGTCCTCACCATGGATGGGATGATTATAACAAGTTCTCTACATTCTTTCGTGACCTGAAAATTAGAGGAAAAGACAAAATTAGAGGAAAATTAGAGGAAAAGACAAAATTGTGTTTGTCGTCTTACAAGTTTAATTTGGTAAAATATTTAATATTTCATTTATGGTTAAATATTTTATTAAAATGTTTGGTTAAATATTTAATATTTCATTTTTGGTTAAATATTTAATTAAATTTTTTGGTTAAATATTTAATTATTATTTTGAGTGAGTGATATACATGTGACATGTCCAACGGACGGATGCTTCCAACATCCTATAGATATCTACCATCAGGGACCTAACCCACCATCCTTCAACTCCCAAACCTAAGGTTCGGGCTTGGGCTCGGGCTCGTGACGAGCTCAGATGGGCTAGCTCAGGCTCAACTCGTATACAGGTTTACAAGGTTCAGGAGCAGCTTGTTTACGATGTTAAACGAGCCTGGCTCGGATTTGGCTCGTTTATAATGCAAACGAGTCAAATCTAGACTCGTTTACCATCCTAAACGAGCCAAACTCTGGATAAAAAAAATCAGAATTATAGAAATTCAACATTCTACAAAAATACGATATAGGTGCTAGAAAATAAAATAAAAAATAAAAAACCACAAATTTCAAACCATATGAACGTTTCCAACGTGTATCTCAAGAAATAAATTAGCAACCATCAAAAAGAAAAATACGCCAAAGAGGAGAAGAAGAAGAAGAATGATGTATCGTTATGTGACGGATGGTTTTGTGGCGGTTCCACAACCGCCACTATGTATTCATTTGCGGCAGTTATAACCTCCATTGTTTGGAGAAATAAACCGCCACAAATGATATGTTTTGTTGTAGTGTTCGTTGTGGGCTCGTGACTCACGGAGTGAGGATTAGAGTAATTCTAGGGCGTTAGCCATTACGGTAATTACCATATTACTTCTTTTAGGGTATTAGTTTATTACACTATTAGAGTTGATTATTTCATTACCATTGAGGGATTAGGATTATACGAGTTACACTCGAGCCGGCTCGCAAACCTGGCTTAACGAGCTAACGAAACGAGTTGGCTCACGAGCCTACCGAGCCAACCAACATACTGACTCAAGCTCGGCTCATTTAGCTGAGGAGCATGTTCACGAGCCAGCTCGCTTAAGATAAGCCGATCTCACGAACGATATTTAAATAAACAAGCCAGAGGTCAAGCGACTCGCGAGCAGCTTAGCTCGTATACAACCCTACCAAAATCCAGCTATCAATCGAAAACATCAATTGCAGATCAAAATTCATCCTAACCCCTGCAGCACCCCCAAAGCACTTCATCAATACAAGCATTCACTCCTCCCCTACTAGAATTTACTCCTCTTCTGATGGCGGGAGATCTATAACTAGAGAACGGAAGATAGCTCCTGAGCATTTATTATCACAATATCCCCTCAATCGCAATTTATTCAGTGACCAAATTGAGATTTGGTCTACTAAACCAAATCAACCACAACCAATCATTTATTATTAAATATTCTATAAATCATTTAATATTTTAGACAGTTAATATAATTAATACTGTTAGGATTTGCGGCTATTTTTTTAAATATGCCGTTGTTTATTTAAATGGGGCTGAAATCTTTGAGAATCCTATTTACTTAATTTATTTCTTTTTTTGCCGTGTCTTTATCTCAAGCTAATTAGGAAGATTGTTAGCAGTACAATTCAAACCCCATTCTCTTCATAACTTACAGGGAATAGCATTCCACATTCATCCTCCATTCTTTTGCTCTTCTTTCTTTTTTCGATCCTGGTAATATAATAAGCAACCATGGATAATCATGGTTGGTTCGATCTGAACAAGTCTTCGGAAATCGACCTTAACATGTTGCCAGATTTCACGGACGAACAAGATTATGACGAGCATATTGAAGTTCAAGATAATGATGATTGGAATGACATCGGCACTGAAGAAGGTTTGTTAATTGTTCGATTTATTTTCTACTCATTCTCTATCATCTTATTTGTCATGCTTTATATTTTCAGTCAACTGAAAGCCTCGTGTTTTTTGTTAGTTTCAAATGTTCGGCGGATGCGTCTTCCAATTTGAAGAAGACTATTGATGGGCAAGGTTTGTTTTTAATCACTTATTTCCGATCTCGATGTTGAGGTTTGTTGTCGTTTGAGGAGTTCATGCTTTTTTAATTCGTTACCCTTATTACTTGCTTGTACTAGTACAGTCCTCTTTCCTTCTAATCATGATAGTTACACGATGCGTGATCATTGCATTTTGAATTATATGAAAAATGGTCACCTAATAGTTACACATGTTTGTTCATAATGCACTTTATATACGTTTGCATGTTGTTCATAATGCAATACTTATATACGTTTGCATTTTATATTGTCCTGCAGATGTTCCACCTGTTGTTGGGTGGGAACTTCTAGAGTTTAAGTCATTTAAAGAGGTTAGAGGTTATTACGTCGATTATGCTCATAGTCTTGGTTTTTCCATCAAAACACACAAGTCCAGCAGAAATAACACTAGGAATAATACCGTTGATAACATTCAGTACGCTACACTCGCATGCAATAAAGAAGGTTTCAGAGATAACAGTGAGTATAATCCAAAAAACAAAGGTAAATTGGATACAACAAAGCGTTTCAAAGTGAGATCTGAGACCCGGAGAGGTTGCACCGCTTTGCTGAGGACCAAGTTCTATGCCAATAAAGATGTATACAAGATAACGGAGTGGGTTTTTGCTCACAATCATGATCTTGCTCTTCCACAACATCATCATTTTTTAAAGTCTAAACGACATATATCTGATACTCATCGTCAAATTGCCAAGATGCATGACTCAGTTGGTATTAAGACACGTGATTCATATGATTTTATGGCTATGTGTAGTGGGGGTAGGGCAAACCTTGGTTTCACGCCCCGAGATTTGTCCAATTATGTGCAAGCTCTTCGTCAGACCCCGATGGAAGATGGTGGGGAAAAGTTTTTGCGTGAATGGTTTACTGAAGAGTCATCTCGTAATCCTGCATTCTTCCACCGCCTGCAGTATGATGCTGATAATAAGATTGAAAGTATTTTTTGGGCGGATGCACGGATGATATTAGACTATTCTGCCTTTGGTGATGCAATTACCTTCGATACCACATATAGGACTAACAATCAATATCGCCCCCTTGGTATGTTTTTCGTTCCCTTTACTTATTATTCATATTATTTTTCTACCTTTATTATTATGTATACCACGTTAAATTTGGCTTATTATCTGTTTGTGTGCCGTCATATTTTATTTCCTTACTTTTTTCAAAACATGGATGTTTTGCCTGTACTAGTTCATGTTTTAATTTGTTTTTGTCCTAGGACAGGGGTGATCGATGTTGTACACTTTATACAAGCCTTTTGTGTGACTATACTAGTTCACGTTTATACCGTGTCTTTGTCCTAGGTCATGGTTATTGTATGCTAACAAAATTTTTATAACTTCTTTTCTTTTCCAGGTTTATTTGCTGGACTTAACCATCATCGGAAGTTAACTATATTTGGTGCTTGTTTGATGTATGAAGAGACGACGGAAGGGTTCAAGTGGGTGTTCAATACATTTTTAGAGTGCATGAAGAATAAACATTCGCGTACTATTTTCACGGATCAATGTCCGGCGATTGCTGCAGGTATTAGATCAGTAATGCCGAATACTTTTCATGGATTGTGCATTTTTCATATCAATGAAAATGCTAAGGAAAAATTGAAAGGAAAGGCAGCGAAGGATGGTATTATCACAGAGCTGAATTTTCTCATGAAATGGGTTGACACTGAAGACGAGTTTGACGCAAGGTGGCAGGCAATGATCTCCAAATATTATCCTGATAATCTTCCCCACGGTCATCCTTGGCTTGTTTACATTCATAAATTTCGCCATTAGTGGTCATCAGTATGGGTTAATAATAATTTCACCGCTGGTATCAGGAGTTCTCAACTCAGTGAGTCTCTAAATAGTAACCTTAGGCCTCTATTGAACACCAAAAAGAACTTGCATTAGTTTTTCACTCAATTCAATAGATTGCTAGAGAGTAAGAGGTCTGACGAGGAGCAGCTAGATTTCAATGTTGGAGATAATCTCCCTATTGCTCGATATCGTACATGCCCTCTAGTATGTCAAGCGGCTAAGGTATACATTATGTTTTACGCATCTCTTGTACTAGCGCGTTTTGTTTTTGCTAACATGTTTAACCATATTTTTCCTTTTCAGGTATACACCAAAGCGATTCTTGAATTCTTTCAGAATGAATTTGTCATGTCTCTGGCATATGAACCATCTTCCAGCCATCTATTGGATAATGAACAGCTTAAAGTATTTTTCTGGCATCGTTTCGACGATGAGCAAAACATATGGATAGGTGAACGTCGTGTGGAAGTTGATATTGTTAGCTGGAAATATAGATGCGCATGTCGTCTATTTGAGTTTTCAAATCTGATGGCTGCTATTGATTTGGTCTAATAGACCAAATTTAAGCCTTGGGCTCCCAATACAATCTGCCCCTCAATCTCCTTAATCACGCGTTTCACAGTCCCCAAATCTTTGCGGCAGAACAAGGAATGTCTGGCAGTGCCTTTGTTTATATATATTCTACTCATTCATGAAAAAAAAAACAAGGAATGTCTGGCCAAATCTAGAAGAAAGAGAGGGAGAATTAATAGCAACTTCAACAGGGGAGAAGGAATGAAGCATTTATGGAACTCCCCAACAACTACCTATGTCAAATCAAATAATGAGGATAGTGAGATTAGTGAAGCTAATACGCATACCTTATATGAAACCCAGAAGCAAACTCTATTCTTCACTCCACCTTCTACGAACCAATATTCACCCCATTCTCACCACCCCAACCCCGAAACCATGGAAATGACCAACCTTCTCAACCAAGCGGCTGTTCAATACAGTGGAGGTTCAACCCGGGATGGTCGAACCTGATGGGCTTCGACTCGCCTTGAGCACGGTTAAAGTGTACCTTGCAAGGCGGGGAACATGCGTTAGGGAGAGTGAGAGTGAGGGCTTGATATGGAATGGGAGAAGAGGATAACAGAGAAGTACCGGGCGTGCGCCCTGTGATAAGGGCGGGCGACCAAAGCCTTTAGTGTGCAACGTGTGGGCGTGCAGTATCGGGCGTATGGTTTGAGGGTGTCGTGTCGTCTACTGTGTGGGGGACCTCCTATTTATAGGTCCAAGCTGGCAAGGGCCCTAGTGTCACGTGTCGTCATCCCAGCGGACCGAGAGGCAGAGGCAACAGGGACCCTTAGATGGGGCCCGTCTTGTCGACGGCGTGGACCAGTGTCAGAGGTGTGACTGACTGGCCTGTTGACTCTGACCGGGGCAGTTGTAGGCGCCCATACGCCTAGTTGTGCCCTTTGTATGCTGGAGAGGGCTTCTTGGGCCGGGGGCCCATCAGTTTGTGTTTCGATTAATTGTACCCTATTACTCACATGGAATTTTGGATTCTCCCATCACTTTTATCAAAACAAAGTATAGTACATTTGAACTTAGAACTCATATTCTCGTAATTATAGCTGTTAAATTTTGACTCGACTCAGTGTAATCCCAACCTGATTCAACCTGACCAATAATTTGAGTTGACCAAAAACCAAGCTTCCAAAACTAGCTTAATCTTAGGGGTCATTTTCCGCGCGGAAATGAATTGCAGTAGAATTAAAATCCGGAAGGGATTCAATTGTTGGGGAAGACCCTAATTCCTTCTGGATTTTAATTCCTTGTTTTCCACTGTACCATTACTATATGGATTTCAAACAAATGACCACCTAACATGACTGAACTACTCTTTCTATCAATCCGAACAACTCTACTTTCTTTCTGCATCTCATTTATGTTATTTTTTACACAAAATCTCATAAAATTCGAGCTCACCATTATTTTGAAAAATATTATATCGACCAAACATGAATATTCAAATAATCAAAATTATTTAAGCATTCAAAGAAAGTGGAATAATATGGTACCTTAGCTTCATAAAAAAAAAATCTACGAGCTACACCTTATGACCAATGGTGGCTCAATGTTAATCCATCTCAGCTATTAAAATATTATAGAAGTTTTTTCCTTTAAAAAGGATGAACAAAAGAGTTGTTCTCTCACGTAAGAAAATAGAACATAAACGGCTACTGTTGAAAAAATCAAGGGAAAATATAGAAACTTTGTCATCTCCTTCCATTTTCAAAGGGTTTTGAAAACCCAGATGGAGCTCATTTGAAATCCTGCCCAGATTTGAAATCCTTCAGTTTTGTGTACCATGTTTTGCTCGGAAAACAAGGGAATTGGACCAAGCAGGAATTCAGAAGAATTCCTTGCCCAATCACTGCGCGGAAAATGACCCCTTAATATCTCTAAAACCTACATACTAACTAAACTATGATATAATCATTTCATAATCTAATAAATTAATGACCCAATAAACTCGTGAACCTGACTAACCCACTCATTTATAAAGTGGACTCATAATTATACCCTCTCGAAGATACCAACATCATACAATTTCCATTTGTTTCTCGTATGCGGTATGAAATTACTCAAATCACACCCAGTAATCTCAAAACAACAACATCAACATTATTACATACCAAATTGGATAGAAACAAAATCCAATAATTCTTACTCGAAGCCGCCGATGGCGAAAAGAGGAAAGAAAATTAGAAAACACCCACTTGCACCATGATTTAGACGTTTGTTCAATTTGAATGCATTATTCAGATGGGCTGCTACTTGTGTTCAACATCAAACAGAAGCGTACGTATATAGTTTAAGGATCCCTCACCCTATAAATACTCCAATTCCCAAAGCATTCAAGAAAGAAACACATCCTTCCTTAGAAACAAAACACCAGTTTGATACATATATAACAACGTTTGATTGATTAAGCAGAATGGCAGTTGGGAGTTTACAGTTGGTCGTTTCCCTGTTGGCTCTGTCCTCTGCATTAGCCGTGGCCTACGATCCATCTATCCTTCAGGATTTCTGCGTGGCCGTCAAGGACCATACTTCTCCTGGTACATTTCATCTCTTCCCCGTTTATTATACTTTATATTGTTAATCTAAACGAGTAAAATGTATCGGATGTCACTTGTATTTGACATTCAGTGCACGTCAACTACTATTTAAGAAGCATGAGATTCTCATAATTATGACCTATTGAAAAATTCAGATGCAGTATTCGTGAACGGGTTAGCATGCAAGAACCCATCTTTGGCAAACATAGACGACTTCACTTACTCGGGACTCAACTTCCCACGTAACACTGACAACAAAATTGGCGCCAACCTAACGGTCATTGACACTACCGTTATCCCAGGGATGAACACCCTAGGGATCAGCCTCGTCAGGATTGACCTTGCAGCCGAAGGGGGATTGAACCCGCCCCACGAGCACCCTCGTGCATCCGAGGTCTTGTACGTGGCTGAGGGAACCCTCTACGCAGGGTTCGTGGCCACGAACCCTGCACACCGCCTTTTCGCCAAGGTTCTCCACGCTGGAGATGTCATTGTTTTTCCCGTGGGGATGATTCATTTCCAGTACAACATTGGAAAGACTCCTGCCTTGGCCTTTGCGGCGCTAGGGAGCCAGAACCCTGGGATCATGACCATTGGGAACTCCATGTTTGGAGCTGATCCGCCGATTAACGTGGCGATGTTGGCTGATGCTTTTCAGATGGAAGAGAAGGATGTGAGGGATCTTCAGAGGAAGACGTGGGTGAATCCTGAAGGAGATCACTAGGGAAAGGTTCGGGCCAATCCGGAATGACTCAGAATAAAGGAGAGGAAAAATATGTTCAGTAGAATTTGATGTTCCTCTTGTTTGGTTTTTTTTTCCCGATGATTATTGTTTGTTATCTTACATTTTATGTTTTGAATAAATGATATATATATTATATATATATATCATTTAGATAATAAATAACTTTATATATATTGTTTAATTTTCTCGGCTCAAGATCCGGACCCAACCTTTAAAGGTTGGACCGATTCCAACCAAAAACAGGAGGGGTAATTTGGGTATTTTAAAAAATTTAAAAAACCCTAATTTAATCTCCACCGCCGTTCCGTCTTTTTCTTCTTCTTCGTCTCTTTCCCCTGCCGATTCTTCTAAACCGCCTCTTCCCAATCCCCCTCCCGGCGACATTGCCTTTACTAATAACAACAACAAACAACGGCAGCCGTCTCTCCCCTCCCCCCAAGCACTCCAAGCGGTACCCCTGATCGCCGCAACTCCGCCTACAACAACCCCAACCCCAACCCCAACCCCAATGCCGCCGCCGGACTTCTCAGGAAAAACTCCGACGTCAATAGATCCGTCGCCGAGTCTCTTCCCCTGTTCCGCTTCAGCTCCCTCAGGGGGGGGGGGGGAAGACGGGCTCGAATGTGCGGTCTGTCTCATTGGGGGTGGAGGCGGGGGGACTGGCGGCAGAGACGCCGACGGAGAAGGGATCGCCGGCGGGAGGAGGTGGTGGTGATGGCGGAGGTTGGTTTTGATGTTGGAGAAGTGAATGAGAGCTGATCCAGTGCTGCGGAGTGCACGGAGGTACATTAGATGGGAAGTGGAATGAATTGGCGAGCTTGAACAAGCTGCTTCTTGTACTTCTTCCTTGCTTTGCATCTGGACACCATTTCTTCCCTCTCAATCCTCGAGTAGAAGCAGCCCATTTTTTGTTCTTGCATTTCCTCCTCCTCTTACAAGTAGATCAGAAACAGAGAAGGAGATGCAGAGTGTTTGATTAAAGTGAAAGGGTGGGGGGAAGAAAGAGGAATCTGAAGAAAGCAATCCAAATGACATATATTATGGAAGAAAGAGTGTGTAATTAAGCTCATCTTCATCTCCTCTGTTTCGTGTTATGTGCCAAATGGCATATCACCTGTCACCTTCACATAAGAAGTGGCCTACACGATGTATATACTGTGATTGATTTGAGGTTAGAGTTAGGTTGAAGAAGAAGAGTGACTGATTAGTTACATGGCTAAGTTAAGTGATTGGTTTGTCCCGTGGTTAAGTTTAGTTACTAAAATGTCAAATGATTGGATTATTAAATTGTTATCTAGTTATTAAATAATCTCGTTAACTAGTTATCCAATAATCTCATTAACTAGTTACCCAATCACGATGTTAACAAAATAACTAGTTATTATGTAAAAAGTTTGTCAACAATTTATCTAAATCATGATAATAACTAGTTAACTAGTTAACATCAGAATAGCATGTTAACTAATTTTGATAACTAGTTAACTAATGCTGATAACAAGTTATCACCTAAAATTGTTAACTAGTTAACTAGGTAAAAATAACATAACTAGTTAGATAACCTGTTAACAAAAAATCTCGTTAAAATTTTGAATATATGATTACTCGTTAACTAGTTATCAAGTTAAAATTTTTTAACAAGTTATCAAACAAAATACGATGTTAACTAGTTATCAGTTTAAAAACCATATTAACTAGTTATCAGTTAAAAAACACCATTAACTAGTTAACAACAAAAAAGGGTGTTAAGTAGTTAATTTTCAGCTCATTGGTTGCCTTCAAATTACATGTGAATTTGTAATTTCTTGAATGGTTAACTAGTTAACTCGATTGGTTAACTAGTTAACACGATTGGATAACTAGTTAACAACTTGATGAGTTAACTAACACTACAAAAAAATGGACCTTTAGCTACTGCAAAATTACAATGGCATGAAAATGCAGTAGCAAATAGTTAGTATTTGCTACGGCAATCACAATTTCATGTAGTAATTTGCAGTAGCAAATACTATTTGCCACACCACTATTTGCTACGGGATCATGTCCTCACTTATTCTCTTGAGAGAAGCGTTATGAGATGCATTCTCAGCTTCACCAGTCATAATCAACTTGATCAACTCTTCAGTCCTGGAAGGACTAACTTGGTGTGTTGAGCCATAAGATTCAGGTTCTTCATAATAGCAAGACTGATCCTGTCGGTCTGAATAACATGGATCCTGCATACTTCAGTTGCCAGAGTTACCGTAATCACCACTATACTCTTCATAAGAACCAACAAAGGTTGGCGGAGAGACTTGAACCGATGGAGAATGATGATTTTCTAACTCCCCAAGAAGAGCTGCAAGTTTTGCTTCAATATTCATACCTGTCCTGCAAACAAAGTAGAAAAATCCAAGCAACAACCAACACAACGGGTAAAGTAGAAAATGAAATATGAACAAGATGGAGGTATAAAGCAAACAAAAAGACCAAATATGTACAAACAAGAAAGCAAAAACTGAGCTAGTAATCCTAAACCTTTCCTGAAGTCAAGTAATGTCCCCGGCAACGGTGCCAATTTGATGACGAGGTTTTTAGGCCTCAACACCAAATAAACCTGAGAGATCTCAGAGTCGTATTCCCACGGGTTTACTTGAACTACCTTACTCAGTTTAGTTCTGCTAGTCAGCGAAATCATTTTTTGATCGAAGATTTGATTAATTTAGAAAAATGTAAAAACTAACTAATAACTAAAACACAAATAAAAAGTAGGATCAACGGTGAGGGAGAGGTCTTGCTTGAGTTTGTATCCTTCTAAGAAATTAAGAGAAAATACAGCTACAAAACTGGCAGGACATGGATGACAATCAGTTTCAGGTTCTAAGGGTTGGGTCGGTCAACTCTACAACCAAGAACCACCTGCAACACACCCTAACTTGCATTCAACCAACAATTCAACAGCAAACTGAACAGAAAACCCTAAAACAGGTTAACTGCAGAAAACCTCAAATTACAGGGAAGTCTAAGAACGGGGCGACAAGATAATAAAATAGATCATCAATCTTCATTAATCCACAATCCAATTCAACCTATCAACTCATAATCTCAAAGAAATCAACAAAACCCAAGCAAGAAAAGAAAACCTAGCTACTCATGAGATTAATCAGAAAGAAAACTGCAAACCGCCGATTCATCAAGGTTAGCCTTGATTCCATCGCTATTAACAAGCTACTTCTTCCCATCTCCTGCTCGCTGCTCGTACCCTCTCCCTTGTTTTCTCCTGGCCGAAGCCAACTCCCCTGTTATTCGCTACCTCTCCTCCGAAGCCCTATCGTTCATTTTCTTCTTACGGGAATCAATTCCCCTGACTCCTCCGATTACAGTCCCTCCTTAGAGTTGATGATGGGCTCGCTTTGTTCATTGGCCCAACAAACAAGAATCGCTTCTTTATTATACCTTGGCCCAAATAATTAACTAGCTTTCCCTCTGACAATGACAATCTTTACTTCAAAGTTCAAATGGCCAGTAGATTATGATGATTGGCACTTTGATAAATAATCAAAGGGTGGGATTAATAAATCCTTCTTCTCATAATGACGTGTGATGAATATTTGGATCCATTTCTTTTATTCCCCCATAAGCTCAAATAATCCCTATGCATATTTGGTAAATCAACTCGAGTTCGATCTCCAACATTGTATATATCCTGAAATGCATCAAAAACATGCAAAGGGACATAAAACGGCCCAAAGGCCAAACAGTACGAAATTCACGCAAAATCATGCAAAATGGTCAAGTAGAGTACGAAAAATGTCGTCTAATGAGGGAATGAATACGCCAATAATAAGACGCATCAAATCACCCCACACTTAGACTTTTGCTTGTCCTCAAGCAAGAACTCAACCCAACAATGCACCAACTTGAAAGAGCAAACCGAAAATCTCTTGGTTCCTAGAACTATGTTTATGGTGTTTCTATCAAACAAGATGATTACCCGACTGACCACACAGTTAAAACCAAACTCCACGAGAGTAAAAGAGAAACAAGACTTTATCGAGCTAGTGAACAACCTAACTTGGTAAATGCAAGACAATACTTACTTCCGCTACACTTACTCTAGGACGCAACCTGACACTTGCTAGATAAAGGGACACGACTTTGAACAAAATTAAAGAACTTTTTTTTTTTTACCTTTTCTGTTTTTTTTTTCTGTTTTTTTTTCATTTTTTTCTTTTACTTTTTCGAATGGTCGGTACAGTGTGGATACTACCAGGTATGGAGTAGCCGGAAACCTTTGAAATTCCGCGTTATCCTAGACCCCAACCACGATCGGGAGTAGGTTAGAAGAAGAATGTCACATTGAGACTTCCCTTTGGGACTACAGCAATGGGCAGGCATGTATGCCAGCTCGTGAATCGACCCACAACTTCAATACCGAACCACTCATTTATCAGATTTTCTCTGATTGGGAACATCAACATCAATTTAAAGCATGAAATTAAAAGATCCCTTATCTAGACTCGATCATGGCATTGAACTAGAGAATTCGAGCATCAGACAGACCAAGTCTTACACATTACAAAGTCAACTAATCTCTAACACGATAAGGGCAAGTTCCTAGAATACTTCAAGCAAGAAGAGTGGGAGATGGTCATAATACGGGTTCTCACACACACGTTTGGTCAGCTAAAGCACCACATCAATCTCACCATATGGAAGAAGGTAAGCAATCCAAGAAGATATTAAGCAATGTGAAAAGTTAATTGCCAATGAGAATGGGAAGCAGTGAAAGAGTGAAAAACAAAGCACAATCACCACCCATTAAACGACAAGAACTCAGTTAACCAACATGCATGCATTGTCATGAAACCACCCCACACTTAAACTGGACATTGTTCTTAATGGATCAAAACAGAATGGGGATGATACAGTGTACCTGGAATTGGCTAGTGGGAGAGTGAGGAGGCCAGGTGAGCACCAATGATGACGACCTACACAGTGAACAAACACAAAAGGAACAAACAACACATAGAAAACTGACTCAAAAAACAAAACAGAATCCATACATGGGCTGCCTCCCATGAAACGCTCTTTCTTTAACGTCTTTGAGCTAGACGATACCTGGAGAATTAGCAGTCTCCATCCCATCCAAGCAGCTCCTTGTAGTTCATGTCATCTCCAGACTTCAAGTAGAGGTGATCTGGGAACTGAACTTGAATACTTCCCCATTGTGGATGAGTGAATGGAATAACACCCGTAGGAGAGGCATGAATCTTGATCTGGTTGTCAAGCCTAGGTAACTCTTCTTTCTTATTTGCTTGTTCAACCATCATCAGCTCTTGGCGACGCCGCTTCCTTTTTTCTCCTACTAAGGCGCTTCCGCTTGGTTGTCTTAATAGGTTCCGAGTCATCCGTAGTCGTCTCATCAGAAGAAAGTATGGAGTTTACATTTGGACTAGTTGAAGCACTAACAGCTTTAATCTCTTCTGTAGGAAGTGGCACAGTTTCAATTAGAGGGCTAGGAGTGGTGGTGATCGTACCCATCAAAGGAGTGAAAACCTCATCGTCGTCCGAGCTTGGATAAAAAGGAAGTTCCTTCTTAATATGCTGATATGCCTCTTCAGCCTCTTGAAGTTCCTTGCACTGCTGTTCAACTGTCTTCACTGTCAACTTGAATTCCAAGCCCCACAACCCATCACTAAGCTCTTTCACCTTGCTAGACAAGTACTCAATTGCTCTTTTCTGCTTGTGCAACCCATCTTCCAATATTTCTTTCTTCTTTCACACATACGCCTCCAACTTATCAAATCTTGCATTGGTAGTGGTCTCTAATGCGTCAAATCTAGTCTGAATCACCTTCGTCAAACTACTAAATAACTCCTCAACAGTTGATGTTCGTTTGTCAGGCTGAGAGGCTTGATTATGATGATCGCTAATTTCTTGTTGAGAACCAAGAGCATCATCATTTTCTTCGTTTAGCTTCGATATGATGAGATCCATGTCCTCACTTATTCTCTTGAGAGAAGCGTTATGAGATGCATTCTCAGCTTCACCAGTCATAATCAACTTGATCAACTCTTCAGTCCTGGAAGGACTAACTTGGTGTGTTGAGCCATAAGATTCAGGTTCTTCATAATAGCAAGACTGATCCTGTCGGTCTGAATAACATGGATCCTGCATACTCCAGTTGCCAGAGTTATCGTAATCACCACTATACTCTTCATAAGAACCAACAAAGGTTGGCAGAGAGACTTGAACCGATGGAGAACGATGATTTTCTAACTCCCCAAGAAGAGCTGCAAGTTTTGCTTCAATATTCATACCTGTCCTGCAAACAAAGTAGAAAAATCCAAGCAAACAACCAACACAACGGGCAAAGTAGA
The DNA here is from genome assembly GCA_034768395.1 of Linum lewisii. Classification (NCBI taxonomy): domain Eukaryota; kingdom Viridiplantae; phylum Streptophyta; class Magnoliopsida; order Malpighiales; family Linaceae; genus Linum; species Linum lewisii. The sequence goes on from CM068298.1 coordinate 64,674,268, forward strand.
AAATGAAATATGAACAAGATGGAGGTATAAAGCAAACAAAAAGACCAAATATGTACAAACAAGAAAGCAAAAACTGAGCTAGTAATCCTAAACCTTTCCTGAAGTCAAGTAATGTCCCCGGCAACGGTGCCAATTTGATGACGTGGTTTTTAGGCCTCAACACCAAATAAACCTGAGAGATCTCAGAGTCGTATTCCCACGGCTCTACTTGAACTACCTTACTCAGTTTAGTTCTGCTAGTCAGCGAAATCATTTTTTGATCGAAGATTTGATTAATTTAGAAAAATGTAAAAACTAACTAATAACTAAAACACAAATAAAAAGTAGGATCAACGGTGAGGGAGAGGTCTTGCTTGAGTTTGTATCCTTCTAAGAAATTAAGAGAAAATACAGCTACAAAACTGGCAGGACATGGATGACAATCAGTTTCAGGGTCTAAGGGTTGGGTCGGTCAACTCTACAACCAAGAACCACCTGCAACACACCCTAACTTGCATTCAACCAACAATCCAACAGCAAACTGAACAGAAAACCCTAAAACAGGTTAACTGCAGAAAACCTCAAATTACAGGGAAGTCTAAGAACGGGGCGACAAGATAATAAAATAGATCATCAATCTTCATTAATCCACAATCCAATTCAACCTATCAACTCATAATCTCAAAGAAATCAACAAAACCCAAGCAAGAAAAGAAAACCTAGCTACTCATGAGATTAATCAGAAAGAAAACTGCAAACCGCCGATTCATCAAGGTTAGCCTTGATTCCATCGCTATTAACAAGCTACTTCTTCCCATCTCCTGCTCGCTGCTCGTACCCTCTCCCTTGTTTTCTCCTGGCCGAAGCCAACTCCCCTGTTATTCGCTACCTCTCCTCCGAAGCCCTATCGTTCATTTTCTTCTTACGGGAATCAATTCCCCTGACTCCTCCGATTACAGTCCCTCCTTAGAGTTGATGATGGGCTCGCTTTGTTCATTGGCCCAACAAACAAGAATCGCTTCTTTATTATACCTTGGCCCAAATAATTAACTAGCTTTCCCTCTGACAATGACAATCTTTACTTCAAAGTTCAAATGGCCAGTAGATTATGATGATTGGCACTTTGATAAATAATCAAAGGGTGGGATTAATAAATCCTTCTTCTCATAATGACGTGTGATGAATATTTGGATCCATTTCTTTTATTCCCCCATAAGCTCAAATAATCCCTATGCATATTTGGTAAATCAACTCGAGTTCGATCTCCAACATTGTATATATCCTGAAATGCATCAAAAACATGCAAAGGGACATAAAACGGCTCAAAGGCCAAACAGTACGAAATTCACGCAAAATCATGCAAAATGGTCAAGTAGAGTACGAAAAATGTCGTCTAATGAGGGAATGAATACGCCAATAATAAGACGCATCATTCATCCTTATGTCCAATGCTCTATCCTTCTTGGTGGAGAGGAAGGTAGCTCGTGAGGCTCTACATGGTATTAGGTTGCGCCCTCGAGCACCGCTCCTTACCCACTGTCTTTTCGCGGATGATACAGTGATCTTCGGCCAAACATTTATCTCTGAGGCTGAGAGTATCATAGAGGTGCTGTCTACCTATTGTCAATGTACGGGGCAAGAGATCAATAGGGACAAGTCGTCGGTGTTCTTCAGCGCAAATGTACCCAACAATGTGAAGGAAGCAATTATCTCTAGGATAGGGTTCTCTTCATTGGCTTGTCATTCCAAATATCTGGGGGTCCCGACGGATTGGGGGAGATCGAAGAAAGAAACATTCTCCTTCCTCCTGGATCAGATGGAAAAACAAGGCCAGTCTTGGAAGGGGAGACTTCTATCTCCGGCCGGAAAGGAAACTTTCATCAAAGCAGTGATTCAGGCTATACCAACTTATCTGATGAGTGTGTTCTTTCTGTCGTCCACCCTCACAAAAAAGATGGACACACTGGTGCGTAACTTTTTCTGGTCTGGAGATATGAGCAAGAGATCTATTCACTGGAGTTGTGGGGACACCTTGTGCGAGGCCAAGTCAAGAGGTGGGCTGGGTTTCAAGAGCTTCACAGAATTTAATCTCGCTCTACTGGTGAAACAAGGATGGAGGATTCTTGAGAACCCGAATTCTCTATGGGTGAGACTTTTGAAGAGTATTTACTTCCCTAAGGACGACTTCCTCGAGATCCAGCATGGGGCCCGCCCCTCCTTGATCTGGTCGAGTATCTTCAAGGAAAGGTAGGTGGTCTCTTTGGGGGCGTTCAAGCGTGTTGGCAATGGGGCTTCAATTGATGTGAATAATGATCCGTGGATCCCAACGACCCCTGGTTCAAGACACCCTTTAATGGGAGCTCAGCTAAATGGGCTTCTGAGTGGATTTGTCCAATAACTCGGACTTGGGAAGCTAGCCGGTTTGGGAGATTTTTCCCAAAACAGATTACCGAAGCTATTCAGGCCCTATCGGCCCTGTAGGGATGGGAGATGAATGGGCGTGGAACTTTGCTAAAGATGGGAGGTTTACCATCCGTTCAGCTTATCATGCAAAAAGGTCTACGAGACACTCGAGTTCAGTGAGACACAACCCCAGAGGTGACGATAAAACTTAGAAATGGCTTTGGAACCTGTCCCTACCTCCGAAGATACGATATTTTCTATGGAGGTGCTTTAAGGATATTCTGGCTACTAAGTCCAATATGTTCCGACGAAAGTGTGCCCCGGATAATCTTTGCCCTATTTCTGGTGTGGATGAGGAAAGCTGCACCCATTGCCTTTTCAACTGTCCCCATGCAAGGGAAGTGTGGATCTCTCACATTCTGACCTCCTCTCTTCCTATTAGAGGGAAGACATTTAGCCAATGGATGCTCCCCGTTTCTTTTTTTGCAGAAAAGGATATGATAAGGAAGATGGTTTCAGTGATGTGGAATATCTGGAAAGCTCGTAATGAGGTAGTGTTCAGAAGCATTGCACAGACAGCTTATGCCACAAACCTGAAAGCTGCTATGGATTATAAGGACTAGAAGGATAGCTACTCTACCACAGTGACATACAAGGAAAAAGAAGATCTGAGCTCCCCCCACTGTCATCACTCCCCCCACCCCATTCACTCCCCTATCCACCGCCGAGAATACCCGATTTGGTGATTCACCGTCACGGGTCCTTCAGTAAGGATTCCCAGGAGGCGACTTATGGTGTTGTCATGACAAATAGTCATGGGCAGGTGTGTGATGGAAGGAGTGAGACGTTCTTCTGTTCGTCCCCTTTGGCAGCTGGTGCGAAAATTAATGCGCACTAAGTTTTACTCAATGGATCGCTCCAAAGAGATCGTTATTTCCCAAGGGGTCTTCCTTTCTCTATTACTCAACTAATCTGGAATAAACTATTCGGGTTTAAACGTTGGGTTTGGAAATGGTGGTGAATGAACTAAGTAAACTAAGAATGCAAATTAAACCAATCAAGCAGGCAAAGAAGTTGGAGCTTCAAGAATTGACTAAGGCGCTTGTCCAGACTCGAATCCGCTCTAGCTCGACTAAGACGGATGATGCAATGCAACTAAGGTTTTAACAGACTCAATGCCTCGACGCTTCCTTTGGCAATCTCTACTCCATGGTCAGGACGCAAAGAAACTATCCTAGCAAACCTACGAGTTCCTATGGTCAAGATAACTCATAAATCTCCAAGAATGCACGAAGAACAATGTAACGCCGCACAGAAATGCAAAGAGATTAATTTCACCGGCCCTATGGTCAAGACACCGGGTAATCTTAATGACCTTCTAAGCCCTAGAATGACTCACGTCCATGGTCAGAACCGCAAGACAAAGATGAAGCAAATTCTACGATATGGTCAATCTGCGAATTCAAGAGCTTCAAATTAGGGTTTTAGAAAAATCTCAATTAAGTCTGAATAAACCTCAATTAACACTAACGGGTTAGAAACCCGACATCATCCATACAAAGTTTCGCTAAAACTTCATCTAATCTGAACAAACTAAGGGTTTAGCTAGACATCGAAACAGAGAAAAAGAAAACTGGAGAAGAAGACATCTTACTCCGAGTAAACCTAATCCTGACGAATCTTAGAAACTCCTGAACTAATCCTCGCTTTTCCTCACTTAATCGTCACTTCAAAGCTTCAAAATCCTCCTCCGAGAGTGTCTGGTTCGTCGAAATCAGAATGAAGTATGAAGTCTGTCTATCTGTCTCTTGAAAACCCTGTTTTACTCTCCGAAATCCGTCCTGGGAAAAAGTGCGCCCGGCGACACTTAAAAAGTGCGCCGGTGCACTTTTCCATGAAAATGGCGCACTTTTCGTGGCCTGGCAGCACCAGAAAAGTGTGTTAGAGTGTGAAACACGTTAGAGTGTGAAACGCTCCGTTTCACACGGTTAGGATTAATGAGGCAGTTAGAGTCTGTTTCGGTTAGAGTCAGTTAGAGTCACTGAGATAGTTAGAGTTTGTTCTAACAAACTCATACTCTTTCCCTATATATTTGTAGCTTCAGTCATTGCTTTAATCAAGTTTTACTTTCCAGTCATACTGACTTTTCTCATGGTATCAGAGCTACCAAAAGCTTAATCGTCTTTTTCTCTCTTCTTGTCTCTTTTCTTCAATATTGCTTCTTTTCGATCTTGCATCAATGGCGATCGAAGACGCTATTCCACCATCATCTTCCGATGCTGCTACACCGATTCCGACTACAGATCCTTCTCGCCCTTTTTTCATCCACCCATCTGAGAACTGGGGAGCTTGTTTGGTTTCGGCTGTCCTCACCGAGACGAATTACACATCCTGGGAGAGATCTATGGTCCTCGTTCTTACAGGCAAGAACAAACTTGGGTTTGTTGATGGCGCTATTCCAGCTCTTGCGCCAACTGAATCTCTTTTTCCAATCTGGACCAGAACCAATCAGCTCTTGCTTAGTTGGATCCAAAGGAGTGTGTCGCCCTCCATCGCACAGAGTATCCTGTGGATGACCTCAGCTCGTGAAGCTTGGTGCGAATTGAAGGAACGTTTTTCTCAAGGGGACGCCTTCCGCATCGCTGATCTTCAAGAGCACATATATTCTTTCAAGCAGAATAATCTTTCAGTTTCAGCGTATTTCACTCAGCTCAAGGCTCTTTGGGATGAACTTGCTAATTTTTGCTCGATTCCGGTGTGCGACTGTGTTCCGACCTGTTCTTGCGTCCTGGCTCCGATACGATCATATCATCACAATGATTTTGTCATCCATTTCTTGAGGGGGTTGAACGAATCTTTTGCGACTGCACGCGGTGGAGTTATGCTTATGGTACCCTTGCCTTTAGTCAATCGAGCATTCAACATGATGATACAACATGAGCGACAATTTTGTTCTGTGGCTCCTCCTGCAGCTCAGACCGAAAACATGGCGTTTCTAGCCAGGGCTCACGGGAGTATTGCTCCACGACCTACTATACCCTTCAAGAACAAAGGAAAAAAGAACTGTTTGCAGTTATTGTGGCTACGTAGGGCACACTTCGGAGGTCTGCTACAAGAAGAATGGCTATCCTCCGGGTTACAAGCCTCGTCCGCTTCTTTCGGCACAGCCTCAAGTGCATTGTGTTGCCACTTATCCCGAGCAAACTCAGATTCCTCAGATTCCTCCGATTATGTCTGCAGATGCCCCGGTGACTCTTAGTAGGGCTGATTGGACTCAATTCCAGCAGAGATACAATAATATGGCTCAAATGGTTAATCAACCTCAAGCTCAGTCTCTGTCAGTACACCAGCCTCAATCGCAGTTGGTGTATCCTTCGTCATCTCAGGTGACGACTCGTCCACCGTCTCCTTACACGTCACCACAGCACATTACTTCTGAGGCTAATATGGAATCTGGACATACTGTGCTCGTGAATTCAGTTCATACTGATCAAGCAGGAACATCAGGTAATTTTTCACCTGTTAAATGTCCTTCTTCGTTACCATGGATTTTGGACACAGGTGCCACTGACCATATTGTTTGTAATAGCACGTTACTTTCTTCTTGCACACCAGTTAATGATATTTTTGTGCAATTGCCTAATGGTTCTAAGATACGTGCTGTTAGTCGTGGTATTGTTAAACTTGGACCTAACATGGTGCTTCGTGATGTTTTGCTGGTTCCTGAATTTACTTTCAATCTCATTAGTATTAGTCAGCTTGTTCAATACCAGTCTCTAGCCATTATATTTTCTCACAACACTTGCTTAATTCAGGAACATCCCAGTCTCAAGACGATTGGTACAGCTGAGCTCAAAAATGGATTGTATGTGTTGGTATCGCCGCAATTCTCTACTGCACAAACTTTGCTGACTGTGCAGCCATTACTTCTTCTGAGAGTACTTTCATTACTCCTTTTAATTCAGTTGCTTTCAATTCCCATTACAGTTGTAAGCAACATGATATCAATGTTTGGCATTATCGTCTATCTTTTCCTATTAGTATAACTACTACTACCAAAGCCTTTTCACTTATTCATGTTGATATTTGGGGCTATGCCTCGACTGTTTCTATCACTGGTCATAGATATTTTCTGACTATTGTGGACGATTTTACTCGCTTGACTTGGGTTCATTTGCTGGTTTCTAAGTCTGAAGCGTGTTATTATCTCATTTCTTTCTGTGAAATGGTTCATAATCAGTTCAACACCGCTGTTCATATTATTAGAAGTGACAATGGTAAATAATTTCTTATCCCTGAATTCTATGCTTCGAAAGGGATCATTCATCAAACCAGTTGCCCTTATACTTCCCAACAGAATGGTATTGTAGAAAGGAAGCATCAGCACATTTTGAATGTGACTAGGGCCTTGCTTTTCCAATCCTTTTTGCCTTCTAAATTTTGGGGATTAGCCGTTATGCATTCCGTTCATTTGATTAATCGAACTCCCACTCCGATTTTACTTAACAGAACACCCTTTGAAGTTCTATATGGTATCAAACCAGATTATACTAATCTGAAAGTCTTTGGTTGTCTATGCTATGCCACTTATGTTGGCCCTCATCGTTCAAAATTGGCTCCTAGAGCGATGCCATGTGTTTATCTATGTAATACAATTAACACAAAAGGTTACAAAGTGTTTAATCTTTCTGCTGAGACTGCCATTACTTCTAGAGATGTTGTTTTCTATGAAAATATATTCCCCTTTTGTAGTCATCAGGTCAATGATAATGATCTCCCCTCTGATGTTTCATTACCATCATATATTGAACCTCTTCCTACTTTGGATACATTACATCCACAAGCCAGTTCTAGTGCTGCTGATGTTACTAGGAATGCTTCATCCAACAATGCTCCTAGTGGTATTCCTGAGATAAACCATTCGACTGATATTCAGTACAATCAATCTCAATCTGATCCTTCCATTAATCTGAGAAGGTCAACTAGATCTCGCACCTCACTGATTTTCGTTGCAATATTGCTCAGTCCAATGGTTCAACACGATCTGTTTTGTATCCCATCGATTCAGTTATGTCCTGCTCTCTCTTATCTAATCATCACAAGGCTCTCAGTGCAGCCATTATGTCTCACATTGAACCAACTTCATATCATGAAGCTGCTAAGTCTGCTGAATGGATTACTGCTATTGATTCTGAGTTGAATTCATTGCATAAAACCAAAACTTGGATTTTAACAGACTTACCACCCAACAAGAAACCAATAGGTTGCAAGTGGGTGTTTCATATTAAATACAAGTCGGATGGTTCTATAGATAAATACAAGGCGCGTCTAGTAGCAAAAGGATACACACAAACTCCTGGAATTGACTATCTAGACACTTTTTCTCCTGTGGCTAAAATGACCACTGCTAGAATCATCTTATCCTTAGCATCGATCAAAGGTTGGCACTTAGAACAACTTGATGTTAACACAGCTTTCCTACATGGGGATCTAACTGAGGATATTTATATGACAATTCCTCCTGGTTTGCATGTTTCAGTTGCTGACAAAGGAAAGGTTTGTAAGCTCACAAAATCCTTGTATGGCCTGAAACAAGCAAGTCGACAATGGTTTGCTAAGCTAACAACCTTTCTACTTAGTCTTGGTTACACTCAAAGCAAATCTGATTATTCTTTATTCATCAAAAAGACTACTAACAACTTCACTGTCATTTTAGTATATGTGGATGATATGATTCTTGCAGGTGACAACATGGATGAGATAGCTTCGGTTAAACGACACTTGGACAATACTTTCACTATAAAAGACCTTGGCCAAGTCAAATACTTCCTTGGAATGGAAGTAGCACGATCAACAGCAGGAATCCATCTCTGCCAAAGGAAATACACCTTGGACATTCTTGCAGACACTGGATTTACAGATTCAAAACCTGCACCAACTCCTTCCACTCCTAGTTTGAATCTATCCTCACAGCAGGGGACTAAGCTTGATGATGACTCTGCTAGTGAATATAGAAGACTGGTGGGACGTCTGCAGTACCTCTATACAACAAGACCAGACATATGCCACGCTGTTAATCAACTTAGTCAACACGTTGGATAACCCTCGACTCAACATCTTCAGGCCTCTCATCGTTTGTTGCGTTACTTAAAGGGATCTCCAGCTCACGGCATCCTTTTTCTAGCATCTTCAACACTCAAAATTCAAGCTTTTTGTGATTCAGATTGGGCTGGATGCCCCGACACAAGACGATCCACCACTGGTTACTGCACTTTTCTGGGAGACTCTTTGATTTCGTGGAAGAGCAAGAAACAAACTACGATATCACGATCATCAGCAGAAGCTGAGTACAGGGCTATGGCTGCTGCTGCTGCTGAGCTTCAATGGTTGCAGTTCTTGTTTGCTGAACTGTATGTTGACATTCCAAGTCCTTATGTTCTCTACTCTGACAGCCAGTCTGCAATCTGAATGGCTGAAAACCCTGTCCAGCATGAAAGGACAAAGCATATAGAGCTAGATTGTCACTTCGTCCGTGATAAGGTTCAAACAGGTTTCTTACAACCTCAGTACATTCCCACTGCTCAACAGCTTGCTGATCCTTTCACCAAAGCCCTGCCTATTCAGACTTTTCAAACATTAGTTTCCAAGCTCGGTCTCATTTCCATCCACGCCTGAGCTTGCGGGGGGGGGGGTGTTAGAGTGTGAAACGCTCCGTTTCACACGGTTAGGATTAATGAGTCAGTTAGAGTCTGTTTCGGTTAGAGTCAGTTAGAGTCACTGAGTTAGTTAGAGTTTGTTCTAACAAACTCATACTCTTTCCCTATATATTTGTAACTTCAGTCATTGCTTTAATCAAGTTTTACTTTCCAGTCATACTGACTTTTCTCAAAGTGCGCCGGCGCACTTTTCATAGGTTTAGGCGCACATTTTTCTCTGGTCATGACCTTCAGCTCCTTCGATGATTCCCGCTCCGTTTGAACTCCAAATTGATCCCCGTTTGAAGTGCCGAGCTCGTAGAAAAGTCATCCACAACATGGTAACCTGAAATCTCAACAAAAACAACTCGAAACAACATCAAATTGCACAAAAGAGGGACAACGGGAGATAAAACATATTTTCATAAAAGTCATTCAAGTTCATCACAATTCAGAGTCAAACAAGGGGAATGTCGTTCAAATGTGGCGAGATAAACGCGGTAAATCTAACGTCATCAAATCACCTCACACTTAAACTTTTGTTTGTCCTCAAACAAATAAAACTTGGAATGACACTCAAATTCACAAATGACAAACTCAACCAAATTGACGCTCAATCTCTAACAATTCAACTCATACTGTTTCGTCTAGAAAACGTAACCTACACATGAAAGAATGTCAACCAAACAAATCCAAGTCTCACTATTCTTTGCACACAACAAGTAAAATCACCAATCATGCACGATTCCGACCTAACCGACCAGACTCACGCTCTGTGTTTAGGGACGTGTTTAAGCTCTCAATCACTTTCATTGACCGAATTATGTCATAGGTTTGCATTTCGACCACCATATCAACCACTGTGACAACACGAGTAACTAGTCAAAAAGGTCTTCCCTGCTAGGGACTGTAATGATTCTATACTACAAGGGCTTATGATGAATGGATGATGGGATGAATGATGATGAAAGGTATGATGCGGCGCAGCAATCGACTAACCTTCCTCGAATCAAAATCTAAGGATTACTACCGTCTAACCAGATACGGGTGGAATAATGTACGCTCGTCCTGGGATACCCTCAAGCAACTTAGCACTTTTATTTATTCATTTTTCAAATATACAATTTTTTTTTCACGACTTATTGCTTTCGTTCTTCCTTTTGTAGGGAGAAGAACGGTTAGAACTAAAAACTGCTAATACTTGAAACTTTATTTCAACTTTTCTCTTTTTTTTTAAGTGCTAAATTTTTAAGTTGCTAAAGGGGTTTACACGTCTGGACATACTAGCTAAGACCACTGGTTAACTGGCTATAAGCAGGTCACCACAGACCGACTTTCGGTTGGCTAATCTCAGGCTACTACCACAAGGGATCGACGGGGTGAACAAAAACATGGGAATAAGTTGTAACATAATATCGAAACGAAAGAACAGGCCAAGCTCAAAGGTTTACACCTAGGGGAATTAATAGCGGGACGACTTTTGGCTTAAGTAGCTATTCTAGGTGCCCCTATCATTCTAGTACTCGTGTCATCGTGTGGTTTCAAATAGGTCTCATGCAAATTCTAACGCATTCAAGTACAAGAAAGCCACTCAAAAAGAAACAAGTTGCAAGTTTACACGCAACGGATCAAAAGCTCACCAATAGCTGCTAGTCGGGTTCGAATCATTTTCGTGCATTCAAAGTGAAGCTACAAGAGTGATTCTAAAATCTGTTCTGACCGGATTCATTTAATATCAATTCAAGCATGCTGGTTACAGGTTCTAGACAAGACAGTCTAAACGTCATTGTTAAAAATTGAAAATCAGTTTAGCATTGCAAGTCAAGAACAGAGCAAGTTCCAATCATGGATAACACATCAGTAAGCAACCCTCAAAAGTAAACACCCCACCTCACACTTAAAATCGGACATTGTCCTCAATGGACTACACAAAACAGTGAAGAGAAGTGTAAAGGGGAACCGGGAATAGACCATGAGGGTGCAAAAGACGGCATGAGTGAGGAATCAGAGCGCATTTCTTGATCAGAGCCGGAGTCACAGTAAGTGGAACAATAATCCTGAGGATAGGGGAAAGAGAAAAACTAACACGATTAGAGCATTCAGAATAGAAGGGTTTACTGACTCGACCCACATAACAGTTTAACAAAGACTCAAACACAAACCCATCCAAAATCCGACACAAATGAAAAGAAAATATAAGTCTGAAAGTGGAAAATAAAGAGGTCCTAAAGTCGAATCCTGATCCCTAGCCTCGTCGTCCGCGGCCTCGCTGAGCCCGCTGTCGAGCCGTAAGGGGCGGCTGGCAATCCAGGAGATGTTGTAGTAACGCCATCTACTCCTCGTGCTGCTCCTGGTACAAGGTATGACGTGCATCCTGCTGCGCTCTCCACTCAATCTCCCTAGTGTGCCAGGTACGCTGCTCCTCCTGATTGCGGATCACCTCCTGCTGCCAAGCAAGAGATCCCTGACCAAATCTGCACACCACGCGTCCCAGCTCGCCAACCTGTCATCGATGCGCTGCTGCCATGGGTGTCCTCCCTCGTTGAATGTGGCCTGCCATTGCTCTAACCGCAAGACATATCTCTGCAAGTCAAAAGGTTGTGAGGAATCGCCAAAGACAGGAGTCTGAGGTGGATCGGTAGCTGACGAATGAGGTGGCTCGGCGGCCTGGGGGCGGGCAAAGCTCCATCAACCGGACGGGCATGCCTAGCTCTCCTGGGTATCACTAGTCTCGGTACTAAACCATGTGAGATCAAGTAGTGAGTGCCAAAATCCCAGGGGGGAACGACATCTATGAAAACCTCAGCTGGCCAGCAATCAGCTAATCCAGCTGATGCAATGATCCTCGAAACATACCACCCACCAGGGAGAGAGCGAGGAATGGTAGCTCTCCCGGCTCATCTCCCAAAGAAAGAAGCTATCACGTAACCTGGGTGGAGTCTCCTCTCGGCGCTCATGGCTCTGAACAACTGTAGCTCTTCATTATAAAAGTGGTGGCCCCGTACTCCTGTGCGTCGGAGCACCATATGCAAAAACCTCCACACCGGACACTTAATGGAGCAATAGGTGGACAAACTGGTAGTCAACCCAGCTTCGATCCCAGTTAACTCAAACCACATCTCAGTGGATTGATCTTGCCTGTACTCCGGTGACTCCTGAAGTCCCGCTAGTCCCTCGTTGCTCTGGGGGGAAACCCGAGGAGATGTCCAAATGAATCGTACGACTCGGTAAACCACTGCCCCCCAACGAGAATCGGATATGCTGCCTAGTGAGATTTACGACCCTAGCATCCCAGCTGAAATTCAACCAAAACTCTTGAAGTGGAAGAAGAGGTGTAGCATCTGTAACCTGGGCAATAATGAGGAGGTTTCCCCGTCGCAACCTGAACATCAGCGAATATGGTGAATCTTCTGAAAGCGCGTCCAATGCTCCTCAGAAAGCTGTAGAATGAACCGGTGAAGGTAGTTCGGTCTGCCGCCGGCAGCAGGAATAAATGGCTGTATAGGCATAGCTTCCTCCCTATCCGAATCTCGCTCGTTAGCAGCCGGTTGAGGGTCAGTGTGTGGTGGTGCCGAAGATGATTCCCCATCTTCATAATTTGTTTGCATCGCTGCTTTGCCCCTGTCCATAATCTGCAACTTAGCAACAACTCAGTTAGACACATGAAAACCCCACCCCACACTTAAAGCTTGAAGTAAGGGCAATGGGGCGAAAATAGAGCAAATTCCGGTAGCATAACAACAAATAAAGGGCGTTCAGGACAAAGCAAACACGCTGAAATACTCGAACACAATCCAACATAGCACATAAGTCCACCCAATCATTGGAATCAATTCATGCTTAAAATGGTTCAAACAAATAGCCACGATATCAAGTTGAGCAATTTACCAAAGGGGCAAAGAAACAATTCTACTGTATCAAAGAGATAATCTCAAAGAAAACAATAGTCATGTATAAGTCAGCCAACTAATCCAACATGGTAGAATCAAACAATGTGGAACCGGCCAAAAATGCACAAAATGAGATAAAATCCTCAAGATAGCTCAATCAAGTCACAATTAGTTCAAATTAATCCCTCTAAAATGCCAAGATACACCATCAGATCATTCAGAACATCCCAAATCATCAGAATACAACCACAACCGAAAACCCCCAATTTGCAGAAAATCGGTATAGGAAAGTAACCTATATCATGCAATTCGTCAAGCAAACGGAGTCCAAACAACCCACGATTCAAAATGGAGCTATCCTAGATGGTCAATTGCAATAATCCAAGCTCAATTCAACCAAACCACAAATTTCAAAAATTAGGGTTCTTAGCTCGAAAATCACCAATCCGAAAATTTCAACTAAACTGAACAAAAATTGGTGCAATAGATTCGTGGAGATGTGTAGAGCAACTTACCTCAAAGGAGTGATGGCCAACTCGGAAGAAAATTGGACGAACGACTCGAAAAACCCAAAAACTAGGTTTTAGCTCGGGTTTGATGAAAACTCAGCCAAATCTTGTGAAACTTGGGTTGGGTAGGTCGGAAATGAGTGGGGAACTCGATTTGGTGAACGAGAGTGCCAAGAACGGTGAAAATCGAGCTAAAATCAGAGGTTTGGGTCAGAAATTTGAAAAACCAAAGCTTCCCCTCTTTGTTTCGGTCGAATGAAGAAGATGAAGAAAAAGGGAGATTTGATCTGAATTTTGGAGAGAGAGGGACGATTTTCGTGTTTGTGCAAAATAAAGTGCGCCTGGCATTTTCAGAAAGTGTGCCAGCGCACTTTTGTATGGAAAATGCGCACATTTTGAAAAACGACCAAAAAAAAAAAATAAAGTGCACCCGGCGGCACTGGAAAAGTGCGCCGACAGCACTTTTTGGGTAAAAAGGCGCACATTTTGACCTGCTACGAGACAGAAAATTTTTCTTTAAAATCCAAAATTCGTTTTAAAGACCAGGATCTCAAATTCGACGACGATGACATAGAAAATAATCACAAAAACACCAAGACTGACGCACGACTCTACCACAGACTCGACTCAATAAAATTAAAAGACTCCAGACTCGGGTTGCCTCCCGAGAAGCGCTCTCATTTAACGTCTTTGAGCTAGACGATACCTGGTTTACGATGCCTCGAGACTAGCCTTCTCCGTTACACCAATGAACGCACCAGCCACATATAGCTTCAAACGATGGCCATTTACCTTAAAGGGTTCCTCTCCGGCCTTGAAAATTTCCACGGCCCCATGAGAAAGAGCTTTAGACACCGTAAATGGACCCATCCAACGAGACTTAAGCTTGCCCGGGAAGAGATGCAGCCGTGAATTGTAAAGGAGCACTTGATCCCCTTCTTTAAACTCCTTGTTTCCCTTCAAGCGTGAGTCGTGGAGCTTCTTGGTACGCTCCTTGTAAATCTTCGCGCTCTCATAAGCTCGGTTCCTCCATTCCTCAAGCTCTAATACCTGTAATTTCCTTTCTTCACCTGCATGACTAGCATCCAGGTTCAGTAGCGTAAGGGCCCAGTAGGCTCTATGCTCGAGCTCTACTGGCAGATGACACGCTTTCCCATAAACTAGAAAATATGGGGAGGTCCCTATAAGAGTTTTAAATGTCGTCCTATATGCCCAAAGCGCATCATCAAGCTTGGTGGACCAATCCTTAGAGGATTGATCGACGATTTTCTCAAGAATCCGTTTCAATTCCCGGTTTGACACCTCGACTTGACCACACGTTTGAGGGTGGTAAGCCGTGGACAAACGATGGATAACACCAAACTTCTGGCACACCTTATCAAATTGACCCTGAAAATGAGTTCCACGGTCGCTAATGATTGTCCTAGGTGCACCAAAACGAGAAAACAGCTTCTTGAGGAATTTTCCAACAACTCGGGCATCGTTAGTGGGGAGAGCTTGCGCTTCCACCCACTTCGATACATAATCCACAGCCACGAGTATGTACTTGTTACCAAAAGACGGAGTGAAAGGACCCATAAAATCTATCCCCCACACATCAAAGATTTCAACAACCACAGACACTTGTTGAGGCATTTCATCGCGTTTAGAGATCTTACCTGCCCGTTGGCATGCATCGCACGCCTTGATGAAATCCTGGAATCCTTGAAGATGGTAGGCCAGAAGAATCCAGAAGCCAAGATCTTCCGAGCAGTTCGGTTTGCTCCATGATGGCCGCCGACAGGTCCAGAATGGCAATGCTCCATTATGTCTCCAGCCTCCGCTAGAGTTACGCACCTCCGGATGATGTCGTCAGAGCCAATCCGAAATAAATAAGGATCATCCCAGAAGTACTTCTTAACCTCTGTAAAAAACTTCCTCCTTTCTTGACGGGAGAAGTCCGTCCTTACTTCACCAGTGGCTAGATAATTAGCAAGGTCTGCAAACCAAGGACCCTCTGCCTCTTTTATCATAATAGCAAATAGGTGTTCTTCCGGAAAGTTTCCCGGATCGCTAAATTATCACCAGAACTCTGCTCGTGCTCCTCCAATCGTGACAAATGATCCGCAGCCACATTCTCCGACCCCTTCTTGTCTTGGATCTCAAAATCAAACTCTTGCAAGAGAAGAATCCAGCGGATTAACATTGGCTTAGCATCCGCCTTGCTCATAAGATATCGGATAGCTGCGTAATCTTGAAGACAGTAATTTTAGCAAAAAGAAGATAGGAGCGGAACTTATCAAAGGCAAAGACTACCGCTAACATCTCCCCGGCAACGGCGCTAAAAACTTGATGCGCAAATTAATGCACACTAGTTTTACTCGAAGGATTGCTCCTAAGAGATCGTTATTTCCCAAGGTTCTGTCCACCAACATAATCAACCTCCTCTTCTTGTTGGTCTAGGTTACCCTCAAACTTCCAATTACAACTCTCTGTTGTATGATCTGGACCACCACAGTTTGAACACGGGGTGGTGACTGCTGCTACAGTCGCCGCCGTAGAAGCAGAGGGGGGAGTGGTTCTAGAAAGCATCTTGAACCCTGGTGGTGGAGCTGAAGGAACACCCGGTGCGGGAGCTATCTGAGCTCTTCCCAACTCATGCTTCAACCTCTGTACTTCCATCTCCAGAGTCGAGTTATCCAACTCCAACTGACTTCTTACAATATCCACTGGTGCTGGAACTGTGGGAACAGGGTATGATGAATCAATGGAGAACCTCTTAATCTCTGAATGTCTGCTGTCCAGCTTCATTGGGTTAACTTGCATGAGAGATTTGATTTTCATGGCAAAACTCTTGCAAGCTTCTAAGGCCGCGGTTGCGGTCATGTCGTTCAAGTCCATAGTCAGCTGTAGAGAGAACTCCTTTTTCTTCCCATAGTCTAGGCCACGAAAGAATGTAGAGAACTTGTTATAATCATCCCATCCATGGTGAGGACAAGCCCGGAGAAGCCCTAAGTATCTCTGCCAAGCCTCATAGAAGTTCTCCTCCGATCCACTCTCGAATCCTGCGATTTGTGCTCTGAGTGCATCTGTTCCAGAAGGGGAGAAGAACTCTTCTAGGAATGCTTTAGCCAGACCATCCCACGTAGTGAAGTGATTCACAGGATGATCATACAACCACAGTTCTGCTTGACCCTTCAGAGTGAAGGGAAAAAGCTGAAGCTTGACTGCATTATGATCCGCTTCATTGTTGGAGACTGTAAGAGCCAACCTCAAGAAGTTCCTTACATGAGCATTCGGGTCCTCATTAACACCTCCAGAGAAAGTGTTCCCGTCTGCTTGAATCATATTGATCAAGTGAGATGGAATGTGCAGATTTCGAGTTCCCGTGTTGGGAATCTGGATGCTCGAAGATGTCCCATCTATGGTCGGTCGGTCGTAATCCTTCAATGTCCTTTCCGCCGCCATAATTTCTATATCCGGTTGAATAGGAGGATCTGTGGGAGGGTCTGCGGTATCAATGGTGGATGGTGAAGGTGTGGATGAAGATGTGAAGAGGTTCTTCCTTGCTTTAGGTGTCTTGGCGGGAGGAGGAGGTACAGGAGTAGTGCCGAACTGAGTGTAGAAAATTCTGTCCTTGTCAGCTATGCGCTTACTCTGTCTTCTTTCTTCCGTACATGCAATCTTGCCTGAAACAACAAAAACAAGAAATACCAAGTAGTATAAAAATGTGGGAGATAAGAAATGATAAAAGAGTGAATGAAAAGCTTAAACGCACAATGTCTTTCCTGAAAAAGAAAAGTTCCCGGCAACGGCGCCAAAAACTTGGTGCGAAAATTAATGCGCACTAAGTTTTACTCAATGGATCGCTCCAAAGAGATCGTTATTTCCCAAGGGGTCTTCCTTTCTCTATTACTGAACTAATGTGGAATAAGCTATTCGGGTTTAAACGTTGGGTTTGGAAATGGTGGTGAATGAACTAAGTAAACTAAGAATGCAAATTAAATCAATCAAGCAGGCAAACAAGTTGGAGCTTCAAGAATTGACTAAGGCGCTTGTCCAGACTCGAATCCGCTCTAGCTCGACTAAGACGGATGATGCAATGCAACTAAGGTTTTAACAGACTCAATGCCTCGACGCTTCCTTTGGCAATCTCTACTCCATGGTCAGGACGCAGAGAAACTATCCTAGCAAACCTACGAGTTCCTATGGTCAAGATAACTCATAAATCTCCAAGAATGCACGAAGAACAATGTAACGCCGCACAGAAATGCAAAGAGATTAATTTCACCGGCCCTATGGTCAAGACACCGGGTAATCTTAATGACCTTCTAAGCCCTAGAATGACTCACGTCCATGGTCAGAACCGCAAGACAAAGATGAAGCAAATTCTACGATATGGTCAATCTGTGAATTCAAGAGCTTCAAATTAGGGTTTTAGAAAAATCTCAATTAAGTCTGAATAAACCTCAATTAACACTAACGGGTTAGAAACCCGACATCATCCATACAAAGTTTCGCTAAAACTTCATCTAATTTGAACAAACTAAGGGTTTAGCTAGACATCGCCAGAGAAGAAATCACAGAAACAGAGAAAAAGAAAACTGGAGAAGAAGACATCTTGCTCCGAGTAAACCTAATCCTGACGAATCTTAGAAACTCCTGAACTAATCCTCGCTTTTCCTCGCTTAATCGTCACTTTAAAGCTTCAAAATCCTCCTCCGAGAGTGTCTGGTTCGTCAAATCAGAATGAAGTATGAAGTCTGTCTGTCTGTCTCTTGAAAACCCTGTTTTACTCTCCGAAATCCGTCCTGGGAAAAAGTGCGCCCGGCGGCACTTAAAAAGTGCGCCGACGCACTTTTCCATGAAAATGGCGCACTTTTCGTGGCCGATGGAAAATTTACAGGACGTCCAAAATAAAGTGCGCCTGGCAGCACCAGAAAAGTGCACCGGCGCACTTTTCATAGGTTTAGGCGCACATTTTTCTCTGGTCATGACCTTCAGCTCCTTCGATGATTCCCGCTCCGTTTGAACTCCAAATTGATCCCCGTTTGAAGTGCCGAGCTCGTAGAAAAGTCATCCACAACGTGGTAACCTGAAATCTCAACAAAAACAACTCAAAACAACATCAAATTGCCCAAAAGAGGGACAACGGGAGATAAAACATATTTTTCATAAAAGTCATTCAAGTTCATCACAATTCAGAGTCAAACAAGGGGAATGTCGTTCAAATGTGGCGAGATAAACGCGGTAAATCTAACGTCATAAGCAGCCGAAGGAAAAGCAATCATGGAAGCTACCTCGTTAGCCTCGTCCCGCCAGGTAGCCACACTTGTTCTCTCTGGCAGCCTTTCTCTGGTTGAGGTGCTGAACAACACCGTTAAGCCGTGGCCATGGGAATGTTCAGCCTACATTGCTCAAGTGATGCAGACCTTGTCGAAAAGCCCTTGGATTACAGTTGGGTATACGCCCCGAAAAAGAACACAAAGGCTGATTGGGTCGCCAAAAAAACTAGAAACCAATCTATCCCGGAGGATTGGATCAACGAGCCTAACAGCCCGCAATGGGGGTGATGTATGATTGTGGTCACTTTGGCCAAAGTTAATGAATGGAAGGTCTCGGTTTTTCAAAAAAAAAAAAAACTTGAAATTTGTGATTTTTTATATTTTTCACATTTTCTAACACCTATATCGTATTTTTGTAGAATGTTTAATTTCGTATAATTCTGATATTTTTCATCCAAAGTTTGGCTTGTTTACGATGCTAAACGAGTCTAGATTTGGCTCGTTTAGAATTACAAACGAGTCAAATCCGAGCTAGGTTCGTTTAACATCGTAAATGAGCCGATCCCGATCAAGCTCGTGACGAGGTCTGGCCCAATCAACCTGTATACGAGTTGAGCCCGAGCTAGCCCATCTGAACTCGTCACGAGCCCGAGCTAGCCCATCTGAGCTCGTCACAAGCCCGAGCCCAAGCCCGAACCTTAGGTTTGGGAGTTGAAGGATGGTGGGTTAGGTCCCTGATGGTAGATATCTATAGGATGTTGGAAGCATCCGTCCGTTGGACATGTCACATGTATATCACTCACTCAAAAAAATAATTAAATATTTAACCAAAAAATTTAATTAAATATTTAACCAAAAATGAAATATTAAATATTTAACCAAAAATTTTAATAAAATATTTAACCAAAAATGAAATATTAAATATTTTACCAAATTAAACTTGTAAGACGACAAACACAATTTTGTCTTTTCCTCTAATTTTCAGGTCATCCGTTACCTACCTAGTACCTTGTAACTAGTACCAACCACAACTTACTTTTCACTCTCACTTCCCATTTCCCAGACAAAGCTTAACCCAAATTCACAGACAACCCCAAAGAGAACCATTTCCTCCACCAACAACAACAATGTCGAAATCTGCTCTGAAAGAATAGATGGTTGTCACCGTTGTACTGAACCACAAAACAGGGCCCCGACCACAGCCCAACCTTCCATGCCACTGTAACCGTTAATGGTACAACGTTCGCTTTAGAATCTGATGCGATGTCTTTAAAACAATCTCAGAATGATGTTGCAAGAATCGCTGTTCGGGAACTCATGGCGGCCGCTGCTGCAGCTCCTGTCCCCCAGCCTTCCTCTGGTAAAATTCTCACTTAGCTTGATTTTAAGTCCAATCACTGTTTGTTTCGATCTGAACTCAATTTTGGTTTCTGATTTGACTTTCATGAGGTTTTATGGAGTTAAGGTTTGTTTCGATTACCTGTGACCTCTTTCATGGAGGTGTAGTTACTTTACTAGTGGATAGTTGATGATTAGATATACGTGATGCTTAGAATAAGTGCTATCGTAGCTTTGAATTCTTATTGATTGTCCATTAAATCGTCTTTATGATACAAGTATAAAATATAATCATGCTTGTTTTTCAGGTATAAATTACAAAAGCTGTTTGAGTATCTATGCTCAAAGGAGAAATTACCTGCTTCCTGCATATGAGGTTGAACAATACGGTCCTCCTCATTCTAGACAATTCAGCTGCTCAGTGACAGTCGATGGACAGACATATTCGAGCGAGGAACTTTCCAATACACGAAAAGAAGCTGAACAGTTTGCTGCCAAAGTTGCACTAGAAGCATTACAACCAGGGTGGAATGGAGAGGTCAGATTCTAGCTAGAGAACTCATCTCATCTCATCAGGCTTTTACTGAATGCTTTCTCTTCATATATGCATATGTTGTTGTTGATACACTTTCCAGGAACAAGTAATGTACAATACTATGATACAAGAAAAAATGTAGAAGAAGGGTGTCTGTCTCCCTAATTACGTGACATGGAAAACCGATCAAGTTCATCCGCCTACTTTCATTTCAACTGTTGAGGTAGAGGGACAACAGTTTACTGGAGACGAAGCAAATCGAAGAAGCTAGCAGAGAATAGTGCAGCAATGGTTGCTTATGCACATCTTATGGAGGGTAAGCATTTACTTAGTATATGTTTAAGGATTACTTACATATATCATGTGTTAATTTGTTAATTGTTGTCTCATGAATATCTCTGTTTCTTGGTCAGAAAACTCGAGTGGGAGCCAAGAACCTGTCATCTGGGTTGGCATGTGA
The DNA here is from genome assembly GCA_034768395.1 of Linum lewisii. Classification (NCBI taxonomy): domain Eukaryota; kingdom Viridiplantae; phylum Streptophyta; class Magnoliopsida; order Malpighiales; family Linaceae; genus Linum; species Linum lewisii. Next base: position 64,695,341 of record CM068298.1, read on the forward strand.
CATGTCCAGCTTAATCCCCAGGTGAGAAATACCGTTCCTTTTCTTAAAAACTCTGTGTTAAGAATCAGGTTTTAATGCTGCCTGCAGAGTCCCATTTTGAATACTATTCCTTCTTAGTCATGTCAATCACTACAACAAAACATGGATATGAATGCTATCGTTAATTGTTTCTAAATAGTATTTAATTGTCTTTATAGTATTTTAGATACAAATATTATATGTGTCTCAAATGCTCCAGTCACTAGATCTATTTGGAGACAAATTTAAAAATTAGTATCTAAATGAACAATCAATGACTAAATATTTAGTCACTATTTACTCCTTTAAACGACTAAGTTTAGTATTCTAAAATGCTTATAGTGACACAATTATTTGCTCAAGACTAAATAGTGAGGTGCAACCATAACTGTGCGGCGATTACCAAGATGCGTACACGAACAAGGGCCGAACCTTTTTCAGATGCCTATTGGCAAGACAGCACATGACTGGGTTTTTCTTGGATGACGATCTACGAAGGAGGTTTAGTTTGTAACGAGCAAGACGGAGATCGAGAGTGGCGAGGAAGAGGGTTTTGACATGGTTATCAGGAACTTAGGGATGTAACAGATAATGAATGTTTGCGCTTCATAATCGAATTGGATATGTAGTGTAGTTCTGCTGCTTGTTGTTGTTCTATTTGTATTGTGCTGTTGAAAGTTGTTCATAAACTTGGATATTGTACTTTGACGGTTCATTGAAGTGAAATGTAGAGATTTAGCTTTCATAATAACACAACACAATAGTAGTTCACAACTTGGAAATACATGACAGAGGCTACAAAAGGTTAACCACACACAATGTTTCATACCCAACTTGAACTACCTACACAAAATAAGACCCAATGTAATTGATTGTTTGCATGATATGAAGATATTTTGGGTCATGCGACTCAAATAAGACCATAATCACACTGATGTTTCAGTGATACTAAATAGACGGTGGGTCACTGCCTACAGAAAATAAACATCTTCGAATGCTGTGCTGCATTTACTCCATTGGGCTTGTGGTTACTAGTGGTGGAGTTGCTGCGTAGTTTGGATAGGCTCTCTGAACTTGACCTGCTTGGTTGTGCCCTACAGTAAGTGATAAGATGTTACTACTAACAATCATACAGTTTCAGATGCTATAGTGTGAGGTATTGAAGATGCTTTCTCACCCGGAGTACATGTTTCCTGTCACGGGATTTTGATTACACTCCATACCCCTTCCACACAGTGTGGAGTTTTTATTCTCGTACTCGCCTGCTTGTGTTGGATCCACAACAGCCTTGTGCAGCAGCATTTCAATAAAGTATGTTCACATAATCATGCACTACCAATCGAGTTATGTGAGTGAATGGTTTTCGACCGACACCGCGTGCCTCCAAACAAGTCCTGGCATTGTGGCCTGCCTGCTTGCACTTGGTGCACTTGGATACCCGACCAGGCCTTCCATCGGCACGAGAGGTAGCTTCTACAATTCTCCGGGATGCACTCCTGGTTCTTAAGATATTGGTCAAAGGAGTGTTGTCTGGAATGTTGGTAGTCTTTGCCTTATCTGGGCACTTGCGTGTGTTGTGCCCTGATTTTTTGCACGTAGTACAGTGCATTATGACCCCCTTCCTAGACATTAATGTGCCCTTCCCATTTTTGGCCGCACGCGCCTCCATCTCCTGCTGTTCTTTCCGCCTATTTTTCTTAGGCCTACCAGGCTGAACTCTGTCCTTGGGAGGGAGGATAATGTTGCCTTCTGCCTCCTCCCAGGCTTGCTGTCCTGGCAGTGCTGGGATACCACCAAATCCGTAAGTAGAGCTTGAATAACGGACACTGTAGTATTGGTGGACCCAGTAGACTATATCATTCCTTAAGAAGGATGCAACAGCTATAGCATGAATGCAAGGAACCCCACTCAGTTCCCAATACCCACAAGTGCAAGTGTTCTTGTCAAGGTCGACGATGTATCCAAAATCACCTAAGTCACATTCACACACTAGGTGTGAAGTCTGCCTAATCACACAATGTCTAGCAACCAGCTTCCATTTCTCCATTTTTCCAACTATTCTTGGACACAATATATCCCACTTAAGCTTCTCAAACATCTTGACTTTGCTAAGCAGCCTACCCATCATGTAACCCCTAATACCTTCTAGCATGTTGATTATCTGAAGACCCCTCCACTTTACAATGCATCCGTTAAAGGTTTCACAGATGTTGCTTTCGATAGAATCACATTTGGGGCGTCTAGAAACATATGCCCTTGCAAAGGTTGTGTAATCTTGATTAATGAAATCATCGTAGCAACCAGTATCCTGACATGAGGTTTGCAAGTGTTTTAGCTCAGCAATGTGAAGCTTGAACTCGTGCTCATTGCAGCTATAGCATGAATCCCAGAATGCTTTCCTTGCAGTTGCCGATTTGTTTTTAATTTTCCAGTTGGCATTTACGTGTCGGGCGCATTTCCGATGCTCAGCTAGTGGTAGCTCATGCTGCAAAGTATCCACAAGACCCTACAAGGTGTAATACATACAAGGTTTAAATATGTACACAAGACCCTACATGGTGTAATGCCTACACGGTTTAATATATTAAATGAATAAAACAGTGTACCTTCTGCTGATCAGATATTACGGACCATCCAGTTCCATCATCTAGGCCAAGCTGTTCCTTCAGAAGTTGGATGAACCAACCCCATGAGCTTCTATTCTCCCCTTCAACGACAGCCCAACATATGGGGAACATCTGATTGTTCCCATCTTTGCCTACAGCACTGAGAAGCATACCCTTCACTTCACCCTTTAAGAAACAGCCGTCGATGCCAAACATCTTACGACAGCCCTTCAGGAAACCCTTCGTCAAGCAACTGAAACCAATGTACAGTCTCTTAAACAGTACATTATCTTGGTCGGGTACATGATCGACGTCCAACAGGAACAAGCCTTCTGGGTCTGACTTCGTCAACTGCAATACATACTTTCTGAGCTTGGCATATTGCTCAGCCAAAGTACCCTCTAACATTCTCCGAGCTCGACGTTTGGCATTCGCCACAACCCTCACAGAAACTTCAACTCCATGTTCTTCCTTTATCTCACGTACTAGATGCCTCACGTTCAGATCCAGATCTATCGAAACCTTGCTAAGAATCTCTTGGCAACCCAATCCGCGTTGGCTCCTTTCATGTACTGTGTTCGCCCGTAAGTGTGTGGCTGCCCCATGGCCTTTATGACAAAGGCCTCTTTCTCTCCAAACCAGCTCGCATACACCCTCCAGTTGCAGTTTGGTGCGGCACATACTGCCTCTTTGTTCTTGTTGCTACTACGTACCCAATTAATGTCTGCCCTCAATGCTATGCAGTGATTGACTACTGCATCTTTGAACTGCTGGGGGGCTTGTAAACCTCAACTTGGGTTTCAGAACGAGTAGCTTGTGATCACAATTCGGATCGTAATAGTCCTCAGCTGCTATTGAATTAACCTCATCTCCGTCAACCTTGTCATTACAGTCGTGGTTGGACTGTGAGGATGCACGATAATTTGACGATGGGTTTTGGATGGGAGTACCAACAGATTGGTCCATCTGAAAACTAGGCAGCGGGGAGGCTTCGAGGTCTTGGGTACGAATAGCATCACCTGAGTCGGACCGTTGCAGTGTTGATGAATCATTATTAAGGTCCTGAGTGGCCACGTCGAAGTCTGAATCCTCATCGTCTGCATCTGAACCATCAGAGCAGTTCATCATAAATCCCATGTCCTCGAGACCATCATCTATTACATTGATCTCCTCATGCGCCTGTTCTTGGTTGACGGTCACCTCATTCATCTGTTTAACCTCCACACCATCAGGCTGATAATAAGTCCTGACTTTTCTCCTATACTTAGTCAAGCCCAAGTTGGCCATTGCTTCACCGAACTTGGGGTCTGACGTCCGATCCGAATCATCTTTCAAATGGACGACTCCAGCATCGGCCGGTACTGCTGAAAAATCTGCTTCTGGATCGCTGCCATTGTCCGATTCTGAGGCCTCGTCGTCATTGTCCCCACATTGACTGTCTGATTGGGTTGTGACCATGTATACCACCAGAACCCCTTTTCTAGCATATTTAGCCATACGCAACACGTCCTGGTCGTTGCGTACGGTATGCACACCATCAGCAATGCTCTCTCCTGGCTTGACAAACCACATTCCTTCAACAACATGGTACTTAAGGTCCTCTGTGGCAATCTTCCTCAGTTGGAAGTAACATAGGTAGTCCCTATCGAATAAGTACTCCACAACAGACCCACCTTGGTATTCGGCTCCTCCAGATAATATTTTCATGGACCCCCCATGATGAACGACAACTTCTACCTGTTTGACATTCCTGCCAACAACAACAACAAAGTGACAATCATATCCTAAACAACATACCCACACATCAATAATCTCGGGAGACCCCAGGCAGGAAGCTTCCAAAGCGGAATAAAGAATTAAGGAAAAGGTATGCGGCTAGGGTTTCAAAAAAATATGCTTCGAATAGCAACAAAAGATGTTGTGGTCCCTATTGTGTAAATCATTAAAGAAGAAAATCAAAGAGAAAGGTGGATGGAGGAAGAGGTCGACAAACCTTTCTGCATTGAGTCCCCACCACCGTCGTCTCTATCTGAGTCACTATTTCCAGCCATGAAACCCACAAGAGACGTCGCTGTTCCGATGAATAACTTTGCAAGCTGCGGCTATGTTTCCGATGATGAAAGAAGAAGACGAAGAATACTAGGGTTCCGGGAAGAGGAACAGTGAGAGAAGTGAGAGAAGAATGACTAGAACCAATGGGATAGAGTATTCAGTGGATGAAGATAAGATTCTAGGGAGTTGGAACCAATGGGGAAGAGGAAATCGGGAAACTAAATCGGCGGATTTATCCGAAAAATTAATTCTCTCTCTCTTCAGATGATGTGGACTTTCAAACAGATCCACGTCATCGTTCAAACGGCCACGCAAGCTATTCTGCCACCTCATCGTGGGAAACACTGACGGAAGTGGACGGATGCCATAAGTAACATCGGGCAGTGAAGTTCATGCCAATTGTGTAATTCTAAAAAGTTCGTGTACAAATGAGTAATTACGCAATAGTTCATGCCATTGGATGTATTTTTGCCTTATTATATTTAAAGACATAAACAAATGTCTCTAATATTTATTTGTAGATACAACTAAATGTGCTTTAAATGAAGGTTTCTAAAGCATTTATATTTGTATTAACTAATACCTAATTAAAACAAATCTATTTGTACCCATATCTCATAGTAGATGCTAAAAATAATCTTTTAGATGCACATATAATTATATTTATTTACGTTAAACTAAGACATTTGTATTTGTCTTTATATGTAAGATTTGGAGACAATTTCCATCTAGGAAGACAATGAACTATTCTATAATTAGTATTTGTAGAGACAAATTTTAGTGTTGTTAATTGTTAAATTCCAAGACGTCAACAATTAATTTAAAAATAATAATAATATAATAATAATAATAATAATCATATGCTTTAATATTTAAAATTAATTCGTAAAATTCAAAAATAATCCCGAATACATAAATATACAAAATATTAAAATGAAAATAACAAAGTTCATAAAAATATCAAATAGTCTATTATAAACTAATCTTCATTACGAGTAGCTCTGATCTCAAACTCCTGAAAAAAGTGGCATACTATGTGTTCTTTTCACCTGTCATCAACAAAAAGTTCATATTTCAGTCAGCATGAAATTAGATACTTTGATAATATGAAAAAAAAATTACTTACAAAAAATGACGGCCAAGCAATTGTTCGTCCTACTACATCCCCGATAGTTTGAAAGCTTCCGTATGGTCGAACTAAAAGTTCACTCTCCTTTATTGGAATCTCAACAAATATTTCATAAAAACCTTCTCCCAATTCCTTATCACCAACAACAGTCTTTGGTTGTTTGCTCATAATACAGCCTTTTGCTACATCATGATCGGGATTCTGTAAACTCTTTAATATAACGAACGAAATTTCCTAGTAATTTTTTCACGTTGCTTTTTAGTGGAACAAGCTAATAAGAAGAATAAAGAGAAGAACAAAGATCATAGTCAAAATAATGTTTACCTGACTCGGAGTATCTAGTTCATTTTGTTGATCTCTAACTGCATCCAACTCATTCATACGTGGATCTCGGACATGTTTCTATGAAACACATAAAACGTTAATCATACTAAGAAAATTAAACATAAAAAACCATATAAACTCATATACAAAATATTAGTAAAATAATAATGGATCTGATAGATATTTCTTACCGGATAAGTATTTAACAAATAATTGAATATGGGATCTTTGGTAATTTGTCCCTCCTACAGTCAATAGTGTAAAACTCGTGTCAACAACTATAAATTTGAAATAAGTTCATTGAAGGGATATCAAATATACGCACCTGTCCTGTAGCCATATTAATTGGAATTGACGAGCTTGCTTTGGGTGGAAGATTGCGATACAAAGGCAAAAATGTATCTAGAATACAGTTTCGTACCTAATACAAAGAAATCCTGTGATTGAGATTCAAGTGTTGTTGGTGAGGATTGAGTTAAGGGAAAAAGTGGACCAGTTCCATATTATTTCCATCTTCCACCTATACACGTAAAATAAAAAGATATTTCATACATATGAATGCCATTTATTACTATAAAATTGAATCATTTCAAAAGTTCTACTCACATATCATCATCATTATAATTCCCGCCATGTGTAAGATCATCATCATTATAATTCCCACCCTGTGTAAGATCATCATCCTCCTATGACATAAATAGTTGAGATCAAATTAAAGAAGGGGCATGTGGACTGAATTGTATACATATCAAACACTTAACTAAAGCATGAATGTATCCATACCTGATTTGTTGAACCCATTATTTCATTCAGGTTAATGTGAGGATTAGATTTTTGCAGGTACATGAGAATCTTCTCTTGTTTTTCTATCATCTTAGTCATTTCCTCTTGCACCCTCTTTTCTCTTTCTTCGGCATTATTTTTGGCCACCAACGCTTCTTCGACAATTGACATACGAGAATTTTTCGTACCTTGAAGAGATCCCAATCCATAAGTAATGTTATGCTTGCATTTCTTTTTTCCCATCGCCTGTGCTAATAAGTCTAGTTCACCACTTTCATCTAAAGGAGCAGTATTACTCTGCATGCCGTCCTTCAACTTACCCTTCAAAATACGACCAACGAACAAATGTATTTAATACTTGAACTACTCATTATCAAACTAAGGACTTTACTCCTACAAATAACTCACAATTATCTCAGCAACTTTATCATTCAATGGTTTTCCATCTGCACGCACATGACTTTGAATATACACCTCTACACGAGAAGGCTCTGACTTATCGGGTCTTGACTGCTTCTGAAATATGATTAAAAAGACATGTGATTACATTAAACCAACTAACCAAGTATTAAGGATGAAATGTTTCAAAATTTATAGTTTACCATCTCTGCCCTTGTGCGAGCATAACTCTTCGTCCCCATTGTATGAGCTGATGGTACACTATGTCTATTGTCTTTGGCCACAATTTCACGTTTCTACAAAAAAAAAGTTAGATGTGTTTTGTTTTTCAGAATTAACCTTTTAACTAGACATTGCTTACCTTAGCTTTATCAGTTTTCCAAAACTTTAATAACCATTCCCAATCATCATTGCATACTCGTTTGTCACGTATGTTTTTCTTGCTCCATTGGCGCTTCACGGTAGCTTTAAAATTCTTCACTTGTTGTCCAAAAAGTCAAGACCCAGAGCTTAGTTAATATATTGATGTCAACTTTTCCTAAAATCATGAAGGGAAGAAAATTAGATTATGACATACAATAGATGTAAGTAATAAAAAGATCATGTATATGTTACATAATACTTGCACCATATTCCACATTACGATCTTGTTCTCTTCGGGCATCAATCTCCAATCTTCATATTGTAGAGGTGCATATGTTGCTTTGTACCAAGCGTTTGTACCGATAGGTTGTCCATATTGGTTAATCAAAACTGGAATGCGCTCACCATCTTGCAAACCCCAAATATTCTTACACATTGTTGTACCTTTTGTTCTTTTCCTCGTACCTGTTTAAGCATACAAAACTGAAGTGTTAATATACTATCAATATAACAATGTATCTGAACCACACTATACCTGTGACGGTAGCATCGACAACACGTTGCTGAGGACTTGAATGACTTGATTGCCGCCTAATTGATGTAGTATTGCCATAACCAGAAGTCGGCATGGAATTTGGTGTTGTTATCATTCTTGATTGAGACAAACTGAACAATAGAGCTAGCACTGGTTATAAAAGAAAAAACAATTGGGAACAAAAGTGATTTCATAGTATGATTACAAAGGACAGAACAAGTCAGCATGGAATTTGGTGTTGTTATCATTCTTGATTGAGACATACTGAACAATAGAGCTAGCACTGATTATAAAAGAAAAACAATTGGGAACAAAAGTGATTTCATAGTATGTTTACAAAGGACAGAACAAGCTGGAGTATAAGATTGATGACAACTGAAACTAATTTAGAATAACAAAAGCTTAATATTATAATTGTTATATAGATAAACGATTTTAACGTACCTAGCTGATTTGTTCTATATGATGATTAATCGTAGTAGAAAATAAGATGAACAAAACCCTAATAAACGAATTTAAATATATGGGAAACGATTGTTACCTGAGTTACTGCTGATGGAACCGACAAGACGGAAAGCTGCTTAATAGGCTGCTCACCCTCATAAAATAAAGCATCAACCAGAGATAGATTTATGAAATCCCGCCGACAGATAGTAAATAATTATGAAGTTGCGAATTACGTTTTAACTCTTAACCTAAGATTTTATATAATTAAATAAGAGCCGATTCCCGCCTGATAACATAAAAGTTCCCGCTCATCATTTGGTAAAAGTTTGTCCCACTACTTGAACAAACCAATTAATTGCCTATCTAATCTTATGGGCCTAATCATTAACACTTTGTTTGAGGGCCCATTAATTCTCGCATGAACTAACTATTTCCCTATTAAGTAAATGTTAAAACAGAGAGGTGCAGTGGAATGAGTAATATGGAACTCCAAATATTTGCATAACTTGCAACTCCATAAATTAAGTGATCATAAAGTAACTTGCAAATTCAATTCCAAAAAAAGTCAAAAGGTTATTTTATTGAGGCGAGACTTACACTTTGACTCATTAGTTTCTTAAGAGGGAAAATTCTCAGATGAAAGGCTTTCTGTTTGGTGTGCAGTTCTATATATTATGTACTTGAAACAGAGCATATACTGTACACCCGCTGCCCCTAGGCCTGAACTGCAAAAGATTATTTCAAAACATGTGCAAACTATTTCATATATGATGATATTTACTGAAGTTGGTTTTATTTTTTTACTCGACATTGGTTATCATTCTGATTTCTGAATATACGTGCAACAAGTGAAGCTGACATATCACCAACATAAGCTACATCATAGAAAATCTACATGATGCAAAAGAAGCAAACGGGACAAAGGAGGAACCGAAAACACCAATGCCCAAAAAAATCAAAACAAAGCTGTTGGGCAGCGGGGACAAACCCCAGGAACAGACACACACCAACCTCGCAGCAGACAGCTGAACACCAACCACCTAACCCCTAAAAAAACCCAAACCTCAGCTTAAATTTCTGTTTATGTTTCACATTTGTTGATTCGCTTGTAAACCAAGAAGGTTTTGATAGACAACCAAGCTATATCATTTAGCTACATAGATATATGGATATCGAGAAATTCCCAGTGAGCAGGTCTAATAACTTGACATACTGATTAACGCCACTAACATCTCAGGTTTCTTATGATTGGAAAATGAACTTAATCTAAGAACTCACTTACGAATTGAACATCGACTTGCAGAAGCTCAAGAATTCGCCACGGATAATGTCAATTCCTTTTCTGTAGTCTAACCTCCCAATGAATCCAATCTACAATGTAAAGATCCCATTAGTATGGACAAAGAACTAAATTTTAATTAAATAAAAAACGTTGTGCATTTGGTACTTTACCATAGGGCATTGGGGAGTAACCAGAAGACCTAATTCCTTTTGCAAAGTCATCTTACACTTCACTGGGTTAATAAGCATATTCTTCTAATTCATCATCCTCATCCTCATTTCCTTCTTCTGTTTCCAAAACACTACTTGGTTCAAGAGTCGAGAACCCAATAGGAGCATCAACCAAGTCACCGTTTATCTCAGTCCTGGTCCAATGAATATTGTCTTCATGTGAAAGATCTTCTGAAAGAGGAACATGTACGGTCTGACTTTGTAGATAATCATCAGCCTCCGCCACTTGTTCTTCTTCAGTCATATTACACATATTTCGTGGTGTAGTTTTGATAACCACTTTCCAGTCCTCGTTCATCGGATCTGCAACATAAAAAACTTGTTGTGCTTGTGATGCCAAAATGAACGGCTCCAAGTCACTCATGCGGTGTGAGAAATTAACCAACGTAAAGCCATAATCATCTTCCTTTAAACCCCTGCCATTTGAGACCAATCACATCTGAATAAAACAACCTTCTTTCCAACCCAGTAGTCCAGCTCTATTATCTCTTGAATAACTCCGTAGTAACTAATTTCACTATATACTGGATTCCTGTCTCGAGCACTCGAAAAACTATGAGTGCCTGCAGTAACCATTACTCCACTATTTTGTGTTTTTCTTTTTTTCTCCAACTCCTTCGTGTGAAACCTATAACCATCAACGATATATCCATTGAACTTCCTGCCTATATTGTTTGGTGAACGGGCCAAATGTTGCAAGTCTGCTATATTTGCAGTTGGTAAAATAACATTACCTTCCCTAATCTGTAATATAAAAAACCCATGATTGTAACAGGTTGGTCATAATTCATATAAAAGTTAGAAGTGGATAAATATACTCATATACAACACTTACTTGTTGTGCGAACCACGCCTGAAAAGTTGAATTATGACGCACTTGAATGATACGTGGAGTGGCTCGTGGATATTGAGCTTTAAGCTCTAATATATGTTGCCTGTAGTTGACCATTAACTATTTAATATGTTGCTAACATGAAGATAGTGATAAAGTAAAACTTGGTAAAATTCTTACTCGATATAAGGTACAATTTCCCTGCAATTGGTAAGGACGTAATGATGTGCTTTGGTTAATGATTCGTTATCGAGAGTGATAAGTTCACCTTTCCCTAATGGGCGGCCCACCTTTTTAAAGAGTGATGCCACTTCATCATTCATAGATGCGTCTATGTGATTGATGTTGTCTTCATTTCGTACAGGACGATTGAATCGTGTTTCTACACCTTGTAAATATCTTGAGCAAAATGTTAAACACTCTTCAGCAAGATAACCCTCTGCGATGGATCCTTCGGGTTGAGCTTTATTACCAACATAAGACTTTAACGTAGACAAGAACCTACACAAAGAATAAAAGAAATATGGTGGAAAACCAAGAATATGATATCAATACAATACATTAATATATGAATGAAAATAAAAAGTACCGTTCGATGGGATACATCCATCTCCCTTGGACTGGTCCACCAATTTTTGCTTCATACACCAGATGAACGGTCAAGTGGACCATGATATCAAAAAATGATGGAGGAACTATTCTCTCCAAATGACAGAGAGTCAAAGCAATTTGAGATTCCAACTTATTCAAACTCTCAAACTCGTCCCGCCTTTGAACATAATTCTTTGAAGAATAAGCATAGCTGGATTATAGGCTTACAAACTTGCTTAGGTAATAATCTTCTGATCGCTAATGGTAGAATTTGTTGCATAAGAATATGACTATCATGACTTTTCAAGAAGAAATCTTACGGTCCTTCAAGTTCACGCATCGAGATATATTAGCAGCATATCCATCTGGAACTTTAATATCCTTCAACACCTTGCACAATATATGTTTTTCTTTCGCACTTAAAGATAAACAAGCTGGAGGCACATATAACTTACCAGATGCATGTCTGCGTGGATGTAATTCATCTCTTATTCCCAAAACCTGCATGTCTAACCTAGATTTCACACCATCTTTGGACCTTCCAGTAACGTTTAATAATGTCCAAAGAATATTATCGCAAACGTTTTTCTCAATGTGCATCACATCAAGATTGTGCCTCAAAATATTGTCCTGCCAATAAGGTAGTTAAAAAAAAATGCTTCTTTTCTTCCAATTGTCTGGCAAAGCATCATTCTTGCTTTTCTTTCCAAACTTGGTATGCTTTCCATGTAACTCCCTCAAAACCTCTAACCCAGACAATGGTTTTGGAGCTGGCCTCAATTCCTGATGATTATCGAAAGACCTTTTATGACGACGAAGTACATGTGACACAGGCAAAAACCTACGGTGACCTAGGTAGCAAAACTCTCTTCCATGCTTCAACCATTGTGAATGTGTATGCTTATTACAAGAAGGACATGCAAGACGACCTTGGTGCTCCAACCAGATAACATTGCATAACCTGGAAAATCACTGATAGTCCACATCAATGCAACCCTCATCTGAAAATTGAGTTTTGCGGATGCATCATATGTGTGTATACCATTATTCCATAGATCTTGTAACTCGTGAATCAAAGGCTGAAGATATATATCAATGTCATTTCCAGAATGACGGACCAGGAATGAGTAGTGACAAAAAACATGTAAGGTTGTTTCATGTACAACCAATAAGGCAAATTATAAGGCAACAAAACAACCGGCCAAGTACTATGAGATACATTCATTGTCCTAAATGGATTAAAACCATCAGCTGCTAAACCTAATCTCACATTGCGAGGATCAGAAGCAAAATCTTGATGTCGAAAGTCAAAAGTCTTCCATGCAGGTGAATCTGCAGGATGCCTTAAAACTCCATCATTTATACGACTTTCTGCATGCCAGCGCATCAACATAGCTGTATCTGAAGACATGAACAGCCTTTGAAGTCTTGGTCCTATAGGAAAATATCGGAGTTTTTTTGCGCACTACGATCTTTTTTTGGAGATCAACATCGTTGGTTGATGTACTTTTCCATCTATCAGCTCCACAGACCAGACACTTTGGCTCATTCACATCCTTTTTCCAAAATAACATGCAATCATTTGGGCAGGCTTCTATCGTTTCATAACTCAACCCTAAGTTTGAGATGAATTTCTTAACCTCATAGTAAGACTTTGGTAAGGTTTTCCCCTCTGGAAGCACCTCGCTCAATAGCTCCATTAGCATAGTAAATGACTTGATTGACCACCTTCCAAGACACTTAATATGAAATAATCTAATTATGAAGGAAAGCTTCGAATGACTTGTGCAACCAGGATAAAGTTCTGTTTGATTTGCCTCCACCAACTTAAAAAATTGTAAAGCCTCTGCGTTAGGATTTTCTGTTGATGCAAGTGATTCATGACTAGTTACCATGTCATTCAACATGTCTTGCATATCACTGCATGCACCATCATAGTGATGCTCTACACTATCCATAGATTGTGGTGCATGAAATGAACTCTCACCGTGTAGCACCCAATGAGTATAATTACGGACAAATCCTGAGCATGTTAAGTGATCAATCACATCTTCTCGAGAGAACCAATACCGATTGGAACAATTTTTGCATGGGCACAATATTTTATCGTCTCAACAATTGGGAGATCCAAATGCAAATTCAAGAAAATTGTTCAACCCATTCAAGAATTCATCAGAACTTCTAGGCTTATTCATCCAACTTTTATCCATCGTAAAAACCTATACGACATTAGAAGTTATGTCAAGAAAAACAACACAAACCATTAAACATCAAAGCAGCAACTTTACTTAGTATTTTTTAAATCTGACTCATGTGTGTAATATATATATATACATATATGAAAAACAAGGTTCTTTAAAAGAAACCTCACAAAAATTGTACACAATAACCCCTTCAGAGCCGACTCACCAAGTGCAGCAGTTGCATCAAAAATTGACCCGGAAAACAAACAGAAACAAGCCAAAACATAGGCCAAAGCTCAAAATGGTGCCATAGTAAACAGCAGCACAGCAGAACACATAAACAAGCAGCAGACAGGCGAGAACACAGACATCAATACTTCTAATTGAGACAAATGTGCACTTCTGCTCTTCTGTTTTTTGCTTTATTTAAACAACTTAATTTAATATGAAAGTACTAAGCTAGAATGTTGATTCCTGCAAACATTAATTCAACAAGTACTCTCAACTAAGTATTCTCTTAAGAAGATGACATTAACTTTAATGTGGAGACAAAATAAGTTCTGCATTAAAATGACAATATTCTTTTTGTATTCTAACTGAGAAACTAAGTAACATGACACTAATTTACACCAAAGGCTGAAAAGTTTAGGAACCAAGTAATATGAAGTAATTTTTGGTTCATTAGTGTATTTCGTAGTTTTTTAACAGAAACTATGGATATTTTATAGAATGTGCAGAAATTGAATGCAATTCTTTTGATAAGAGTTGGGTAGTTTCTTCTTTAATTGTTGTTTTTCATATGCTTTTCCAGATTCTGAATGTGGCTAGAACTAGAGGGATCTATTACTTGATGTTAGACCATGCATTGTTTGACATCCTAAATGCTCTCTCATCGAAGCTTCTATGTATTATACATTCATCATATGATTCATGATTAAATTAGTGTTTAATGTTCATCTATCACTTTCTTCAGGCTTTGATATTACTTGTTTATCAAAATAGAGTACATAGGACTTTCGTCGAACAGCTGCCGTGCACAATACAAACTTGCAGTCACTACCAATAAAAGATTGTCTAATAAATTAAAAGCAATGAGTAAAATTGTTGTACCTCAACTTGATGCGTTTATCAACTTGGAGACTTCAATTTCGAGATCCAACCTTTAGAACGACCTGATCCTCCCACCAATTGAATCTACTGTTATATGAGTTGGGGCTATTGCAAGTAAAACGTGTTTGCAGCAGAGTAGCCTTGTCAATACTCAAACCTGGGTTTCCATTCTGTTCTATTTTTCCTAGTTTAGGAGATAGAGAAATACAGAGGTGTTGCGATAGAAAAAGATGGAGAAACAGAGATGTTGCGATTGAAAAAGATGGAGCTGTGTGGAAGATGAAGAAGAGGATAACTACTTGTGCTGTCTGTTTCTCTTTCTATGAATATGTCGTTTAATGCTCCTCTCCTTTTCTCTTTCTATTAAGTGTACTTTAAGTTTATTATTATTTTATTTTTGGATAAATGGTGTTTTGCCCCCCTCTACTTTGCCAAGTTAACAAAACGCCCCCTATACTATGAAATGATCAATTTACCCTCTTCTACTATGCCAACCTAACAAACAGCCCCTTCCATCCAAAACTCCATCCAAAATTCCGTTAAGTGATGACTCACCAATATGACTCATCACAATTAAATGATGTACATTGCCACATCAGTTTAAAGACAGTACATTTTAAGTACAAAAGACAATAAAAATATTAATTTTAAATTTATAAATTAAAAAGTATATATTTAATTTTTTTTATGGATTTTTATTTTTAATTTTTTCAATTAAATAAATATTTGAATTTAAAAATTTCAAAGTTATTTTAGAAAAAAATGTATATTTATTTTAGAAAAAATGTAATTTCATTTTTAATATTAAAATCCATAAGGGAAATATTTTTAAAAAAATATTTTTTATTTTTTTATTTATAAATTAAATTTAATTATTTTTATAATTTTCTTTTTTCATTTTAGTTCAGTTGAGATGGATGAAAGTCGTTGATGTGGCAATGTACAGTCATTTAATTGTGGATGAGTCATATTGGTGAGTCATCACTTAACGAATTTGGATGGAAATTTGGATGGAAGGGGTTTGTTTGTTAAGTTGGCATAGTAAGGTGGGGTAAATTGATCATTTCATAGAAATAGGGGGCTGTTTGTTACTTGGCAAAGTAGAGGGGGAAAACACCCATTTTCCTTTATTTTTTAGCATTAAAAACCGAAGAAATAAATGATGAAAGTTTGTAAATGGCTTTCTAATACTTATATTTAAACTTGTGATAAAGTGAAGAATTGAAAGTCATATAATCGCATAGGTTCAAATAAATAAGATATTTAATGTTGTATAATTACATTAAAATACAATTGACTCATTTGTCACTAAAGTAATATTTTCCTTTAATTAAATAAAATATTAAACAAATATAAACTATTCGTTGAAATAAATATTTGATTAATTGTTAATATAATACATTACAATACATTAACTCAATTGTCACTATAGCTAATATTTTAGCTTAGTTAAATAAAAATATTACATAATTCCAGACTTCTGGAGGCATATATTAATACTTATAGAGACAATTGTTCTAATTGTCCGTGGATCGAAACATTTAGATACTAATGTTGCATATATCACGACGAAGTAGAGACAAATAATTTTTTCGCTCGAGACAAATAATCATATTAGTTGTCATAGTAAACTTTAAGTGACTATTAGATTAATTGTCTCTTGCGTATTTGTTGCTAGATTCATGTTTTGTTGTAGTGAATATACAGTTCATGTAGGATGTCAATGATGTGCATTTTAATCACTGTATGGTCTTCCTCTGTTCTGAATAGCAGGACTAATCCTATGATTCTTGATCCATTTGCGAATGTAATTTCAAAGTTACATCTTTTTTAGAACATATTTGCACCCTCCACTTATCCCCTCTCCTCCTAAGCCTCTCCTCTTTTTCATTTTTAAGTAATCTTATATCTTGTAGGTTGGTTCACATCTATAACTCATTTCGCCTAAAAATTATTGTGAAAAAAAATTGATACTACGATTTATTAAGAAACAAAAGAAAAAGAGAGTGGGCTATTTGAATTTTAGTCATCTCAAATTTGGAGAGTAATTAAATTTCCAAGGTCAACCCTTAAAACATTCATACAAGTTCTTGTGCTAATCCATGTTTTAAAAGCTATCAATCATTCTCATGTACAAAAGGAGATTAACAACATATTTCACTAAAACAGACAATAGTTAACTACTTATACTTTGTTTCATGTTTGTTTGCTTGATTGTACTTTGAAGTTTGTATTTCGAACTAGTATTGTGTGTCGTGCGATGCCATGGAAAATAAATTGATATATGTAGACATTGTTCATGCTTGTTGTAATTAGAAGTCATTGTGAATACGAATAATATAACATTTGGTTATAGAAATAAAATGAATAGCTATTCAAAAGATTAGAAATCTTGTTGTACAATATTTAACTGATGGATTGATCGGTTCATGACGATCAGTTCAATATCTAGTCTAGTAAATAATGATTTTTTGTTTACCCATACCTAAAACAACTCATTCAATGAGGGTTTACCTTCTTTAATATGTTTAAGATAAAGACAAATACTTCAATAACTGTTCATAAATACTTTTTAGTTTACCTATATCTAAAAAACCTTGTTAAGAGAATTTTACCATGTTTAATCGTCAGACAAATAGGTCAATACATAATAATTTTTTTTTTGGTTAGGTACCCATACCTAAAAGTATACGATCAACACATGTTGTGTCATGTTTCATCGGTTCGAGTTTAGTGTGAACAACTCAATACAGAGTCTCATGCACAACAAATTTTAGTTTAATCAGTTTGGTACCTTGAGAAACCTGTCCCAAACATATATTTTTAGCTTACCTATATATTTAGAAAACTCCTCAAATTTTACTATGGGTCGTTTTTTCGTCCTGGATTTGGGGAGGAGGAACTGAACAATTCTGTTGCATTCTTCGAATTCTTTGTTTTCCGTCGCTAATTGTCCGTCGGCCATTGTTGTTGGAAGAAGAAAGAAGAACGGAAGAGAGAGAAGGCAAAAAAACCTAAGGCTCTGAGACCATATGGAAGGAAATTGATTGATGATTCATTAAAGTAAGTTCCGAAGAATATAAATACACCTCTAATAACTATCTTCTTCCTAAAGATTAGCTAATATAACAATAATATATTATACAACTAATTGACCGAAGATGGAGGGAAATAGAGGGATATCATGTCAACGTGGCTTGTTAGTCAATATCTTTGAATTCAATTTCTCCTTCCCCACCAAATCCAAAAACTCCAACAGGTTTTTGAAATCCTTTAAATTGATGAGAATTGAAGGGAAAGTTATTTCTTCCAATTCCAGGTCGTCATTCGAGAGGAAACACAAGAAATTTAATTCCGGTGGAATTACCAATTTTCTCAGCAATCAAATTCCATTGGATACATAGCACCTTCTGGCTAGTGTAAGCACATGGCTAGAATGTTGGCTTGGGTACATCCACCCTGGGTTCGACTCCCACCAGAAGCAAATCCAAGGATTTCCTTGTTTGAGAGCTAATGTGTTGTAGAGACTAATCTAGGTGAGTGAGTTTGGCCATTTTCTTGGTCTGTGGGCTTTCAGCAAGGATCGAAGAGCTAGTAGCAGGCGACTGTCGGTAACGACGGTGAGAAAACATCCTGCAAGGGGGCCTGTCTCTGTAATCGAAGGGCGACCCATTGTGAGGCTCTCCGTCATAAAAAAAATCCATTGGATTTATCAATTCTCCAATATATAACCCATTTTGAATTTGTAGGATAATTATTGTGGTAAAATACAAATAACTAAAAACAATGGTTAAAAATTGACCGCTTGAGATCAAAAGTATTAATAGAAAAAAAACATTTAGGGTTGTTTGTTTGGTAAAATTTAAGGGTGATTTGCCTAGAATTGAGGTCCAAATCTAGGGGTAGATAATTCAATGAAATAGATTGTTTGTTTTGCAAAAAATAAGAGAGATTTGCCAAGAATTAAATTCTAGGTGGTCATTTTAGATTTCATCCCCCTTTTTTGAAATCTCTGAAATCTCTACTTAATAGTAGTGATTTGGGACTTTCTCTAGTGATTTGAGTGTGTGTTTCCATATTACCCTTGTTTATAGAAGAAGGAGAAGAGAATGGGAAAATGTGAATAGAGGAGAATAGGGATAATTTGGTCTTTTCCATGTTGGTTCATTATTTTCATTTAAATGATTTTTAATTTTTTAATTCAACATTCCTCACAAAATCACTCATCCAAACGGTCTATTCTGAAATAGACAAGAATTCAACAATCCTAGCTATTCTAATTCCCTAGCTATTTCAATTCTCTCCGATCCAATTCTACCAAACAAACGACCTCTTAATATCGAATGTGATCAAATAAATCGAACTGGAAAATATTAATAAAACGCTTGATATTACAAATCGTGGCCAAAAAAAAAAAATGAATAAGCTTGATTTTATACGGTTACTGGTTAGTTACAGAAAAGTAAATACAAATCAAATCAAATCAAATCACCAAATATTAATTAGTCTAAATTCTGTTGTTTTGTATATCTTAATATTTGATACTTTTATGTTTGTGAGTTGTAATTTTTCTATTTTGAATGTTTTATGAATGAGTATGTTGAATTTTAATATTTTAAATTATATATATTTTTATTGAATAATGATTTCATATTATTGATTTAATTAATAGTTAAAAAATTGAACCTCTCTATACATCCGGTTTAAATCCGGCTTAACTAAAACTTCTCCGGTTCAACTTCATTATATTATTTAGTTTATTTAACCGTTTAAACGATCCGATCTCGACATTCAACAATCCAACCCTAGTTAAATCATTAAACCCTAAACCTTATCCTCACCGGCTGGTCCGACATTAAGACCATGATATATACATGTTCAAAAAGCTATCAATCATTCTCCGTATCAGTAGTAGGGGTGAATTCGTTTCCTCCATAAAAAAATGAGATAAGAGACAATTAAAATAATTAATCATTCCCATGGAATTCCGGTAATTAATTAATATTTAATACAGATTACATTGTACTTGCATACGGAAATATTGCCCCAATAATGAAAATCCATGCATGCTGAAAAAGATACTGATCCCGAGACAACGATTCCATTTCCAAGATTCATTCCCCAACAACATTAAATTGATTAAATTATTATGATTCAGTTCCTCTGTCATCGTCCCTACTATATAACATATGATTCTGATGTCTTTCCCTTCATCATCCATCAACAATCATACAACATAGATCCTATTCATCAGTAGCCATGACTGCACTACTCATTCACTCATTGACCCTAACAATGGCCTCCTCTGCTTCATTACCAACTCAGAACCAGCAGCTGCCGGCGGCGGATTCAGTGTACAACTGATCCACCGTGACTCCCCTGTTTCACCCTTTACAACCCACACCCTCTCCATCTCAACGAATCCAAAACGCACCCCCTCAAAAGATCCTTCAACCGTCTCCACCATTAAGTCCATCTTGGCTGCCCAATCCGAAGTAACCGCAAACAATGGTGAATACCTCATGAACATCTCCCTGGAACGCCGCCGGTTCCAATCCTCGCTATCGCCGACACTGGAAGCGACGTGGTATGGACACAGTGCAAGCCTTGCCCCAGCTGTTACGTGCAAAACGCTCCTTTATCGACCCACCTCTTCAAGCACCCCACCAAACGGTGCCGTGTTCCTCCAAGCGTGTTCTTCTCTCAATAACGTGTTCCTCCAAGGCGTGTTCCTTCTCTCAATAACGAGGGTGCCTTCTGCGCTGAGAACGACACCGTTTGCCATTACCAGGTTGGATACGGAGACCAGTCACACACGGATGGTTGAACCTAGCGGTTGAGATGTTGACCCTGGGGTCCACCAATGGTCAACGTGTCCCGTTTCCCCAAGACTCTGATTGGATGCGGCCACAACAATGCTGGGACATTCAGCGCAAATGGGTCGGGGATAGTGGGGTTGGGGGGCGGGTCGGCTTCTCTCGTCACCCAAATCGGGTCGTCAATTGGCTATAAATTCTCCTACTGCTTAGTCAATTGGAAAAGGATAAACTCACCAGCACAATGAGTTTTGGAGAAAACGTTGTCGTATCAGGTGTTTCGACTCCGTTGATTTCCGACCCCACAAAGCCTACTTTTCTACTTTCTTAACTAATTGATAGTTGCACCTTTTAATTAAGCTTTAAAATTTTTCCAGCTAAATAACTCTTTTGTCTATTTTTCAAAATAAACTCTTTTATCTATTTTCGTCTCTAGGTTTTGATTATGATTTTAAACAAATTCAACTACTGAATCACATCAAAATATCACTCCTTATTTTTTTTAGATTGGTTCGAACAATTCAATTACGTCCTAATGGGTTACATGGGTATTACCCCGTCCTTCCCCCCGCAAGACTAAACGGGTACAAAATTCAAATCATTCCCGCACCAAAATGGGTATCGGGCAAATCTACTACCCATCGGTGAACTCCAAATCTCTCTACATCTGAATTGCAACGAAATTTTCAAGATAGAGCTATGGGATTATTTATTGATACCAGCCAGAGTGATGTATGTATGAATATTGGGTTGGATACGATGAAGTTCGAAATTCGTAGCATAAAAAAGTTAACTAAACGAAGTTGAAAGTCGATAACATAATATTTATAATTCTTGCAATAATAGCACACCCCTTAAACAAGTACTCTACTTCACCACCAATGTTAGTCTTGAGTGTTTGTTCAAACTTTGCGTGAAGAATATTCATACTCGCCTCTCAAGGGAGGATGCCATCATTTCCACCAATGTAGTACCAAAATGACTATAAAGGTTTATCTCCACAAACTTTTTATGATACATCATCCAATTAACCTACACATCATCTTTCATCTATGGCGTTTAAACATGTTATGGTTTAACATTGGAGATGCTCTTAGGTGTATACTAATTCCTTAGCCACTTCTCAACCATTTCGTGTTTCAAAATTAGGACAAAGTAGGGATTAAAAAGTCAAAAGTTTATTGATGATTAATTGTACAAGACTTCAATAGCCCAATGGATGAGCGCTGGTCTACGAACCAGAGATTCGGGTTCGATCCCAGTGAAGTTGTTCTTATAACTTTGTAACAGCCCTAATGACTTGCTAAATTGGATGGGTGCGTAAAAAGAGAAAATATGTTATCGTGAATGTTCATAACATAATACTAGATTAGTGTTGGCCTATTGGCCGATTAAATATTTTTATTTTTAAAATTATTATTTTAATGTACTCTAAGGTCTAAGCGCATGTTTTTGTTGATGAAAATCAATAAAACATACTTTTACATTGGTTTTAGTGGTTATTGAAAAAAATATAGAATAACTGACTTATAATCCTAAAATTAAAGTAATGTTTAGGGATAAACTAATGGTGGTTATATAATATCATGTACAATATACTAAAATGCTTTACTGACAAAAGGAAGAATTGCGGATCACCCGACTTGTGGGTTGATCCTTGTACTTATTGTTTAAAAGTTCATGGATTTCAAGTACTGGTTTATGTAATGGAATTTCTTTGGCATTTCATTATGCGTTTAAGAATGTTTTGCCTTTCATGTGTATGAATGTTGCTTGGTTCGAGTCTGTGATACCCGGGTTAGCATTGTTTGGGTTAAACCAGTGGTTTAACTGGATCTTCTAGGGTGGGAGTGTTACAACGGGTATCAGAGCCTGGTTAGTTTTTTGTTTGCATAGTTGTGCTACTAGCTTTCTCAAGGCATCATGAACCCTATAGGGAGAGTTAGTATTCCACTTTCGTGTTAGCACTAGACATTCCAAGGGGCTGGTTTTCCGCTTTGCTGCTGAAGTGAAAAAGGGAGAAAGGTTTTCAAGGGAGTTTTTTAAAGCAAAAACGGTTTCAATGAGTCAATGTATTGGATCAATAGAAGGATTCCTCTAATTATCGGTGACAAGCTTGGCGGTACTGCTGGAACGAGAAGGCCTCGGGCCGGGGGTCAAGAGCATGGTGATTGGTGACAGAGTCGTTAGCAAGAGAACGCCAATTAATGTGTAACAATGCAAAGGATTCTGGTTCCGTCTGTGAAGGAAAACAAGTCAGTTCATGGGAAGCGCTCCGGTACCCACAGGGTACCGATACCCTGTGCCATGTGTCGTCATTTAATTAGCTGGATAAATTAATTAACAAAATTATAATTTTGATACCCCAATTAAGTCTCTATTACCATAAACACATTAATATATTTGCAAGATTCACTAACAGAAATATGTAACCCGTTAACTTTAACTATATTTGTATTATTTTTATAATTTTTAGTAAAATCATTATCTTCAAAACAGTCAACATTCATATTTTTTCTACGAAGAAACTGAGATCCGAGAAGAACTAGAACAGTAGAACGGCAAGCCATCATCGAGAACTTAGGAATCGGCAGAGCTTAACCTTCTGACGCGATGCCATAGCTTAGGTCAACTACCTCGCTGTCGGCCCATGGAATATCGCAGGTTGATCTGAGCAAATGATTCGCAATAATCGACTCTCGTTCATTGTAATCATAACCATGAATCTCCTATTGAATCGTAGCATCAACTAACTCTTTCCCTCCGACGATTGAATACTCCTGAATAAAAAATCTTGCTCTGCATCTACCTTATCTATCCTTAGATGTAACCTCTGCAACTGCAACTGGAGTTTGTGATTAAGATGCCTCCTAATCAAGGCCTGCCCAGCATCAATTGAAGAAATAAACACGAGGAGGCGAAGAATCTCGTCATGTTGTCGTACGAGAAGGAAAAACCATCTCATTTTGAATAATGAAACAGAGAAAACTATATCTTGTTAACTTAATCAGTTAACTTTGCAAGCTCATTAGTAGGCTAATCAATCAACTTAAGCTCAGAGCTAGCACAAGCTGTGAATAAGCTGGCAACATCAGCGTCAATCTGTATTTACTTCTGGAACTCTTTGGCATTGGTTTCTTCATTCAGTCTAGTCAACATTCGTAGATGATCCTCGTAACTAACAGGTCGAGTTCTTTAGGTATTTCGAGGCGGCAGTTCTGAAATCTGACTGCTCACACTACTTGCATTGGATTCATCCCGCTCTGTGGTAGTCTCAGCATGGCGAGCTCCCATAGAATGACTTCGAAGTTGTACACGTCGCACTTGCAAATCGAAATTGCAGTTCGTTCAGCTCAAAGGGAAAGAAACAAAGCAAAGACAATAGAGTATGAAGCAGTAAAAGATCGGCAAACTTGACTCGCTTTTTGTTCGGAGTTCGTTTCGGAGGACTTTGGGTGCCATCAATTTGGACATAAAACAACATATCAAAAGAACTTCCGAAGATGAGCCTCTCCAGCTTCTTCCCCAAAACTATGATATTGATATCAACGTTATGAGGCACTGCGCCCCAATAAACGTGGACAGAGCAGCTCAACTGCCACTATCAACATGCAGCACCTTCTGAATCATGTTGGGCATAGGTCCCCAATCACTAAGAGCCGATTATGAACACAAACAAAACAAAATCCAGAGTGGTGCCAATCAGAAGACTCGGCTGATTTGGGCAAAGGATGCCATCTATCAACCTCAGATCATAGGCAAGCCACTGTCCTTGAGACTGTTCAGTGAGAACAAACAACCAATTACCCCACAATCTTTATGTTGCTTTATAATTTGCATATTCTGAGCTGTAAATCAAACGTTTCCACCTTTGGAGACAGCTTCAAGTATCCCATAGATAAGCAGGGTGATCGACGATACTTAGGAGTTTGCCGGGAGAAAAATGGCAAGCTGAAAAAAATCCTTGTAATTAAAACAAATAAATAAGGATCATAGATAAGCAAACAAACGGTAGGGTGGATGATAAAGTTAAATTGACTTCGAGAAAATTATAGGATCAAAACAGTATTTTATATGAAATTTGGGTTTAATGATACATAAATGTGGATTAATTAAGTCAGCCATATCATACAATGCCACATGGCAGTGGTATCGGTACCCTGCGGGTACCGGAGCGCTTGTCGTCAGTTCATTAAGGAAGGTGCAAAGGTTTTGGTGTGGAGAGCTCTGGGTTGTGAAATAAAGACTGGAGCAAGGGTAACATGCATTATGAAGTACATAACGATCATTGTAAAAGTTGGGCAACATGTGTTATGGTGTTCATAACGCAGTTGTAAGAGTTGGGTTGCTAGGTTGGTTGACGGTTGGATGGCGTGATGCTGGCTGAGTGGTGCAGCATTGCGATCCAGCTTTAGTCATTTTGGATGTCACCCAAACGTCACGAAGGCCGATCTAGCTTTTGGGCGCACCTGCCTACGCGACGCTGACTGGGTTGCGTGGTGTTGGATGGATGTCTAAAACCTAGACCGGCCAATCCAAATTTTCTGACCAATCTATGGGACCGAAGCCGCAAACCCTTGTTCACTTTTTTTCTAATCTGTAGTCACAACTGTAGAACGCTTTGTTCACATTTGACTAGTCAGTAGTCAAAAGTTGTAGAAAGCATGGTGGTGAGTATCAAATGAGGACGAGAGAGATTATCGTATGCTGAAGTTTCAGCACAAGTTGGTGATGAAACAGCCTCATGTCTAGATTCATTCAGACATAGCAATCGCTATGTCTGAATGAATCTAGACATGGGGGTGTTTCAGCAACAAAACTTCAGCATACTATAATTTTCCGATGACGAGAATCTAATAATTACAATTTACTCAATTTTTTTCCTTATATAAAATCCACATATTTTTTCACCTAAAAAAATTCTCATATTTGATTTGATACGCAGATTGTCATAGGTATCTTCTAGAGCTGGCAAACGGGTTGGGTTGGGCGGTTCATCGGGTTGTGGGTTAGGTCGGGTCGCGGGTAAGTCAGGTCGCAGGTTCATGGGTCATGGGTTAGTCGGGTCGCAGGTTAGTCGGGTCACGGCTTAGTCAGGTCTCGGGTTGATCGGGTCGTGAGTAGATCAGACTGCGGGTTTTTTGGGTCGCGGGCTGGGCGGGTCTCGGGTTGGGTCGGGTTGCCCATCGGGTCACAAGTCTCAACTACAGTTTGCAAAAGTTGATATAAATTTTTTTATGTGATAAATCATTCTAAATAAAATTTAATAAATGTTTATTGGCTTTTAGCCGCTTGTATATTAGAAATCATTTATTTTTATAAATTACATATACTTATAATAAATAAAACAAAATTTAATATAATTTAACTTTTAAGGTTTATGGTTTAATATTGGACTCATTTTTAAATTTAGTCAAACCTTTAAAAAAATTGCAAATGTAGCCACTTCATTTTTATGACATTTTTTAGGCCAAATATTTTGCTTTTATGTCAAATGACAAATATAGTTAATGTTCTTTGGATGTTAAACATAGTTATTGATGGTGTTAAGTGCTAAGTGTTAATAGAGTTGATGTGGCATCTATTTGACTTGGATTCCAACAAGGCCTTATCTGTTGTAAAAAAATTGAAAGGTTATATTTTAAACGATTTCACTTGTTAGGTTTACAAAACACATTGTTTTGATTTTTTTAATTAGTTGTATGATACCTCGTTGGTAGCTAACTCACAATATATGTTGATTGTACCATTAATACCATCAAGACACGTAATAATTTAGTCTAAAAAGGTTGAGAATTGGAATGGAGCTAGTGAAAGAGAAAATATAATTCACTAATATAAAAAGTAGGAAAATTAGTTAAGCGGTGTCGGTGTGTTATATTTATAACAAGTCAATGATAACCATGTAGTAACCAAGTCCATGTTTTTCATTTTCATTATTCGGTTGTGGCCTAGTTGGTGTGTGTTGACAGTTTGTAATGAATAATCATTTTCTAAACTCTTAACGTTATAATAACTAATTGATTAGCAAACCTTAATTCGTAGAATTGCATTTATCAATTCATAGAAACACCCAACTCATAAACATGAGTATACTTAATAAAATACTTCATAATTAATAATAGTCTAGTTATTACGGGCACAATCGGTAGGCTTGAAAGGAGACAGTCCTCTTCTGAATATCATATCCAATCAAGAAATTCTCTGCGCCACCACGTTACCATAAATCGATCCATTGTCACTCCCTTGAAAGGCCAAACACGACACCGTATCGCGACCTGGATGAGACATTAGACGGAAGCAGCTCCACGTCAGCACACCCTGAAAATGAACAGTTATCCGAGGAGCTTTCAGACTACTCCCCACGTAACAAAGGCTCAGTCCCCTTGTGGGTCCTCTGCTTTCTTCCCCCGACGATCTGACTCTCCACGGCATTCGACAGTTGGAGAAGAACTCTTGTGGGAGCATCGTTAGCGTGGTCCCAGAATCAATGATGATGTCCCCATTTCCAATGATGATCCTGTTTGGAGCGTATTTTCTTCTCCCAACGCTGATGCCTACCAAGTTAAGAAAGTAGAAAGTAGGCTCGTGGGGTGGGAAATCAACGGTAGTCGAAACAACCGCCGCCACCTGAAATGGACAGCGTTTTTTCTCCGAAATTCATCGTGCTGGTGAGTTATCCTCTCCCAATTTGACTAAGCAGTAGGAGAACTTATACCCAATTGAGACGACCCGATTTGTGACGAAGAAGCCGACCCGCCTCCCAAGCCCACTATCCCCGACCCATTTTGGGCTGAATGTTCCAGAATTTTCGTGGCCGCATCCAAACAGAGTCTTGGGAAAACGGGACGCGTGTTAACCATCGGTGGATCCAGGGTCAACATCTCAAGCGCCAAGTCACCTTCCGTGTGGGACTGGCCGTCTCCATATCCGACCTGGTAATGGCAAACGGGGTCGTTCTCAACGCAGAAGGCGGGGATTGGAATTTTGTAGCCTAATTTAAAATTTTATGTACCGTCAGTAGCCAAACACGTAAAAATGTCCAGAAATAGCATAATCTGACCGCAGCCAGCGCTGTGCGCCAGCCAGCCAGCGCATTGCTGCCCAGCCAGCGCGTAGCTGGCCAGCTAGCGCACCCTGGCCAGCAAGCCAAGTTCTGCAAATGAAATGCAAAACAATTGCAAATATGGGAAAAGAGCAAATTAGTCACTTTTCTTTACCTTTTTGTAGATAGATTATATTATTATTATTTGATAATATAAGTCGGCCTTGATAAAATAATAATATAATAAACTAGGATTAATTAAGAAAATTGTATATTAGCCGTCACAATCTTTTGAATTTCGGATCCCGATGTTACGTTTGTTGGAGACACAACAATGAAGGAGAGAACAAATTGCAATAATTTTTTTTAACATGGAATCAATCAGCGCATAGCCAGACCAGCAGGACCGACCTCGGGTCACGTTATTTTAACTTTGAATTACGGATCCCGAAGTCACGTTGTCGTTTCTCACCTTCATTGTTGTGTCTCCAACAAACGTGACCTCGTGATCCGTAATTCAAGAGATTGTGGCGGTTAATAATTTTTTTTTTAATTAATCCTAGTTTAATATATATTATCATTTTATCAAGGCCGACTTATATTATCAAAATAATAATAAAAATAATCTATCTACAAAAAGGTAAAGAAAAGTGACTAATTTGCTCTTTTCCCATTTACAATTGTGTTGCATTTCATTTGCAGAAACTTCGCTTGCTGGCCAGCGCTGCGCTAGCTGGCCAGCTACGCGCTGGCTGGGAAGCAATGCGCTGGCTGGCTGGCTGGCGCTGGCTGCGGGTCAGATTGTGCTATTTCTGGACATTTTTTCGTGTTTGGCTACTGACGGTACATATTTTTAAAATTGTGCTACGAATTCCAATTCCCGCAGAAGGCCCCCTCGTTCTGGAGGGAAGAACACGCCTTGGACAAACACGGCACCGTTTTGTAGGTGCTGGAAGAGGCAGGGTCGAATAAGGGAGCATTCTGAACGTAACAGGTTGGGCAAGGCTGCACTGCGTCCATATGATGTCGCTTCCAGTGTCGGCGATAGCTAGGATATGAACCGGCGGCGTTTCCCAGAGAGAGTCCATGAGGTAATCACCATTGTTTGGGGTTACTTGGGATTGGGCAGACAAGATGGTATTAGTAGTAGTACTACTGAAATGGTGGAGACGATCTTTTGAGGCGTTTCGGAGTCGTTGAATGGAGAGAGGTGTGGGTTGTAAAAGGGTGAAATGGGGAGTCACGGTGGATCAGTTGTACACTGAATCCGCCGCCGGCAGCTGCCTCTGAGTTGGTAATGAAGCAGAGGATGACCATTGTTATGGTCAATGAGTGAATGAGTACAGCTGCAGCCATGGCTAAACTTTAGTAGTTATGATGATTGTTGGTGGATGAAGGAAAGACAGCACAATCATGTTTATATAGTCAATTTGGGACGATGACAGAGTTACTGAATCATAATAATTTAATTAATTAATGGGTTAATACACCTTTTTACCCTCTACTATGCAAAAGTTAACAAACATACCCTTTTACTATTTTCTAACCGATTTAACACCCTCTACTTTAAAAATTTAACAAATATGCCCCTCCTCGTTTAATTTTTCATCTATTTTTCATCCGATGTGTAGATTGTATGTGTCACGTCATATTATTTGTACACCTTATCGCTGTTTGGAATGTTCCCAATCGAAAAATTATTTAAATTAGAAAGAAAAATATAAAGGAATATCACAACACCTCCGTACATAAGAGTGATTATAATGGTTTTTTCTTTATATTTTCTTTTTAATTTAAATATTTTCACCTTGTGGAACATCCCAATTAGCGATGTTGTGCACAAATAATATGATTTAGCATGTATAATCAACTCATTAGACGAAAAATAGATGAAAAGATAAATGGAGGGGCATATTTGTTAAACTTTTCAAAGTAGAGGGTGTTAAATCTGCTAGAAAATAGTAAAAGGGTATGTTTGTTAACTTTGCATAGTAGGGGGCAAAAATGTGTATATGGGGTTGGTTAGCTAAATAGTCCTGAACTTTAGCCAAATAAACTAAACAAAAAAAATTGCTATTGACATTACCAGACTTTGACTCATTATCCAGAAGGTCACTGTTAGCTACGGACATCCATTATTCTGTCCATCCGCCTATGTGGACTTGCCAACTCCAATGTCACGTCATCTAAAGTGCCAAAATCAAATTAGATCTACCAAAAATTCTCCCTTCTCCTCCCTCCTCCTTCACTTTCTCTTTCCCTCCACCATCTCCGATGAAACCAGCTTCCTTGCTTGTGCCCAACTCCTTCACAAACTACCTGCCGCCACCTCCAATGACACCCAACAAACCCCTTTCCACAGCCGCCTCCATGGCGGCGCTACTCCTCTGTTTCGCAGCATCCTCAATCTCAAGCGGCGGCGGAATCGGCGGCGGCGGGCTGTTCATCCCCATACTCACCTTAGTCGCCGACTACGAATCGGAGGAGTGGGACAAGCCCGGGCGACGACGAGTTACCCGAATCTGACCCTACTCAGTTCCTCCAGACCTCTTACAACTCTGAACCCGCCTCACCAAATTCAGCTTCTTCTTCATCCCCTGCCGTCAATTTCTAACCCCTGCCGTGATGCTTTATCTCTAGGTTACAAGATTTCTGTTTGGTGATTGGGGTTGCTTCTGATGCCCTGTACAATAATTTGGGGCTGTTTGTTGCCTTTCCTTATTGTCGTTTGGTTGGTGGTTTACTATGTCCCCCATTGACTTCCAAATTCCCCGATTCACTGGTCAGAAGGAGTAGGGAAAACAGGCTTCACTTCGGTTGGTCGGCGGTGGGATGGGAGGAAGACGGGGAGAGGGTGAAGACTACCTGGAGAGGTAATTAAGGAAGCTTATTATTGCATCTGGTCATTTAGCATTCTTTCTTGAGCTAATAGTTGGGTGATGGTGGCAGCTTGAACTGGATTCGTGGGTGAGTTCCATGGAGGAGGGAGGAGATATGATTTGTGGGTGAGTTTCAGGGAGGAGGGAGGAGGGACCGGTTTGGGTGGGGAGTTTTGGGGGGGGTACGTTTGGGTACTCTGTCAGATGATTGGGCATATTAAAGAATGATGTGGCACTTTAAATGATGTGGCGTTGAGTTGGCAAGTCCACATAGATGGATGGACAGAATAATGGTTGTCCGTAGCTAACAGTGACCTTCTGGATAATGAGTCAAAGTCTGGTAATGTCAATAGCAAATTTTTTTTTGTTTAGTGACTTTTGGTTATTTGGCCAAAGTTCAACGATCACTTAGGTAACCAACCCTGTATTAACCCTTAATTAATTATGTTGGCCAAATGAATCTTGGAATAGTTGTCCGCGTCAGTTTATCTTTTTTTCATATATATAATTTTTCCATTTTCAGTGGATGGATTTCCATTTGTATATTGGCAAATACAATGTAATAATCTGTTACAGGGAATGATTGTATATATTCTAGAGGTGAATTGGAATAGGGTAACGTATCTATTTATTAAACGAGTATTAATTTGTACCTGCTCAATAATACTAAACTGGTAAAAATATAAAGGTGTGTGTTTTCCTGATCATGATCCTAAAGGGAAAACTTGTTTAACCCAATTACTTCTCTCCCATTTCATTCACTTTGTGTTTTGTCCTTTGTGCGCGCTTTTGATCGAATTATTGTCAACCCCTACTTCCATGCTCTTTGAGCCCGTGATTAAGTTTGATTTGTATAACTTGAGTCTTTCTGTCCTGTGATTGCTTGAAGTGTTGATTGTGAGTGTCCTACCCCCTTGAGCACCTCATCTTAAATAGTAAGCCTTGTCAGATTTTTCTAGTCTCTAGTCAAACTGTAGATAGCTTTGTTTTCTTTAACTAGTCAATAATCAAAAGATGTAGAAAAGCATATGCATCGCATAATAGTGACGTCTAATAATGATGAGATTCTAATAATTGCAATTTACTTCATTTCTTCCTTATATAAATCCCATATTTGTCTGAATTTCATAAATCTTCTTTTCTTCCTTCTTTTGGGATTAATTTTAGGGTGTGACGAACCAAGCTGCTCGTGTTCGGGGTCGGTTTTGGGTCGAAAAAGCCGATCGTGACCCCGGGTCGAAACCCAACCGGCTGGCTCGCGAGCCGGGTCGTTTATAAACGAGCCGAGCTCGAGCTCATGCCCTGCTCGGGTCGGGTGGCTCGCGACCAGCTCGGTTCGTTTGGGTCAACGATGCAGCTCCCCGAGCTGGCTCGTTTAAAAAAAGGCTCTCGAGCACTCGAGAATGGGTCGTGAGCTGGCTCGATAAGAACTCCGAGCTAGCGCGATTTTGGAGCTCGCGCGCTACTCGATTTTTTAGCTCGGAAATGGCTCGATTTTGGCTAATGAAATGGTTCGTTTTTTTGGCTCGATTTTGGCAAACACTTCGACCAGCTTAACGACCTACACGAGCTCGAGCTCGAGCTCGAGCTCGTGTAGGCTCGTTAAGCTCGAGCTCGACCTACTCAAGCCGGGCTCTTTTAGACTTGTTAACGAGCCTTACGAGCTCGAGCTCGTGGGGCCCTCCGTTAACGAGCTAGATTCGAGCCGAGTCAGCCCGAGCTCGAGCCAAAAAACTTTGGCCCGCGCCAGCTCGAGCTCGAGTGTGAAAGCTCGACCGAGCTTCGGCCGAGCTCGAGCCACATTCAAACCCCCAACGAGCCGACTCGAGCTGGGCAAAGCTCGGCTCGACTCGTCTCGTCACACCCCTATTAAATTTGTGGTCTAAATTCTCTTTCCCATAAAAAATTAATTCCTTCATCTTTTTTGTGTGGCTAGTCTTATTTCTTCTATGAATGGGGGGTAAGTTATAATAATTCCTTCAATATGCGTATAAAACTTATTAAATAATACTTAAAAAAATTTGCAGCCAATCTTTAAAATTATATTAACGATGAGTGGTTGAACGACGCTTTGGTGAAATATATTGAATAAGAATAATGTTCTAGTTTGGACATGCAATGTGTTTTTTATAATGCTTTCAAAATATGTGTGGTTGATAAATTAGTTAGTACTTTCTAGCTATATTCATCATAGATTATTTAGTTGATCATCACAATAATTATGTTCTATGTCTGTCATATGGAGTAAAATACACGAAATACTATCAAATTTTAATTTTTTTTTTCGCACTCACTATCATCAACTATACTTTTCGTTTCATTGAATACCACTTTATTTTTTATTAAGACGGAATGATAGCGACGCTATCATAGCGTGTCTTGATGGTATCATGATACGGTCAACATATAATGTTGAGTCGCTGCCAGCAAGGCGTTATGGTAGCCAAAACATTGAAAAGTTGTATTTTAAACAATTTCACTTGTTAGGTTTCCGAAACACTTTGTTCTGATTTTTTTAGTTGTATATACCTCATTGGTAGCTGGCTCAACAATATATTGATTGTACCATTATTCTATCAAGACACTTCATTATTTCGTCTAAAAGGATTGATAATTGGAATGATAGTTAGGGGAAATAAAAATATAATTTAATGATAAAAAGATGTACAAAATAAGTTAAGCAGTGAAAAAAAAAAAGTCAGTGATAACCATGTATGTAACCAAGTCCATGTTTTTAATTCATTTTCGGGTGGGCTACTTGGTAAAGTTTGACTGTTTGAAGAATAATCATTTTCTAAACTCTTAACCATATAATAAAAAGTACTTTAACCATATAAATTTTTTTTGATTGAGTTTAATATAATCATCGAACCTTTAGACAAGTAGCCGGGATAACAAACTAATAACCTAACTAATGCTCCCTAGAAAGCATAAGCCAAAATGCCAAAACAGCCTCTGCCTATTTACACCCCCCCAAACAAAATAAAAAGACCCAAAGGTTTTCCACCCACCAACAAACCAAACATTGCTGAACCCCAAAAATCGCAGCTACATGCAAAAGACAACTAAAACAAGAGGCAGCCCAAAAACCTCTGTCAAAGCCAGAAAGGAAGAAAAAAACCTACACTAAGAAAACATCAACCTTCTGTCCACCTACCCCAAAGTCATCCTCTCAGTCGGGATCAAACACCAGACGCCACAAGGCAAACCAAAGGCGAGTCCCCATCCCGAGAAAGTCCTATCCGCAACTGCAAGCCATCTGCCAACCGCCCAAGCTCTTTGACCATTTACAATGGGAAAAAACCCCTCTTTTTTAAAAATCCCTAAATTTATTTTCCCCCCCCCCCAAAAAAAAAAAAAACCCCCAAAGTTTCTTTAAAAACCCCCCCCCCCCCCCCCCCCCCCCCCCCCCCGCCCCCCCCCCCGGGGGACTTTCCCGGGCTCAAAAAGTTCCGGCCCCCAAATGGAAAGCTAACTGAAAAAACCAAACTGAAGGCAAAAGGCAATCCAAAAACAAGTCGACACCATCGAGGCCACTCTGCAATAACCACCAAATTTGGGCCCCAAAAACCCCATTTCTGTAAATTTTCAAAAAAATGAAATTTTTTTAAACAAAACCCCCAGAAAAACCGAGATTTTTGGTTGGAAGGAGTCACCCAAACCGCATCCGCTGGAAAATTATGACGCCGGCCCGGTGTCGAGGTTAAGGCTTTTTACTAAGCTCACCCTAACAAACCTTTAAATTTGTAAAATTGCACTAATTAAAACATAAACCCCCCCAACCATAAAATATGTGTTTTTCAGGAAATAAAATGCTTTAAAAATTAAAATAGCCAGTTATTACGGGAACAATCTAGCTTTAAGGAGACAGTCTTTTTCGAATTCAATCCAATCGAAATTCGCTGCGCCACATTCCCCTAAATCGATCCTTTCCCCAAAAAAACCAAACACTAACCGATCGCTGGGCCCGGATAAAATTAAAGGAGACACTTTTACGTCAGCACCCTCAAAATGCTTGTTACCCCCAAAGGGGAATTCAGCTACTCCCCGCAGGCGCCAAAAAGCAATGGCTCAAGTACCCATTTGGGCCTCTGCTTCTTCCCCCGACGACTGACACAATGGTTTCCGCCCCGTGGGGGAAGAACTTTTTGAAACCACTCACGGGCCCGAATCAATCATAAGTTCCCTTTTCCCCCGGATATACCCAATTTTGGGGACGGTATTCTCTTTTCCCCTACGCTCCAACCGTCCAATTGAAAATGTAGTAAGGGAGGGGTTTCGAAACGGAAAACAACGATCAAACAACTTTTCACCTAAAAGACAACGTTTTCTCCGAAAATTTACGTGCGGTGAGTTTTCCTCTCCGAAATTGGCTAAGCAGAGGAGAACTTATAGCCCAATTGACGACCCTTTTGGGGAGACAAGAAAGCCGACCCGCCTCCCAAGCCCACGCCCCGGGACCCATTTGGGGGGAATTTCCCTACGTTGTTGTGGCTGCGCCCCCAACCCAAAAAATTTTGGGAAAGAGATTTTTTGACCACCCCGGGGGACCCCAGGGTCAACGCCCTCAACCCCCCGGTCACCTTTTCGTTTGAGCCCCCCTTCCGATCAAAAACGAAATGGCAAATGGTGTCGTTCTCAACGCAGAAGGCCCCCTTTCGTTATGGAAGGAAGAACACCCCCTTTTATAACACGGCACCGTTTTGTGGGTGTTTGGAAGATGCGGGGGCGAATAAGGGCCCATTTTTTTAAACCGTAACAGTTAGTGCAAGGTTTGGCATTGCGTCCTTATGTTGTCGCTTCCAGTGTGGGGGGTAGCTGGGGTTTGAACTTTTGGGGTTCCCAGGGGGATGTTCATGAGGTATTCACCATTGTTTGGGGCTACTGATGAATAAGGATCTATGTATTATGATTGTTGATGGATGGGGGGAAAAAAAAGAAAATTTCATTTTTAATAATTAATTTTACAAACAAATCAGGGGGTCATAAAAAATTTTAATTAACGTTGGGATATATATTTTTTTTTTCAATATTTTTTGACCAAAAAATTTCCCTTTTGCAAATACAATGTAATGTGAAATTAATTAATTCCCTGAATTCAAGGGGAAAGAATATTTTTAAACCATCTCTGTTTTTTTTAAACCCTAATATAGCTTTTAAATTTTTTTCTTTTTTTTTTTTTTTATTCTTAATAAAAGCGCAGCGCATTAGGGAAATCACCATCCATTGTATTTTGGTGAATTGAAAGTCTAGGTGGCAAGTGGAGTGCAAATGGTATTGATGGTGGGAGAGAAAATTTATGCAATATGAAAGTTGAAATGCAAATAAAAGGGGCCCCCCTTTATATTTTCTTTTTCACTTCGCGCCCACACTTGTATTTTTGTCATTGTTTTTGTATTTTAATCGAAAATTAAAAATGATATTGGCCCCCACATTTGCAATTGCTTTTGAATTGCATTGATGGGAGTTGTGTGAAAGGAAAAGGGGACAATTGCAAAAATTATAGGTAGCATTAGGGACCAAAATTTGAAATTGCAAATTGAAACCTTTTATGTGGAGCTCATCAAATTTCCATGGAGGAAACAAATTTGGGGGAGGAAAGACAAAATTTTTTTCACTTACGTTTTATCCCATGTCATCAAGGGCATCATTCCCCCAAAAACCCCCATTGTAGATGTCACTAAAAATTCTAACTTTTTAATGTAATTTTTTTTTCGTCCACTTTTTCCATTTTTTTTCTTCCACTGGCTGATGTGGCAGCAAAATAAGCTAATTCTAGTCAGCAAACCCCAACCCCCTCGGGTCACTTTGTTTTCCCAAAAGAATTTTGTTGTGGCGGCTAATACAATTTTTTTTAATTAATCCTCACTTATTTATATTACATTTTTAAAACCCCTTTTATTATCAAATTATTAATACTAATCCTCTTAGAATGGGGAAAGAAAAGTCCCAAAAAATAAATTTTACTACATTTGGAAATTTTTTTATGAATGCATTTTTTCCTTATTTGGGGAGCATGGCTTGGGTGGGTGCAGGTCACGTTTTTTTATTTTTGAATTTTTCATGCATTTTGGTACTAACTATGATACATTGCAAATTAATAATGCCCCTATAAAAATTTCCCAAAACCCTCAGTTAAGTAATCTTCTTCATTTTTTCCAAATTTTTCAACAATGTTTCCCAAAAACAAAATCCCGAACTTAAAAAAAAAACTAAAAAGGGGTTGGGGGAAAGGGTCTAAGAATCTTACTGTTTACACCAAAAGACCACAATCTTCCAAAAAAAAATGGGGAAAAACTTCAAACGTAGAATCATTAATGGTCTTAAACCAGGAATCATTAACCCAAACAAGGGTCCAACTACGAGCAATCAATGTTATCAGATTGCTTGTTGGTCAAGAAAAAAAAGGACCCATATTTTTTGGGAAAAAAATCAAATTTGCATTATCAATCCCCAAACTGCAAAGTTTGCCATATGCCCAGAGTTTTCTCCTTTTTTTAATCCTCCTCCCCACGAAACAAAGGGATTAAAAAACCCCTTTAACCCCCCCCCAAACGAGTTTTCCCGAACAACCAAAAGATCTAGACGAAATTTTTCCCAAAAAAAGTTTGGGGGAGAGTCCCTTTCTTTTAAGGACTAATTGAGACCCCTACATTCCATACTAAAAATATCATTTACTCTCTTTCGAGTCTTAGGAGTCTTAAACCATAGAGAAGGAAATTTCTTTCAAATCCAAAACCCCATCAACTGAAATTCCCCAAAAAAATTTAAAATCATTTAAAAAGGCCCAAAAAATTCCACTCTACAAAACCATCGCGCCCCAAACCGGTTTTTTAAGGGGGTGAATACTCGTTCCTTCGGAGGAACACTACCTAAAAAATGACCAAATAGACAAGTTTAGAGCCTATCTCTACGGGTTTTAAAAAGTTGGGGTCCGAATCCCGCAAGACGCCATCCCAAACCCCCCCCAATGTTCATTATACTACCTTAGAGAAAAAATCAAATAAAAAAAAAAAAAATTGCAGATAAATTTTAAACTATTTATTTCAATCCTACAGGCTATAATAATATTACCTCGCATAAATAATTCGGGAAAAAGAAAACATGATCATGAATAATCCAAAAACATACTGGATTTTTTTTTAAGCAAAAAATTTTATTATTTTCTCCCGGGGAAGCATAAGCCAACACATCTGGATTATCTTAAAATTTTTGGCAAAATTCTTCTGTAAATCAGCCACGTATCCTTGTCCAGCTGGGGAAAAACCCTTTGGGCAAAACATCAGCGTTTACCGGTGGGTTCGACCCAAAGACGGCAAAATTGGGTATGGGAAAAACTCCAGGGTTTTTGGCTTTCTCAACCCAGCAAACGCCAAAGGCAGGAGCTTTGTCCACATTGAACTGGAAATAATGGTCCCCAAAAGGGAACACCAAAAACCCCCCCCAGGGGACAACACTTTTTTTATGCG